>OX463843.1:31690506-31742417 GCA_949825065.1 Odontocerum albicorne | reverse complement strand
CATTAAAGACAGAAGCTATCAAAAGGTCTGGGGCCATCTAATAACATCCCCCCGACCATGATACCCCCACCAATACAGGGCGAGCCCAGCCACGGGGACACCAGATGTATTTCAGTCCACACCCTGGCACATGTAGAATAAGACGAGAGAAAAAAATGGAAAATAAATAGATGGAAGAAAAATTAAAAAATCCACAAATACCGCCTCAGATCAATTCAAACAAACAAATAAAGATTCCTTGATAGCAACACAATGTGTACATGTAACATATATAGTAAAGTCCCTCAAAGTATCGCACATATGGTACATCTCAAAATAAACTGTAGAAAATACATTTAAGAGAGAAGACATTAAAAGGTCCGGGCTCATCCCACAAACATTCCCATTTCAGTGATGTCACGTTCTTCCCGATTCCCCCATTATCCTTCTTCCCAATAGCATCTACTATATTCTTAGTCACAGATAAAATTATTATATTTGTAATATAATATTTAAATCGTCAAATGATTTATGTCTTCTCTTTAGTTTTATTGTATAACGCTCAAATGAAAATATTTCCCGGCACTGAAAACCAAATTATTGAACATTTTTTCAAAAGAAATTTCCGAATTTAACTACAAATCGTACATTTGAAGTATTCAAAATAAAAATATAAGTTACTTAAATCCATTATTCTCAGCAACTATTAAATAATAGATAGTCGAAACCTTGGGCATTACACCCACAATTATTTTAATAAGTCAATATGTGGGGTATCACATTTCTACTCGAATTAAGAATCACAAAGGACTTAAAAATTGAATGCATAGACAGCTGGAATTAAAATAACACATGCAATAATTTGAGCTGAGCTTGAAAGGAGAAAGGAGTGCTTTATATTTGCGGTAAATTACGACTATATCCGGGCTGAGGCTGGGTGGACAAGTGTATCATTCGAATGTGACAAATTTATGGGATTCACTTTATTTGCACTTTCACCATCTACACTTTTACCAAAACACGTTATACTGGTCAAACAATTATATATATATATATATATATATATATATATATATATATATATATATATATATATATATATATATATATATATATATATATATATATATATATATATATATATATATATATATATATATATATATATATATATATATATATATATATATATATATATATATATATATATATATATATATATATATATATATATATATATATATATATATATATATATATATATATATATATATATATATATATATATATATATATATATATATATATATATATATATATATATATATATATATATATATATATATATATATATATATATATATATATATATATATATATATATATATATATATATATATATATATATATATATATATATATATATATATATATATATTGGGTGTACAAATAAGTCACCGCCGTTTGACAAAAGTTGGCGCCACCAGTAAGTTATGGTTAAAATTGTCAGATGTAAAATGTCATTTTCATAAGGTTGCACATCTGTCAACAACATGACCTTGAAATATTAGTGAATTTTTATCAGTATAACATATTTTTTTGTGTTCGAAAATGTCAAGTTTTGAGCCGAATAAGCGTCATTTGCGGGAACTTTTGATTTACTTCTTCAATTTGAAGAAATCTGCAGCTGAGGCGCATCGATTGCTTGTAGAAGCATATGGTGAGGCTGCCTTAAGTGAGAGAAGTTGTCGTGAGTGGTTTCAAAAGTTTAAGAACGGTGAATTTGACATCGAAGACAAAGAACGTAGCGGAAGGCCGAAAGTGTACGAAGACGCGGAATTGGAAGTATTATTGGATCAAGATTCGTGCCAAACGCAAGAAGAACTTGCACTTACATCAGGAGTGACTCAACAAGCAATTTCACATAGGTTGAAATCATTGGGAATGATTCAAAAACAAGGAAATTGGGTTCCATATGAACTGACACCGAGAAACGTTGAACGCCGATTTTCCACATGTGAAATGCTGCTTGCCAGGCATAAACGAAAGGGTTTTCTGCACCGTATAGTCACTGGTGATGAAAAATGGATCCACTATGATAATCCAAAAAGGAAGAAATCATGGGGAACCCCTGGCCATGCTTCAACATCTACAGCTAAGCCAAATATTCATGGAAAAAAACTCTTGTTGTGTATTTGGTGGGATCAGCTTGGTGTCGTGTATTATGAGTTGCTCAAACCGAACGAAACCATTGCTGGGGCTGTCTACCGAGCACAATTGATGAGATTGAGTCGAGCACTCGAGGAAAAGCGCGCCCACTGCTACTCCAGACATGACAAAATTATTCTCCTGCATGATAATGCTAGTCCACATGTTGCGGCGCCGGTCAAAACCTTTTTGGAAACAATCAATTGGGAAGTTTTACCCCACCCGCTGTATTCACCAGACATTGCTCCTTCTGATTTTCACTTGTTTCGATCGATGACGCATGACCTGTCTGAGCAGCACTTCACATCATACGAAGATACCAAAAATTGGGTCGATTCGTGGATAGCCTCAAAAGATGAAGCATTCTTCCGACGCTGTATCCGTATGCTGCCAGAAAGATGGGAAAAGGTAGTGGCAAGCGATGGGCAATACTTCGAATAAAACATGAGGTTCCGTTCTTTCACAATAAATGCCCAATTTTTGATAAAAAACGGCGGAAACTTATTTGTACACCTAATATATATATGTTTTTTTTTTTCATTTGTATGGTAGCCTTCCAATACACCCGAATAGGTGATTTGAACATATTAAAGATTAAGTCCGGTAGATAACATTGCCTTCGGCCCATTAATCATACCTTCTGGTTTACAACCACTTGAGTAGGCACGAAACTCGCGGTTCGTCATCCTACATGTTTGGAATACTATACCGCGTGTAAAGAGACAACTTTTACTTACGTCTAACGCGTGAGAGTATTGCTTCCAAAAAAAAACTATTTTACCAGAGTAGTACCTTTTTTAATAATGTTTATTTTTGGGTAACATCAAGAACCCGAAACCCTTGTGAGGACATCAAGCGTATTATCAACTTGGCGACGAAGGTCGGATGCTTAAGTACTATTTAGGTAATATATTATAATATTTCAATTAAAGCATAATACTTTAAAAATTAACTTTAATAATATACATTACGAGTACAACCAAATCTGTTTTGAAGTGCAACCAAAGATTGAAAAACACGGCTGAACATGAGTATGTTGCTTCATCCATCTGTAATTTTAATTACCGGAGACACTTTTAAAATACTAACAGTCCATTGACCCTGGTGACCGTTCTCATGAATCTGTCCGCCGCGATAACATCTATCTGGAAGGTTGTTTTAAAAGGATAACATGCATAAGTAGCTCTGTTTGGGAACATAGGATATTAATCACCTCGTATCTACAATAGTAAGACTAGAGGTTCTATTAACGTAAAGGTTTAGCCGCTAATCAGATGCATCGGATGCTAATCACTTAACACATATACTATATAAAATATTTTTGAATGAAATTTTTTAACTTATTTAAGGTGTGATCTGAATTGAATTAATGCTTAATTCTTACGACTGAAATACTCGCCTACTTATGTTTTTATTTTATTTCTTACGGTTCACAAGGATACTCGGGGACAACTAAACAAGATTGACAGAATGTGTGATGACCGATTAGACATACGAGTATAATGGAACACAATGACTGAGCTGGCGCAGGGCTGAACCAAGATACGATTTCTTGTACGAGTACACCCGATAGAGCCTTAACTCTGTTTTTCTAAAACGATGAAGATAAAGATAAATATTCTTCTTCTTCTTCAGATGTTCCTTATTATTTCTGACAACATGTCTGTTAGGATTATTTTCCTACACATCGTAAAACTATTTCAGTAATCTCTGATTCTTGAATGATAGAGACGTTGGTGGGCCTTGCAGTCCATGGAATACGCAACATCTATCTGCAACACCACATCTTGAAGACATCTATCATGTTTCCTTATTTGGTTATTATCGTCCTGGAAATCTACCTTCTTCGAGCGAACAAACAAAATATGTAGTGACAAATTTGCGTGTTTTTATGTATCTTCGTCATACAACATAGTTGATGTTGGAAATTAGACACCTTGAAGCTTGAATTTCAAAATTATTTTTAAAATCAATCATAGTTACATTCGCATTACACACAGAAAATTAATGTATCGAAGGATAACATTTAAATAAAAATAACAATAAAAATAATCCTAATGAGAAGGATGAACCTGGTACGCTGTTATCTATTTAATAAGGTTTGGCTCTATTTTTCTCAGCAGTATTCTTAACCCTACAATGCGCGATTTTTTTTATTTAAAAAATAAAAATATATTTATGCATTAAATATGTAATGGAACACGAAAAATACAATAAAACATTTTTTTTTTTGTTTTTATATATTTATATTTAAAAAAAGAGCATGGTTCATATATGAATCACTGCGCATTTGTAAGTTAATTATATGATATAATGATATCAATGAAATTATATATTTTACTTCAGTTATTTTACACATATGTACTAAAGAATAAAAGAAAAAAAATAAGATTACCTTGATCACCAATAATGAAGTAATTTGATTTCAAACTGGAACAAATCACAAAAGTCATCTACGCGCAACAAGTCAAACTTCAACTGCCAAATTGACCGGTAAAACAGTTTTCTATTAAAACTATATGGTTTTAAAGCATGGAGATTATTGTATCACATTATTAACAGCGCGTGAGTCGTTTATACTACTCAACACAAAAATATTTAGAAAAACTTTGGTTGATTCACATTTGCATCATTGCACACTGTAGAATTAAATCACCACGATTAGTTATATACAGTCGGTTTATTTTCTTTAGTTTAAAAAATTTGTGATCGCACTGAACCTATATTCCACTAAATATGGTGATAAAAATGCAATACAAAATTTTTGTACTATAGTCTATAATCCTGGATAAAAATATTTTCTTATATTTTCTTCGTTCTTTATGTTTCCACTGTCCCCTTATTTTTATTTAACACCCCCCAATTTCTCCCGAGGTACTATCACTTCCCTAGATCGTTTGAGCGCCCCCCAGAGGGTGGCATCACCCACATTGGAAAGCACTATTACAGTATCACGTTAACACATATTTATATAAGTATATTCATGATAAGACTACATACAGATCATGTGTTTTTCAGTGGTCTTTCCGTGACATATTTAATTTACTAAATGATGTTTAAATATTAGCAGGTCCAATGTATGTTGCGTTACCTTTTTCTATGAAAAACTTTTTTCACTCATACATCGATTGACACATTTTTCAAGCTCAGACGATTGAAGTTTTGGACCGTCCATTAATTGTTTTTCTTTTTTTTTTGTAAACATGCAATCCACCCAAACTACGAGTATATTAGGATGATTTGTGCCACCAAATTAAACACATGAAATTATATACAATATAATAAAACCAATTTAAAAAATTACAATACTAAATAACTCAAAGTTTCAATTGATTAAGCTTCAAAAATTTTACAATCGATCTATAAATGGAAAACTTCCTCGACGAAAGAAGAAACGTAACATTAATTGGACGCGGCAAATATACGGCTTTTTAGTAAATCAAATCTATCTCGAAAATAACAACCGAAAAATAAGTGTTATAATTTCTTTAATAACTATATTAATTCTCCTATAATTCTTTTTTTTTTTTATTTAAAAGTGATACGAATCATTCTCTTGTATGGTCGGATTACCTACATAAAAATAATCGTGTTATTTGCATTAAATATTTGAAATAGAAGGCATGTTGACCCAAAAAACGTCACTATGTATGGCAATAATTCAGTTTTTTATTTACATAAAGAAAATTCATCATCCTATCGTGTAGCTCTTGACTGAGCATCCTTATTCTCACGATAGTTTCTGACGACTCCTTTTTATCCATCTCTGCACTCCGTGGCAGTTATTAAATGTGGTCCAGTTGCGTCTCTCACTAAGTCAGTCCAACGCATTGAGATTATTCATCTTGTGCGTCGTTCTTTCATGCCTCCAGTAATCACAGACTTCCCCAAATTGTCTTTAGGGCCACAAACAATGTGCCCGAAGAATCGGAGGGCTCGTCGAAGTCATATCGTTGACAATCTGTCGGTAATTCTCAGTTCTTCAAAAGTGGAGGCGTTAGTTCGCCTTCCTGTCTATGGAATTTGTAACATCCATCTCCAGCACTACATTTCAAACGTATCTTTTCTACGTCTCTCGCTTTCTCTCAGAATCCGAGTCTTCGTGCCATACATGAATATTGCGAAGACGAGAAACTTAAATAGGCGCATTTGCCATTGAGATGTCTCTGCTCTTCCATATCTATCCAGCTTTGGCACCGATTTTTTTGTCATTCTTGTTCTTTTTTTTCCACCTCAGCCTTGTATCCTCCATTGTTGGTAATATAGGAGCCTAAGTAAATAAAGACAGTAACCACTTCCAGACCACAATTCACTTTATTTGGTGGCAGTTTGTCACTGTGGTATATTATCATAAGCTTAGTTTTTGACCTATTGATTTCCAGGCCCAGGAGTTTGCTCTCGTGTTCCACTTTTTTTAAGGAGCGCAGCCATTTCTACTTCTAGTGTTGCAATTAACGTCATGTTATCTGCATATCTTAGATTTGAAAGCTTTCTTTCACCAGTAGCAATCCCGCCGTCCCAGTCTTCAAGTGCTCTCCTCATAATATATTATCCATGTATGGTAGATTAAATAAATTGGAGGAGAGGATATAACCTTGCCATACACCCTTTTGCACTTTAAAATGTTTAGACTTGATGTTGACTTTAAATTTTGTAGAACTATATTGGTATAGTGACTAAGTAAGGTTTACAAGGTGTGCTGGTACTCCCATATCTAGAAGTACGTGCTGCGATTTCTCACATTTTATACAATCAAATGCGTTTTTATAATATATGAAGCCTACCCTCTTCCACCCTACCTTGACCTATGCTGCACCTGTTTGGGGTTGTGTAAGTAATAAAGATCATCTGAAGTTTAACGAGTGCAGAACAAAGTATTCAAGATTTCTTTCAACACCCATTCCAGAACAAACCTCTTTCGATTTCACACCGAACAGCGTGAGGGAATCCTCCAATACCACATCCTCGCTTGGACCGTGAAGTTCTATAAAAGCCAACAAGACCAGGGTCAACCTATAATCGTTACCCTGGGGGCCTACATGAGTAAGTCCAACATACCTTTCCGTTATAAGCACAAACTTCCGAAACATCATACGAGTACGTTGCCTGACTGGTCCACCTACAGAACTAGCAGGGAGGACCAAGGGCTGACTGAATGTTATGAAATACAAATAGCCTGGACGAGTGGATATGAACGTGTGTATAAAAATAAATAAATAAAATAATTAGTTGTAAGAATTTTTATCTAGTTGCATGTAAGTGTTAACGATTTCTATGAAATTAAGCAATTGTTAAAAAAAATTAAGTAAGCTTGTATTATAGAAATTAAATTAGTTCTTTAGTAATATATTTGTAAGAGTATATGGGTATTGCCTTGGTATGTATTACAGATTGCTTTGTTAAACAAAATATAAAATAAGTGTGTTATATTTTCTCTCCACTTTTTTGAGTATATTTTAAACTTTGATTTTCAAGTGAAACATACTGAAAATAATTTTTGGTCCTTGAAATGTTGTGAACGTTTTGTCGATTGAAACGTGATCTCGGCTCTCTTATTGACGTAAACATTTTTTTTACTTTTTGTAAGCAGGAAAAAAAACAAGACAACATAATTCACGATCAAATTAATTGTGTTTATAACATAATATTTTTTATCTTATTAAAAATTTTGTGTTTGACCAATATTAATCATTAATTCATTGAATATTTAAATTTTATGACAAATTTCGGAGTAACTAAAAAACATTCAGATATAATCGTTGAATATTTTCTTCAGATGTCACGTTGTTCCTCTTATATTGGTATTTATAATTAAAGTGTGAATTATTCTACAAGTTTTATTTTTTTAACTCACAAACTTAAAGGAACTTACGCTCATAATAACAACTTCATTTAGTATTTGTTATCATTAATGTTTATGCATCCTAGAAATTTAAAACTTAGAAAGCTTTATTTAAAATGTTTGGAATCAGTTTTCACTGTATTTGTATTTTATCTAGAAATAGTTCGGTGGATTTGAGAAAAATATAATTAAAAAAACCTTTATGAACACTGCTTGAAATAATACACCGATATCATCTATATTTTATAGACAATGTGTAATCAGTGTCCATAAATTTGTGATTCTGATCTCAAAATTAAATAAACACTAAACATTCCACTATCAAGCTTTTTTCGTTATATACAAAACGATTGATTTATTATTACTTAATCACTATAAAAATTTCCTTCATTGTTATAAAAAATTGGTTTTCAAAACTCTCGCCCTCAGCTCATGTATCAAAAATATTCGAATTTATTTTCAACGTTTTCTTTAAAAAGTCTCAATTTAACATACATAGTATTTTATGACTAGAACCAATAAATTGATAATCCACCGTATAGTAATGTGAAGAGGAATGCGTTCTTAGTGAGTTTTATACATCATAATAGAGAACATTAACCGAATAGAAAGCAAGCGAGTTGCATTATTACGACAGTTTAACGTCCGAATATGTAAACCTAGGTAACCGTTTAACCTCATAACCGCGCATACTTTATGGAAAATTATTTTAAATTTTTAATTTATATGAGATGTGCAAATAATTAATATCGGATTGTATAAAAATAACATGGTTTTCTTTTTTTATTCTACAAAGTCAAAAAAATCATGAAAATTCGTAAAAAAGTAAATATCATTATTTTTTTCAACGTTATTTAAATAATACATTATAACTTCTATTCGATTCTCGATTTGACTTAAATTAATATTGTATCATATTACACTTTATTGTAACCAATACAACCTGGTGATATTATTGGCAATCTCTTCTAACTAACAAGTAAGGTATTATGGAGACCAATGATAACCAGGTTCGAAAAATCCCGTTCTTTAATTAAGAAATCTAAGTTTCAACGCGAATTGAACTCGCATCCCCCGGGCTGGGAGAAAGACTTTTCACGAACTAGATTACGGAGGTCATCTCGTATGTTAGGTTTTTTTCAGTAGTATAGTAAAATAATTAGTTTTTTTTCACACAGGCCTGTTTGTTGGTTGGAAAACCCTATCTTGTTTGTTGGAAAAATCTATTGTATCACATTTCATTTCTCTTGCATATAGAACAACCCAATGGATATTTCGTCATGTGGAAGGCTCTCGCAACTAACCAGGAGAATTTTATACAGTGACAACGTTCTAGCACTATCCATGGACATTTATTTTCCGTGGGATCAATGAATTGTTGTAAGAACTAGACTATGTCGCTAAGAATGGGTTAATACTAAGCGTCGCTAGATGATATTGGAGCAATAACATGCACAAAAGGCAGTGGACACGCGACGCGAAATCGCCAAGTATACGCCAAGTCCAACCGTTTATTGACGGCCAAGAATTTTTTTACCATACGCTTGGTTTTCGAGTATATATGTACATATTGTTGAAAATAATGTACATATTGTTGAAAATAATGTTCCTCAAAATCCATATTTCATTTTCAATATGTTATATTAAATTGAGAAATATTTAAACAAAAATACATTTATTAGGTGTACAAATAAGTTTCCGCCGTTTTTTTATAAAAAAATGGGCATTTATTGTGAAAGAACGGAACCTCATGTTTTATTCGAAGTAGTACCCATCGCTTGCCACTACTTTTCCCCATCTTTCTGTCAGCATACGAATACCGCGTCAGTCATCATCATCATCTTTTGAGGCTATCCACGAATCGACTCAATTTTTGGTATCTTCATATGATGTGAAGTGCTGCTCAGACAGGCCATGCGTCATCGATCAAAACAAGTGGTAATCAGAAGGAGCAATGTCTGGTGAATACAGCGGGTGGGGTAAAACTTCTCAATTGAGTGTTTCCAAATAGGTTTTGACCGGTGCCGCAACATGTGGACTAGCATTATCATGCAGGAGAATAATTTTGTCGTGTCTGGCGTAGTAGTGGGCGCGCTTTTCCTCGAGTGCTCGACTCAATCTCATCAATTATGTTCGGTAGACAGCCCCAGCAATGGTTTCATTCGGTTTGAGCAACTCATAATACACGACACCAAGCTGATCCCACCAAATACACAACAAGAGTTTTTTTCCATGAATATTTGGCTTAGCCGTAGATGTTGAAGCATGACCAGGGGATCCCCATGATTTCTTCCTTTTTGGATTATCATAATGGATGCATTTTTCATCACCAGTGACTATATGGTGCAGAAAACCCTTTCGTTTATGCCTGGCAAGCAGCATTTCACATGTGGAAAATTGGCATTCAAAGTTTCTCCGTGTCAGTTCATATGAATCCCAATTTCTTTGTTTTTGAATCATTCCCAATGATTTCAACCCATGTGAAATTGCTTGTTGAGTCACTCCTAATGTAAGTGCAAGTTCTTCTTGCGTTTGACACGAATCTTGATCCAATAATACTTCCAATTCCGCGTCTTCGTACACTTTCGGCCTTCCGCTACGTTCTTTGTCTTCGATGTCAAATTCACCGTTCTTAAACTTTTGAAACCACTCACGACAACTCCTCTCACTTAAGGCAGCCTCACCATATGCTTCTACAAGCAATCGATGCGCCTCAGCTGCAGATTTCTTCAAATTGAAGAAGTAAATCAAAAGTTCCCGCAAATGACGCTTATTCGGCTCAAAACTTGACATTTTCGAACACAAAAAAATATGTTATACTGATAAAAATTCACTAATATTTCAAGGTCATGTTGTTGACAGATGTCCAACCTTACGATAATGACATTTTACATCTGACAATTTTAACCATAACTTACTGGTGGCGCCAACTTTTGTCAAACGGCGGTGACTTATTTGTACACCCAATAATATACATTTTTTAATCAATTCAATAAATATTACTTAAGTCCGGTTTTTTATTCGTGTGTCATTAGTTTTGAAAAAAAAGTAAACAAAGTTTTTTAAGAACGAATCAAATCATAAAAGCTTTATCTCTATAAAAGTTTAAATATTTTATCTTGATTTCAAAAACACCAATAATTAAGTTCTCTGCGAATAAATTTCGTTTGTTCCTTTAATATTTTTATAACACTCACTTCACATTTTGTGTTGTACCATAAATTAATTATAATACTCGTAGATACAAAAGGATTTATGATTCTATTTATCATTCCCTTATATGTTTACTTTTCTTTTTAAATACTTTTCATCTTCGATTGATATTTGATAGAACGTTATAAAATATGGTATCTCTAGAGGTAAAAAGTAATAGATTCATAATTTTTAAATATATTATGTAAAAGTAAATCTTCAAGTTATAAAAGCATAATCCTTATATATAAAGCTGTAATTAAAGAAGGATTTTTTTTTCTTTCTGAAAATAAGAAATATTTAATAACAGAATTTTACTTTTTTACAAAATCAACACTGTATTAGTGGAAACATTTATTTATGGGAGTAATACGTGGATATGAAAAATAAGTCAACTAATTTGTGCGCTCAAATGAATAAACGGAGTGTCAGTATGCGACAGAATAATAACAATACATAAAATTATTTGAGATTATCGTAAGCAAAATACACATGTTTTAGGTCGGATGTTGTGATTTATTAAAAAAATTGAAACAAGTATGGGTTCCGAAGTAGAGAAATATCGATAAAAATTCTGTTGGATCAAGTGAAGAAACTATGAAAGAAGGAAAAATAAGTAGAAAAAAATCACAAAGAACCGTACTAGATGACACGGAACCATATGCGAGGGTATTATGTGGAGGAGGGTGATGAAGTACTATCAGATAAAAAATAAGAAGAAAAAATCACAAAGAACCATACTAGATGACACGGAACCATATGCGAGGGTATTATGTGGAGGAGGGCGATCAAGTACTATCAGATATAAAAAAAACTGTGTAATATCCCTACGGGTATGAATTTAATGTATTTTTTATTAAAAAAATATTTGTATGTAATTAATGAAGACAATCAAATTCCCAAATGGTAAATTAATTCATTGAAAATCGTTTAAAATGAACAGTATTATTGTTATTAAATTTTCTTCGTTTTCACTTAAATGTATCTGAGTTAAATTTAAAAGAATTTTCTGTAATTCCGGAATGACGCATGCGCGAAACTCCACTTAACAACAGGAAGATTCGGCGTGAACTGAACTTATTAGATGATCAATGTTAATTAGCAGAAAGTAGTCCTGGCAGGTGGACATCTCAGGAGGCATCTTGATGACGGAAGATTTGTCACGGAAGATATAGTCGACCAGCCCGATGCATGGTTAAACTCGAGCGAAACGGTTGCAAACATAAATGGTATGGTGCAAGACACTGGAATCTCCGGCGTATCATTTTCTTCGTAAGTACTGTTACTTTTAAGCGAAATAAACTTTTTTACATGACGTGCACAATGAATTATTGTCTATGAATATGTGAGAAATTTACTGGTGTGCGAATAATAAATAGCTGGTGATTTCGCTTCCAGAACTTGTGAAGCGTAAAAGCATAAATGTTATAAATAATGAACTCTGATCACAGATCAGCATTCAAGGTTGGATAAAGCAAACAGAAACACCTCTAGATTTCATTAATTTTTTTTATAGTGCTAGAAAAAAAATAATCATGGGTTGGGTTTTCATGGTTAGTTATTAACATTGAAATAAATTTGTTTTTTTTTATATTTGAAGTGATAACTAAAGTGAAAAAAATGTGCCGGTGCTGCTTTAATTTTCAGTTCCTAGTGAAAAAAAAAATGTCTCGTTTATTTTGTGATTTTCTTTGTTTTAGATTAATTTTCCCAAAAATGGTAAAAGTGTTAATTTTTAACTTATTCATTATGTGGAAATTATTCGTTATGCTGAATTTAAGGAATATTTCCGCTATTTGAAAATATTTTTATGATATCAAATTTAAAATAGATCGAGGATAATAGATTTCTTTTCCACATATAAATGAATTTAGTTGTGCTCACTCCTTACTTTTATAGAAATAACATCTATAGTAAACGATTTCAGAAAGAATAGCGGATCGGGAAAATAATTAAAAATAACGCGAAAAATGAAAAAAAAAAAACATGAAAGATGTATATTTAATTTATGTCAAATAGCAGATTTCTTACTTAAACTGAATTTTATTGTTCAATGAATTAAACGACAGTTTACTATAAGATTTTTTAAACGAAATAAAATATATAGTCAATGTCAAAGTTTTCTTTGATACCCCAAAAAATATCTGCATTATACGAGGGGAGAAGCATAGCACAAGACTCGAACTGGGTTGCTAGAATTATATGAAGACGTCTAGCACGTTATCAAGTGGACATGCATTTAGGGGCTTAAACATTAAAAAAATATTTTCATTTGGATTGATCGATAGATTCATGGGTAAAAACTTAAACGTTACAACTTTAATTCAGGGATATATAAGAAATATTAAAAAAAAAAAAAAAAAAGCAAACCATTAGAACAGAATCCATTGATATTTAAAAAAAATATGAAAATAACATTTATTGTTAATTTTTCGTAGTTTTTTAAACATAAAATACTGTTTTTCGTTTTGAACCCATAAGGTTAATTATACCACACAAAAACGAAAAAACACGGATCAAAATTTAGAATATCAATTTCATTGATAATTGTTTTATTTATATTACCTATGGATGTTATTTCAATTCATTGAAAGAAAGGAAGAAATATTTGTTGAAAACTGAAAGAGAAGCACTGGTAACAATGTTATATTTTGAAACTTTTTTATTATATAAGTTAAGTATTGAGGAAACGTAGAATATAAAATTAAATACATATTGTGATTTGTTTTATTAAACACTGTTTATTCCACTTTTTTGTAACGGTATAACCCTACCGGTTTCAAGGCTTTCACCTCATCATTGTTTGTGCTCTCCTGATGATGAGGTGAAAGCCTTGAAACCGGTAAGGTTATACCGTTACAAAAAAATGTAATAAACTGTGTTTGATAAAACAAATTACAATGTATTTAAAACTCCACAATGTTAATGCCTTAACTATAAATAATATATTAATACATATTTTCGATTCTCTTTCTTCCAGTTGTCGGTTTTTCTTCTTCTGGTGTCCTGGGATGGAGAAGTTTTAGCTGGGGCAAGGTAATGTATTTTATAACTCCTAATAAATGTATTATATTTCATAATATTATAATTTTAACATTTTACTTGAATTAAAAAAAAAACAGTTAAAAAAATGCAAAATAATAGCTTTAATTTATTTATTTAAATCCTGCATTGTAATTTTTATCATAATTTAGACTAAAAAAACCGTAATTATTGGTATTAGAAAAAATATAATTTAATATCACCCAGACGTCCTGGGTTTGATTCCCGGCAAATACGGAATAATTTACATTGTATCTTGATAATTATATATCGTTGTAATGTCGCCTTTTTGCCTATATAAATTATTTTGGAAGTGCCGTTGGGGAGACACAGAGTCAGAGATTTTTTTGTTACTTTTCAATGTATGCAAAAAAAGTTTTTGAAATATGTATATAAATTTACTTCCTTAGTAAAAGTATTTTTCATTCATTACCACGACACCAAAATTTTAAAAATAAATTGGTTTTCAGTAATATACGAAATCTTATTCACGTTTTATATATTTACTTGTTTGAATGATACTAGTTAAACCAATTGACAGTAGCCTATGTCGTCTTATAGTCTGATTTTCACTGAAAACCTCTTTAACATATTTCTGATTAGTTGAAAGAGATTGTAACAAGTCAATACATCAGCCAGGTTGTCGTGTATACAACGAGTGTGATAAAGTTTCGATGTTAAATACATGTATTTTTATATCATCATTTGATCTTTATTGAGGCTAAAGTATTGTATCAATAAAAAACGTTAATATTTATTCCTCAAGATTGAGAACAAGTGTTAAACATCGTGAAGTGAGAGAATTGAAATACAAGCTATTCAAATACATCATTCACTTAACCTGATTTCATCTGGTGGATGAAACCTATCCATACGTATTAAGTTAAAATTGGATAAGGTTGAACCGGTAGGAGGAATCTAGGCCAGAAACCTTAAAGAATTACATTTATGGATTACAAAATCACTCGTACATCATTCATTCATATGAAGTGCCACATGATGCATAATTTTTAAAATATCAATTTTAATTTCTTTATTTAGTGACTGAAAATAAGATAAAATTTAATTTACGAGAATTGAACTTAAAATAAATATTTTTATAACTACCCGTCCACCCATTTTATGTATAACTTACTTAACATAGGGTATTAGAGTTAAAATATAATTTTCTCAAATAATGAGTTTATTTGCAAAATGTCCCCCCAATCCACGTTTTATCACTGGGTTTTATGTAAACTTGTATGGGTCAATATTTTTTAAGAAAAAAATTAAGATATGTTTGAACACACATAGTATAAAAAACACACGCATATTAAATAAAAGAAATATTACATTTGATTGGTTGGGATTTTTTTTACATTGAAAAATCCCTGTAAGGAACAAAAACTCTATTTTTAGCAGTTTAAAAATACGTTTTGTCAAGACAAATTTTGTAATAAAAAATGAGTTATTTTAACAAGTTTTGAAAATGATGCAGTACTCATTATAGTCTATTGATGGGTATAAGTAGCTAGTGGTACCCGAAACGGACCAATTAGGCTAGGTGTTATTATCAGGCATTAGGTGTTGCTGGAATATCGCTGTTAAATAATCCTCCTTTCAGGGCTCGCACTTAACTCGCGTCTTATTTAAAATACGAGTATGTTATGTTTGAGAGCTGTCTTGTCTGTTGAAGAGGCGCTCTTGGGCTGTCACTAGGTTAAACGGCGCATATTTAAACAAACCATGTAATTCATCATCAGTATCATCAAGCGTGCATATCATAATAAATATTCAGATGGCAGATTGAAAGGGTCATCATAAAATTATGCCTTGGAAGAGTATCTATTTTGTGTTTAAAGTCAGAGTCGGGATAATATATTTTGTTCCTGCGACACAATTTCTAGAATATACCTCCACAATAAGCTGACACTTTTGGGACCGGGTAAAATAAATTTGCACTTTCGGGAGCAGATAAAGTTGCTGTAATATTTTTAAAAGGGCGGTTTATTTTTATTTCTTAAAAAATCACCTCCTCCCTTCCGGTCTTCCCAAAAATTTGGGGATGTACTGTCACTTTACCGTACAATACAAATCTATGAATGAAAATTAAAACGTCAAATATTTTAAACTTTATTTCGAGTTTTGAGGGGGGCGAAACTATCAATAACTTTATCAAAATGTATGTCGTTAGAAATCCAAATTTCAATAAAGAAAATAGCCTTAACTGTTATTTGACCAGACTAGATATATGGTATACTCGTATATATGGTATGTTGTCCAGCACTAGGGCCCAAATTCAATTTCTGATCTAAATATAAATTCAAATTTATAAATTAAAAAATCGGAAAGAAGTATACATTTATTTTTTCATATTACGTGGGTCGTCCAGAAAGTAAAGAACGTTTTGGCATAACTTACAATAATAAAAACGAAAGATATCAACACAAAACTTTATTTACAAAGTCACAGTACCTTACTCTATTTTTAAATGTAGACTATAGCCATAGCTGTCAAGGTACTTATGTAACGTGGAATCAATTTTTCAATTCCGATGTTATACTCTTCTACCGCCAAAGATTTGAGCCAGGATGTCACTTCATGTTTGAGGTCTTCATCGTTTGCGAACTGTTTTCCACCCGAAAATTCCTTTAGTTTCGGGAATAAGTGCAAATCACTCGGTGCTTGGTCAGGGTTGTACGGAGGAGGTCCAAAAAATTCCCACTTAAGACGTTGAAGTTCTCGCTGTGTTCGTGCTGATGCATGACGCCGCGCATTCTCATGAATCAAAACCACCTTTCTTGACAACATTCCACGTCTCTTGTTTTGGATGGCGCGTCTAAGTCGTTGAAGAGTTTCACAATAGGCCTCTGAGTTTATTATGTGTCGTCTTGGCATAAACTTCATGTGTATCAAACCCTTTCGGTCCCAAAAAACTGTTGCCATCACTTTTCTGGTGTTGAAATTCGGTTTTTCTTTTCCGAGCACACATTTTTTGTAGCCAATGTGCTCTGTCACTATTTCATGTAGAAGCGATCGTGAAATTTATGGGAAAGATTCATGTAGTGCTTAAAGTGAAAAGCCGGTTTTCCTGAATTTTGTCTCTTAACTTTTGCTTTCAACTCATCAGTAACGAGTGATGGCCTCCTACACCAATCTTCGTCGTGCACACTGGTTCTTGCTTGATTAAATATTATTCACCATTTCCTCACTGAAGCCTCGTTCATTGTACTATCATCATAAGCATTCTTTATTTGCCTATAAATTTCGATAGGCCGAAAATTTTGTGCATTCAGAAAACGAATAACACTACGCACTTCACATTTGGCGGGATTTTCGATGGGCGCAGTCATTTTGAAAGGTTACAGAACAAAGACGCACGACCGTTCAGCAACAAAACTCGTTGAAAAACAACTGAAGCGGGGGAAGAAGCTAACTGGCGCGCAGACGATCGCGGTGGTGGATGATCGACGGAGGGTGTGGTGCGCAATCGTTCTTTACTTCAATATCAATATAAACTTCTTTCACATTATTTTTAATTTACATACTTTGTACATTTAAAGTGATTATAATTCTTGAATTTTGCTAATACTCGTACACAATTTTAGCAGAATACGTAAAATATTGTTGGAACAATTCGACAACTTAACATTAAAAAAATTCATGGCAAGTTAATGTATTTTTATATGAAACTTTAGGTATTTTGTTATACAGTTTTTCATTAATGAGACTAAGTGCAATATAATACGTATGCTGTATCTTTTTTAAGCTTTTGATCTTATTTAAAATTAGGATTAACATTATTTAATTTTGAATTTGAAAATCGATTCGTCGAATTCTGATAAATAAAACTTTAGATTCTGTTGGTATCAAAAGACTACCAAAATAGATGGATGCAAAATATATTCGTACATTATTAGAATAACGATCACAGGTATTGACAAAATATGCGAAGTGCAATATCAATATTGCGATATGATTTTTAACTATTTTAGGTTATTTCCCTCTTTTTGTTAGCTGATTTTGGCGCCCTTCAGAAATCGCGTCTGGGGCCAGTGTCTCAATTGCCCCACCCTTAAACAGGATCAGTTTCAAGTGACTTTTTGCTTTATTTCACGAGGTATTTTTTTTATTAGTAACACTAATTATTCAATAATGCATCACAAAACCGTGAAAATTTAAACCGCATTAGCAGTTTATTTACAACAGTTTGTACAACTTTGCCGTAAATACGGACTAAAGGCTTTTAATCTGTACACCGCGTTAAAAATCAAATTCCACGAATCCTGTGCGAGGCACAATTTCGGTGTTTAGAACCACTGATATTTGATTACACCACCAAGTAAACATGACATTCAAGTAATTTTCTGATAATAAATAATAGTCATTACTCTTAAGGAGACTCATTAAATAAAGGAGATAAACTAAACATTACGTAAAATACACAAAGGAATGCTACAGATCAGATCACAGGCGTTTGTGCTTCCCGCGAGCTAATTTCATTCTAGACATGTGATATGACCCCCAAGTTGTGTATGATATTTAACCCTTTTAGTTATTTTGCGAATTCCTGCGTAACCGACACCCAAACTCTTCGGGCACTCATTGATTCACTTGGTCCAGCAGGCTATTTTTGTAAAATCTGTCGCAACACTTTGTGTCTTGAATGACGATAAAGATGAATCGAAAAACATGCACGCATTTTTTATAAATATTTATAATCAATTTTCTCATACAAGTCAATGTATTTTTTAAAACGTTTAGAATTTATTTTCTCCTTGTTATTTACTTCTCACATTTTCTGTATAATAAATTAAACATCATGAGATGAAACGTCGTGAAGAAAATAAAGAATGCATTACAGTTTATTTCAGATATTTCTAAGATTTTTCGAAATATTAGTATTATGAAACACATCTCAAAATCAGTTATTATATTTTATTATGTTGAATAGGAATATTCTGTTGATATTGTAATGTTAGCAGAGAATGAAGATGAATTACAGAGTTTGATAAGTAAATTGTACGAGAGATGCGAAGAGAAATATCTAAGAATGAATATTGCGAAATCTAAAGTCATGGTAACAGATAAGTATGAAAAGAAAATTAATACGACACATCTTCCAATTATTTCTTGATTTATTGGAATCAAATCATGCATACACGTTGTTTATTTTGATAACAGGTTGATTTAGTCCATTTGTAAATTGTCATAAGATCGATTAGTTCAATGAGACGATTTTGATAACAGGTTGATTTAGTCCATTTGTAAATTGTTATAAGATCGATTAGTTCAATGAGACGATTTTGATAACAGGTTGATTTAGTTCATTTGTAAATTGTCATAAGATCGATTAGTTCAATGAGACGATTTTGATAACAGGTTGATTTAGTCCATTTGTAAATTGTCATAAGATCGATTAGTTCAATGAGACGATTTTGATAACAGGTTGATTTAGTTCATTTGTAAATTGTCATAAGATCGATTTGTTCTATGAGACGATTTTGATAACAGGTAGATTTAGTCCATTTGTAAATTGTCATAAGATCGATTAGTTCAATGAGACGATTTTGATAACAAGTTGATTTAGTCCATTTGTAAATTGTCATAAGATCGATTAGTTCAATGAGACGATTTCGGACGTTGTATGATATTATCAAATAATTTTTTTTTATTTTAGGTTAAATTCAAATTTTTCATAATTAATTTTCTGTTAATAATATTTTAGAAACACATTTTTACCGTTTAGACTACTTTTTACAAAAATAATTACGGCTGAAAGCTTTCTGAATCACGAATCCATTTCTTCCTTGTAAACATAATACACATTTACATTGGTTTTAACATTGCTTGACACATCTTCCTCGCTTTATCAGAGGAGAGTACACAGTTAAAATTAACTTCAATGTGATAACGAATACCATATGACTTGCATTTTAAATATGTAAACGAAATTATATTTTTAAGGAGATATACCAAAAACGTTGCATTATTGTATTGTCATACATTACACTTTCGTTGTATACAGTACAACCTAGCGGGTTTACTTCCATTTGGTAATTATTTCCAACCAACTAGAAATATTTTAGAAGGTCGTAAAAGAAAATCATACTGGTACCCTTTATTGAAAAATGGACTAGCAATGGGAATCGATCACGCAACCCCCGTGTTGAAAGCTAGGCATATTTTCAAATAGATCATGGAGTTTGTCAACGTTTAACACAAAACACATTTTTTTAAATATAAAATTTAAAAAACCGCGTAGATTCATATTAGTATCAACTTATCGAGATCAAGAGAGAATTATATATCCTTGACTATATGTTGCCAACGATGAAATATGTCTCATTTTAAGGTTTTAATTGTTCATGTACTATGTAACTGAGTTTTAATAACTGTATTTAGAAGCTTTTATCATTTTGTTACCTATATCCTTTGACTCACTATCCTTTATTCGATTTACTTTCCGTATTATACAATTGTGAATAGGACCCGTTAAAATGAAGCATAGAAGAATGGAACGTTATTGAAAAATATTATTTATGGCACTAGACTAGAGTAATTTTATATTTTGATTGTGTTGATATTGCTCTGACAATATATTGAGGTGTGACCGCCATCTGAAGTTATCCCCATAACATTTTGCCTATTGTCCTTCCCCAATCAAAGACTGAATTGTTACTATGGTGATAGAAGAGCCCTCTTAAATGCAGCTTCAACTGCAACTATTGCTCTTCAGTAATCACAGTCTTGACAGACCCAACCCAAAACAATATAATTGGTAAATTCAAGTTTTTATTTTTCTTCAAGCAGATTTATAGACAGCAATTTTTCATTGTTCTATGAAGCCCTTAAAATTCATGAAAAGCAGCAAATAAACCTTTGTTCATATTTATTTTCAAGCCTAATTTCAGCTGAATTTGCTTTTCTCTACTTACTGACACTTTAAAAGCACTATTTACTGTCAGAAAATAATCTGTTTGTAGACCTACGAGTATAGTGAAGTTAGAAAAATGTAATAATTTTACCTTGTACGTGTATGTTCTACATTGTCGTCTATATATACATTAATTGTTTTCCATCAAACGAGTTTCGTCAACAAGCATTTTTATAAGGCTCTTTTTTAAATAAAGTGGTTTAAAATCGTAACTGTTTAGCCAAAAAAAAAATTGTTTTGTCGCCTTTTTACTTAAATGTAGATTAAAATAATCTTAATCAAGTACAATTATGTTTTTAAATTAAAGTAATAAATCCATAGATTTTTATATAAATATTTCATTGGTTATCAAAATCGTATTAAAAACTGCTACAATTTAGAATTATCATTTGATATTCAAGTTAACGTTTACGTGCAGAAAAAAAATTTATTTAGGTATATACTTGTAATGCGAAATAAATATAATCATGTTTTTTCATAAATTCATGAAATAAGTTGATTATATTTAGTTCGTTGCTAAGCGCCTGTTTTTGGGTTGGATGGTCAATTTATTTTTTGATTACATATATCATAAATTCATGAAATGTTTACTTATATATAATATTTCATTGATTTTTGCGAATATATTTATTTCTTAAATAATTTTCTAATAAGCAATGCGATATTTCAATTAGAAAAATTACAAGATTTTGTTAATATATAAGTAAATAAGTTCATATGTAAAACAAACATTGACAAACATTTATATGTTATTTCCTTGTTAATAGTTTAGAGCCAAAACAAAATTGAATTTGATCTTTAAGATTTTTTATTAATTTGGTACGGAAAGATACGAAAATACAATAATTAGTTCAGAATAATAATTGTAAATATTTTATTGCTACTTGATTCTTAATTTTCACAATATCAATTAATCTACTCGTATTCAAAAACATCTTTATCGTTTATATATTTTTTAATCCAATAGTACACAATAGATCAAACTGAAGCATGTTAAGCGTCTAGCACTCGGTACTTAACAATTGAAAACAAAACATGACGTTTTCACGCGATTGTGTTCCCATATATCTTGTAATTGCCAATTTCAATTAATAATATGTCCAATAAAAAACATGTATTGTTCATAAAGTAACAATAAAGCGTATATATTATAAATATAATGCACTTTTGCTAGCGGTGAAAGTACACGCAAAAATGTCTGCGTCATTCATGCGTGAATCTACAACCTATGTCACTGATGTCTCCGCAAACGTTTCTCTTTAATAATAACGCATTTTGTTTTATCAACTAAAGGGCAATTTTTTTTTGACAAATTATATACTACGTGAATTCGAGCTGTGTAGTATATTTATTTATTCTAGATTTGCCTTTGATGCAAATTTACTAAAAGGCTGAGCAAAATTATTTTTCAATGCGGTCAAAACAAAATAATATTTTTGCCATCCGTTAAAATAATACTTATCACTTGTTCGCCTCAAAAATGGTCAAATAAAATGGCATTCTTTTAATATTTTCAACATTTTTAGAAATGTTCCATAAGACAGGAAATCTTCAATACCATAAGAGAGGAAAATATCTTTGTCATCCATGACTTCTTCTTTTACACTCCTTTGGAGAAACAATGAAATATTATATCTTATTGGGCTCGCATTTCTGAGGTGTTTTAATGATTTTCTTTAATAGTATTATATTTGTAACTATTTAGTTCCGTACATCCTTTGAAGTATGTTACGATTCTTTTATATGATACATCAAAATCCCATATACCAACATTTTTAATGTATCATCTCTTTTACTTTGTTATCGTTTAGAGTTTTGTAACGAAATTTGATTTAAATCCGTTTTATTGTACGTAATTTTAATTTCAATATGTACGTTAAAAACTGGCGACATAATAATCACAAATATTTTTAAAGGTATTTTTATATGAAAAAAATACACTATAGTTCGGAAATTCTAGGATGACTCCTGTGACAGCTCACAAATTTTCCCCAATACAACCTTATGTAATGTATTTACCTAAATAACTTGCTATTTATTAGAATTGAGGCTTATATTAAAGTTGATAAAATAATTAAAATTACTGAACATCGTTACAAGGTTGTATTGGGGCAAATTTGTGAGCTGTCACAGGACTCATCCCAGAATTTCCGAACTATAAGAGATATATTTTATATTTTTGCGCCCACTGGTAATCCAACATTACAAGTATTCGAAAAAAAAATTATTTCCAAATCACGGAAGTCATCAACATTTTTCAAGTAAAATGATATTCATATGCTGTCACGTTAAAAGTTTGAAAAACATAAGATAGTAAAACACTTTCAACATTTTTTTGTTGGTTAGAAATCATAACCACTTGATTGTTTATAGTGAAAATCCCGATTGATGGTTTATAGTGAAAATCCCGATTGATGGTTTATAGTGACAATCCCGATTGATGGTTAATAGTGAAAAATAATGTCAAAATTAAATAAAATTATACATTTTGGGGTACTTCATATTTTTTTTCATATCAAATTTTAAACTGTTGAATCCGTCGATAAAGGTTCAAGGAACAATTTCAGAGAAATCATATATTCAAAATATCCAAAATTATCCCAAATTTGGCATTCAAGGTTAAGTGAGATAAAGAATAAGTTATGGTAAAGCAAATTTTTTTTATTTTGTATTAAACTACCAAAATATTTATTTGAATGGAAATCATTAATTAATATAATACTTTGAGTAAAGAGAGTTTCAATGACTTGTAGAAATGTTTATTTTATTGGTCTAGATGCTCCAAAAAGTCCTGAAAATTATCCGACTAACAGAATAAGTATCGCTGCACTATAATATTTTTTTCGTCTTCACGTATTTTTCGAGATACAGTATACTGAACATTGGGGAATGTTTCTATAATATATTACAATATTTTTCTGAAATAATAATTAAATACAATAATATATAAATGTTTTAATTGCTTATATATCTCGCTTTTTAAGCTACAGTTGTTTTAAATTATTACATAACCTCCATGGCCCAGTTGATAAAACGACTTCCTTCCACTCCGACGATGGTAAATTTAAACTTCAAATCCGAATTTAACTTGCATCTTTAAAAGATTTAATATTTAAAATATTTCTAATAAATTTCCACATGGCTAGAAATTCACCCGATTGTACTGCATTAAATAAAATGTTAATAAAAAGCATTGATTTATTGAATGATTATTTTGTTAAGTTTCTTAATAAAACTTTTAGAAAGGTTTTTTTTCAAATTTAGTAAGTATATACTCGTAAAATTACATATAATAAATGTGTAATTGACACAATCTATAAATTAAAAACCTTTATACAAAACCCATTCGATAATTACAAATAATTGATATTTAAAAAGTTTTCAATTTTAAAATGGTTTGCACATTACATGCGATTCTTAAACAAGACATGCAACCTTTAAAGTCATAGGAAGTGATAATATTCAGTTTGTTATGTGATATATATTATAAGGATTACAGGTTATGAAATACTTTCATTCTAGCGGGTCCTTAATTTGTTTTTCGTCCAAAAAACTGATTTATTTTATATAAATTAGTTTAAATTAGATTAGTTTATATAAATTAACCTTGTCAATGTATAACTAATTAAGCTGCAGAACTCCCTTCAGAACGATGCCTTCTTATCTCGGATGATCTATATTTTAGACGGTTTATACAGTTTTGGTTTTAACATCCATTTTTTGGGTATTTCTTAACATAATGAAGAATCATACATCTTATCATAAATCAAATCGATCATTCAAATGTCGAATGGGAATGTTTGCAAATTGATGTTTGTGAATTGCTGCTGATGACAGGGTAGTGATAGCGGAGAATGAGGATGAATTACAGAATCTGATAAGCAAATTGTATGAAAGATCTGAGAATGATTGTTGCAAAAATTCAAAATAATGATGATAGATAAATGTGAAAGAAAATAATGATGATAGATAAATGTGAAAGAAAATAATGATGATAGATAAATGTGAAAGAAAATAATGATGATAGATAAATGTGAAAGAAAATAATGATGATAGATAAATGTGAAAGAAAATAATGATGATAGATAAATGTGAAAGAAAAAGTAAATGCGATATATGAGTGAGTAGTGAAAGATTATAGGCAGTTAATATTTGCTATTTAGGAAGTATTTTCTAAGATGATGGAAGAATTATGTGGGATATTAAATGGCGTGTAACGATATGAACCAAAGTCAATTGGTCACTTAAACATATATACTCAAACCGGACAGTATCAATATCTGTCAAGACGATAGCCCACAAGAGTATTTAAGTACATAACTTTGATGTTTGCGAGGGAAACGTGAACGTGGAACAAAATTGAAAGTGGCGAATAAATACTGTAGAAATACATGTACTGAATGGTGACAATGTATGACAGAATACGGAATAAAGGGATTAGGGTTAGATTTAAACCTACGGTTGAGGTATAAAGTAATATGAAGAGCACTCTGAGATGGTTTGGACATGTAAAACGAATGACAAAAGAAATCAAACATACAGTGGAAATGTTAGTAGAAGGTGAGGTAGAGGAAGACAAATGAGAGAATTTTGAAAGAAGGAAATGTAAAAAGTATGAGAACTCGTATGAGCTTTCTGAGAAGGATGTAGAAGAGGTCAAATATGTGTTTCACGATAGGAAAGTCTGGTACCCTCTACTTTCTGCCTACCCCAACAGGGGAAATGGTGTTATGGTACGTATGTGTGTATGTATAAATCTTATTAGAGATTATTTTGGTAAAAAGCTCGAAACAAAACATAACTCTTTAACTTACAAAAAATATCATTATTCTTAAATAGATTATATTTCTTCACCTTTTTACTGGGTTTCAAGTACCTTGAAAATTCAATGCAGCCCGCTTTATAGGTTTACTTTCGAATAAAAATAAAACAATTTATTTTCTCTCACATAATCATCAGCGGAAGAGTGTTGTTCATATATTTTACTAAGTAGGTTAGAATGTTGAAGTTAATAAGGAATTTCAACATCTTCTCTTAGATTCCGGTTTTCAACGTAATATTCCCAGGGACAGGGCATTCCTGAAATTAAATTCTTGATACGAGATATCAAGTTCAAGAGCAGCTTTGTATTATAATAATTACCAAACAAAGTAAAAAATGAAAAAAAAATCGCTAGATTCAATGTTTCTATTATTTCAATATTCTGAATTTATAATTTACCTTTCGACTGTCGTTTAATTACATATGTCTTCAGTTGATTGTCAAGAGATTACCCACAACAAAGGAAGCGTTTTGGGTGAATTGATCCCCAAACAGTGCTTAAAAGATAAATTTAATATGATGTTTAAAAAAGATTTTAAAATGTTGATCTTATAAACATACTATAATGAGAATTAACAATATGGAAGTGTATGTTATCTGTCGTTTGCGGACGGGCTACTGCGTGGTGGCTAGTCACCTTTACAGAATGGGTTTGGTAGAGAATCCCGTCTGCGAATGTGGTCTGGATGATGAAACTATAAACCCTGAAACTATGAATGATCAACACCTTAGTAACGGAGATCCTCAAATTAAAATTGAAAAATAGTTTTGATCGTTGAAAAGCGTTGTTTTTTTTATTAAATGCGGAGGATTTAATCGAAATTAAGATGTCTTATAATTTAAGTCAGTTGATGCGTGCAATTAAATTAAGATGTCTTATAATTTAAGTCAGTTGATGCGTGCAATTAAATTAAGATGTCTTATAATTTAAGTCAGTTGATGCGTGCAATTAAATTAAGATGTCTTATAATTTAAGTCAGTTGATGCGTGCAATTAAATTAAGATGTCTTATAATTTAGGTCAGTTGATGCGTGCAATTAAATTAAGATGTCTTATAATTTAAGTCAGTTGATGCGTGCAATTAAATTAAATTTAAATCAGCTGATGCTTCAAATGATCTAATATTGTTGTTTAATTTTAAGATGTCTTATAATTTAAGTCAGTTGATGCGTGCAATTAAATTAAATTTAAATCAGCTGATGCTTCAAATGATCTAATATTGTTGTTTAATTTTTAAATTTCATTTATATTGACTTACAATTCCATGTTTGGCTTTGATCTGGTGGAACAAATAATTGTAGTGTGGGTGAATTGTCTATTGTTAAAAAAAACTTTTCTGTATTATCACTGTCATAGTAAATATAGTACTATTTCTAAGCCATTGCATCGAGGTGAACATCTGGCAAACACATATATACCAAGAATCTCTCCGCTGCTAGTCGAGGTCGTGACATGTCTCCCTCAGCCTCCAGTCCCCAACCCGAATGTCCCCAACCGTTAGAAGCGTGTATCTCGGTACCAGTTCGATCAGAATTCAGTCTTATTTGTGCTCCTCTGAAAATGAGGTGAAAGCCTTGAGACCGATAGGGTTATACCGTTACAAAAAGTGGAATAAATAGTGTTTGATAAAACAAATTACAAATAGTACAAGGCAATTTACGTGTATATCTGAAGCGATATATTATAGATGAGATTTTTCCAGCAACGACCCAATGTTAAGTAGTTGTATCGCTATATTAGTAAAGCTCAAATATATTATATCAAATAGCTACCATTTATGACACACATTCAATAAGATTGTTGTATCTTAACTGACCCATAATATGAGCATTTATCGTTTTATATATTTGAGTTAAATCTTGCTGAATTAGCGATTCTTTTAAATAGAGCTAGAATAATTTTTTTTATAGTAGGCCATATAAATAAAAAATCTTAAGCATAAAGTCTACCGTTACATGTTATATTTTAGTTACAAGTTCTAAAATGGCACAAAATTATATTTGATTTGTTAAACAAATCTTTATTACATATTTAAAATTCCGTGTCAATCAATAATAAACAGAAATAAATAACATTTTAACTTGTATGATATTGTTGTGTATATTGCACGAAATATTTTGTTCATCGAATAAGATATTCCGTTATGAAAATGAGATTTTTTTCAGAAGAGGAAGCAAAAATGGGGACTATTTCTTTTATTTCAAAAGAACAACGTGGAGTTGTAATATATAATGTGTTTTCATTTATTTTTGGTGGAACACATATTCTCTTGAATTGATTATTTACTAAGTAAAATGTCATGTTTGTTTATTTGTACAGTGTGAGGTCGATTTTAACCACTTAACTAGTTACAATATTTAAATTAATACAATATATAGAAGTTATAAAAAGTATAAACATGTAAAGCATTGAAATGACTCCTAAAAAATTACAATCAGGTAAAAGTAAAAATATACTACCTACCACACATAATTTTAAAGCAGATCATCGTGTTTTCCAAAATTTTATTTAGTTGGAATTATTAATGTTGTTGTTTTATTAATAATCAAATAAAATTTGTTTTCAGGAAAAAAATCCGCATTCACGTTCCGCAGAAAATAAAGCACATTCATCATCACAAAAAAGTGTACATTATGCAGCATCCCACAACCATCCCGGTGCCGGTGCCCACGCCGTACTCCGGAGTAGCGGGCCTGAATCAGTACGCTCCCGCCTTCCTCAGCACCGAGGCCGTCCCCTTGTCGTTAGTGCCCTTCTCCGACCAAGTCAGTTCGCCTTCTCCCAACCTGCAGCCCCAGTACCGAGCGCGCGGCCACTATGGCCCGCCATCTGTGTACAAAATCAAGAACGCCAAACGCGGACCCAAGACGCAAACCTCTAATAATGGGAAACGTTATAAGTTCGTTCAAGTTTCAGATTCTCACAAAAAGAGGGGACATAAGAAATATCGCTCGAAACCTAAGGAAGTAAGACACACCGATGATGATTCTTCCATCGAAAATAATGATTACTTTTCTGAATTGAACTCGAGTCCGAACACTTACAAGAATGCAAGGAAACCGAAACGAGTACAGAAATACGTCGATAGTGACGGTGAGCATGTTCACACGTACACAGAGGAACATATTCATCAGTATGTTTACGACGATCCTCCCATTGGGAAACCCGAAGAATTTGAAGCAATAGCCATGTCACAAAGTCCATCAATTTACTACTCAAAACATGGAGGACGGCCTCCTCCACATGCTCTCATGCCGTTTGATCTAGCACTGCATCACGCGATGGCTGATCAGCGATGGCCAGAAACACCGACAGACGCGATCATCTCTTCAGAAATAATTCCGTCACCGCATACCATTCGAAACTTCATGCATCCTCTTCATAAGCCAAGTAACATATTACGCCCTTTAATCACTGCTCCAACTTTAAGTTACCCCTCTATTGTGACTTATCCTCAATTATCTTCGGATATTTCTCCATCATACTCTAGTCCAACAACTGCAATTTTACCGAGTTCTTTGTCAGCAGACTCTAGTTTGCTGTCACACCAGATTAAAAACGAACCTATTCCTTCGAAAGAGAATACGCATTATGGATCTATGGGTTCTATGGGTACCCCTCCTCACATGGAGTATGTGGATTATTATCCTGACGAAGCGACACATGACCACCAATATCACGATCACGGTGAAATTGTCCAAGATTTAGGATTGTCTAATCCAATCCGTGAGAAACAACATTTCAAAACATATCACTTGTCAAATCATCGCAATAAATTCCAAAACAGTCAAAATGATCAAGATTTTAACGAAAAAAATCCAACATTTACACTCACTGATGAAGAAGAACAAATGTTCAAAACAAATCCTTATTTGAAAAATATCTCGAAAAAGCCGCACTTCAATAAAACACCGAAACATTCGCACTCATTCCAAGATGAATATAAACATGTCCCGCACTTCTCCTACACCTACTTCACCAAAGATGAAAAGAAGAAAAAAAATCTACCGAGCTTTGAAGATTCCGAAGGAATTAATCAACACACATCTTCAACGTTTTTCGGAAAACAAGAAAACAAAAGAAAACTTAAACCGAAACCAACCACTTCTTACTTACACCATTACCCTACTAAACCGACCCTTTCCTCGAACCATCCACTAGAGTACCAACATTACCCCGTAGAGAGTATGCGCTTGAGCATAATAGATAACAAACCATACAACAAGTTTAAGACATCTGGAAGATTCAAACCTTATTCCACCACTGCAACTTTATTCGATGATAATGTGTATAATGGATTCAGAGGAGTGTTCGATACCAGACATTCGAAGCCAGCCAAACCTCTTTCTGAAATTGATTTATATAATGCATACAAAGATGCTTTTGAAAAAAATCCCACAACAATCGGAATATCTGTTTCCAAGCAAAAAGAATATGAAGCCAGACCTTTAAAAATATACGAGCGATATAATCCAAATTCAAACTCGGATGAACAATTGCCACCCGCAAAGCTGTGGCAGAAAAAGAACAAATCGAAAGGCAAATCTGTTTCATCGCAATCAATAAGCTTTGAAGGACAAGACCATAAAACTATAATCGATCATTACGTTGATAGTTCTAATAATTATGAAACAATTGATAAGTCTATGGTCAGCATCTCTTCCACTGATGATTTATCTTCGAATCATAATTTGCAAAATCATCCCACAGATTTGGAGTATTCGCCGGATAATAATTATTACAGTATTATAGCACCAAACCCGATTGTTTCTTCTTCTGGTATTTCAGAAGATTCAACTCATAATATTCAAATTGTTGATGCTCCCAATTTCAAAGAACCTGTGCCAGTTACGGAATCTAATCAAATAGAATATGAAACCACAGTGCTCCCTCCTACCACATTAGCGCCCATTGTAGTTGTAGCAGCTGAAGCTCCCAGACGACCGAGAAAAAAAGCTTTTGTACGGAAATATCAGATAAACGTAAAACCTACGAAGTCTATGACATTTGATAATAATACTTCTGATAGAGGATTATTTCGGTATGGAGACAAATTGATGAGTAGTCAATAGATTGAACCATATTAAAAATTATAAGCAAGGTATTTAAACGAAAAGACAAATATTAAAAAAGAAATTGAAGTCAAAAAGCCAAAAATGTTGCTTTAATAAGATTACGAAATTATATTGATCAAAAACGTAAACACTTGAACACTCAACTTCAGTTCATTCAAATAAAAATTATTAACGTAACATATTTATTTCAAGGCAACTCAACATAAATTCAATGATTTTTGAGATACTCTTTAGAAATCGAAACAAAACTTATTATTAAAAAAAACTTTTTGATAGTCAGTTTAAAAGCATGGAATTATTTTTTAAGTATTGTTTGAAAATAAAAACTTTATGAAAGTGATATTAAATAAAAATGTAAATAGTATCAATTATTCGTGTATAAAGAATAATTTATTAAGTAGTTTTAACAAAAGTAAAAATATTAAATGTATGTTATTATGTGTTTATGTTGTTTCTACATAATCCCAAAAATTAACTGGCCTTTTTTTGTATACATTAATAATAAAAATATGTTTTTATAAAGAAAAATAGTTTGCTATGCGTTTCATTTTTAGTATCCATAACAAAAAAATCAACTTAGTTTTTGCAATGCGTGAAATATATCTTATATTGTTTTGTTTATTTTAATGAAAATTATTCAAACCATTTGTTTTTTTTTTTTTGCAAAGTGACACTTCATTTGCGAATCGTGTGATATGAAGTAACGATATATTGGTCTAACTTATAATAATGTTATAAATGCCTTATTTATATTTATAAAAAAAATAATGCTATATTCGTTTAAATAATATTGTAATATTTGTCTAAACTACATATTTTATTTTATTTTAATGCTAACTTTGCCTTAATAATATTTTTTTAAATTACACATATCTAAATAATATTCTTAATATATAATGGTATATTTGTCTTTCTATATTTATACAAAAAATGCTATATTTCTCTAAATAATTATCATAAAAATAATATTTAATTTTTTTAAACTATATTCATAAAAAAAATTCTTTTTTTTTGTCTACATTACATTTATATAGAATAATGGTATATTTACATACTTGTATTAAAACAATTATTTTTTAATACCGATTTTTTACTGTCAATCTCAGTTAAAGGGCATTTAATATATGAAAAAGATCTTTTATTTAAAAAATGAATTTCATACTCCAATATAATTATTTCCTCCTTTACAATAAGTACAATTAATTTTGGTTAAAAAGAAAGAAAGATCTAATATTAACATTTGCATTGTAATCATTTTGAAAAGTTGAATTAGAATGGTTATTAAATATTGATTAAGGGGACATAATTTCAAAGAAATAAGAGTTAAATTGATCGTACTAAAGAAAATGTAGCATGATCCAATACAACCTTGTAACGACGTTCAGTAATTTTAATTATTTTATCAACTTTAATATAAGTCTCGATTCTAATAAATAGCAAGTTATTTCGGTAAATGCATTACATAAAACTAACAATAATGACAAATTAATTCATCATGTTACAAATTAGCAAAAATATGTCAGTTTGTTAAAATCAAATAATATTTGGCGACGTTCGTCAAATGTCACTACGTTAGTCAGCATTGGCTAGGGATAGGGTATACGATAATTGGATTTTTAATTTTTTTTATACATAAAATTAATTGTTCGTAATTAGTATTAATTCATAGTGGATCTTGGCCTATTTAAAGATAGATAGATAGGCCTATTAAAAACCATTCGATTTGTAAAAAAAAACGATTTTACCCCATCCCTTTGAGACATGACATTTCAAACGTCACAGGGATCATGCTACATTTTCTTGAGTATAACTTCTCACGTAATTACTCTTATATAAACATTTATTCTTCTATTTGTCTGCAACGTTGTGATGAGATGTCCTATCAAAAGGCGCATAAAGAATATTTCTTAAAAAATCAATCGTTTAACATCAATATTATAAGAAGTAGGCCTTTACCAAAGATGTAAGTCGGAATAATTAACTTTCTCTTTACAAAAACATATTTAATTCAATAAAATTTGGAAATTTAAATGTTTCTCTTTGTCGTGTTTGCATGCAAAATAATATATCTGTGTGATTTTAATATTTAATAAACACCTTTAAAAATGTAAAAATATTATAGTGTGAAAAATAATAAAGTTCGAATTAGGTTTCGAAATGAAATTTTCCGCTTCTTCTTTTAAATGTTGTCCAATATTCCACATTGAGTCGATCATAATTATATTGTTTAAGAAAAATATTGGATTTTTTTTAAGAGTGAATGTAATCAAGAAAGTTAGACACGATCTTACAATTAGCAACATGATTATTGCCGTCTCTGTTCATGATTATTACAGTATCTGCAATGTTTAATAAATTATTATTTCTCAAAATAATTCAATAAAACTTCTTGCGACTGGGTTAAAATAGTTTACAGATATGTTAAAGTACTCGTATATTTAACTAAATTTTCAAAAATATTTCTTATTTTGGGATAATAAAAATAGTTATATAAATATCAAATAAATCTTCCTCGTCATTGCCTCGTAGTCGAGAATCCCTTTGCTACTCCAACCTTAATTCAGTTGGAAATCGAAACTGAGAGCCGTTGCAAACCAGCAAATTCACTGGACACACCGCTGTACTGGATCTGATAACACACCGAAGTGAGACGATCGGCGCATACCGGTATCGTTTTTTTTTTTTTTGAAAGAATAGATGTGACTGAAGTCAAAGGTATCCTTATAACCCTAAATATAAGGCGAAAAAATGAATTTGTCATTCCAGAGGAGTAGCACAGTGCGGAGTTCGAATTAGCGATCTTTAGCACGGGAATCCAGTGCATTACCACGCGGCCATGCCCCTCGTATCAAATAAATAAAGTTTTAGTGTTAAAATGAATAAAATGATGCATGAATAAAACTAACAAAACAAGATTTAAGTAAAGTAATCACTGTACTGAATGCCAATAATTGTGATTCATGCTGTAGTTATTTCAAAAAGTTGTTGAATACATAACATCACAAAATATTCCAATCCTGGCAGAACGCCAAATTAATGCCATCTGAACATACTTCTTCCACATATTCTATGTCAATGTATCTTCTCACCAGCTCTTCCGTTTCCGTACTTCTTACCTTTATTGTTTAATTTAAAAAAGAGGTCCTCATTGTCCAATCATTATTTTCTGTTTACTTTTTTAAGCTTGTTAGCACTTCTTCTTCAACGTTCATATTATTCCCCTCGCTTGTTTCGCATGCCTAAAGGCACCATAATGTACTGTCGTTTACCTTATCTTCATCGAGATGTAAGAAAAGATCAATACTTTAATATTGTAAATAATCAATTTTCTTCTTATTCTTTATGCACTTGACAGAACAGTCGTTATCATTGGACATGATTTTGCGAGCGAATTGACATCACTGCAGAAATAATAATATTCGTATGTCTCCATTTCTAACGGCCAGGCAGTTCTTCTATCTTATCGTATGGTAATACGGTCGAAGAACCTGAAGATTCTCACTAATATTATCAAAGACAAACGTTGTTCAATTTGCAGTTCTTTCAGAATCAATGAAACAATCAATATGATATTCAAAATCGGTGTTAAACTTTGAATACATTACAATACTCGTATATTTTCAAAGTTCCCACAAAATTTGTTTTTTTTTCAATAAATATTTGAATTACTTAAGCTTAAGTTTTTTGTCCGAGATTAGTAAGCACCCTATAGTTCAGAAAATGTAGGATGAGTCGTGTGACAGATCACAAATTTGCCCCAGTGTAACGACGTTCAGTAATTTTAATTATTTTATCAACTTTAATATAAGCCTCGATTCTAATAAATAACAAATTATTTAGGTATATACATTACAAAAAACTAACAATAATGACAAATTAACACATCTTGTTACAAATTAGCAAAAATGTGGTAGTTTTTAAAAATCAAATAATATTTGGTGACGTTTGTCAAAAGTCACTACTACGTTAGTCCGCATTGGCTAGGGATGGAGTATTCGATACTTTGATTTTCGATTTTTCTATACCTAAAATGAAATGTTCGTAATTATTATTAATTCATTGTGGATCTTGGCCTATTTAAAGATAGATACAAATCATACAATACATTAGAAAGTCAGTATAATGAAAATTAGGAATTAAAACGTCAGTTTAGAAAAAAACAATTTTTCGATTTAGAAAAAAACTATTCGATTTGTAAAAAAAAACGATTATACCCCATCCCTTTGTGACATGACGTTTTAAACGCCGCACGACTCATCCTAGACTTTCTGAAGTATAGTATCACTGTGTACCAACACCGCTGTCATTTCATACCACCAAACTTTTGTATCTTTTATTATTATTCAATGAATGTATTGTATTACATTAATTGAATAATGAATCGCTCACCTTGTATTAAATTTGTAACTTTAACAATAGGTAAGGTAAGTGTTGTTTAATGAGTTCACACTGTCGAAGGCCACCTGAAATACTTCTCCACATGACGGTCCTGTCGTTTTTGGTGAACCACTTTCTCCTCATTACGTATATTACCAAACGTGAAAGTAAAAGGGACCCATTTCCCTTCTCCCTTTCATTGTCTCGAACCAAAGTGAAGTATTATTTTCCTTATTATCTTACATCTACTAGTATTATATATTTACGATGCCCAAAACAAATTTGGGTCCATACTTTCGGAAAAAAACGTGTATACAAATATATTTATGCTGCAATCATTTGATTGTCTAAACAAAAGGTAAAAAAAATGTTATAAACATAACTGATAATCAGGAAACATCAATAGACACAAATAATGAAATGGAATAAAATAGGATAAAAAGGTAAATTATGAATGCCCTATCAAATTAATTATTCAGAAATAATAATTGATTTTAGTTATATATTAATTTTAATAACCTCCGAGACATTTCTGTGGCGTTATGGCAGAAGTTGATTTGTCCGTTTTACCTTAGTTTTTAGGAGAAGCAATATTAACTTTGATAAGCTGTTAAAATCAGTACAAATAAGCATTTTTTTAGTTTTTCCAAACAATATATATGTTGTTTGGATAATGACTGACACACCAAGTTTTGCCACAACATGCTGAGAAATATTTTCTATAAATTGGGAGAATAAACACAAAATGACAAAAAAACGGACATATCAACTTCTGCTATAACGCCACAGTTATAATCCTCTGCCCATTTTAAATGATTTATCAAGGCTAATAAAAAAAAATCGTATAAAAAAATAATTTTAGGGATATTAATACATATGTATTTAAGATATTTCTACATCGATTAATGTTATGGATACGTTATACTGTACTAAACTTGATTGGCTTGTTGAAATAAATCTGACAGATGTGCCGTGCCATCTTCAGCCACCTGCACACATAAAGTGTTAACTGAAAAAAAACATTAAACGATTGACATTATTTGTCATGTCATGTCATGTCATCAATACAACCACCTTTGGATTATCAGTTTTATTAACATTCTTCCGTATGCGGTCCTCACACGCAATGTATCCTCTCCAGCCAGGTCACAGCGTCCGATGTCAGTCTTTGTAGCTCCTGCATGCCTATAGGAAACGTACCATATACAGTGGGCATCTATTAACGACGTGATCCATGATTTGGATTTCCCTACACTCATAGAAAGGTAACTTTGTTAGGCCCACTCCGTATCTGATTATATACAGAATGCACCATTCCTTCCGAGGAAGGGGAAATGCAGGTAACATAACCATCTGATCGCCCACAAGATGTCTGTTTTTTTTTCCTATTGATACTCGTATTCATTCTGGTATTATAAAAATCTATTAATTTTGTGATGACACTGAATTAATGATCAGATAATATTTTCATTGATAATTAATTTGACGGAACAGTTTTTAGCTTAAATTAAATTTCTTTAATTTTCGGACTGCTTGAACTTTTCAAATAATTGTTTTCTGTACTCACATAAATACCAGTAGCATAGCCATAAATAAGGGTGAGTTTGTGAATCGATTTTAATATGTTTAATTGGGTCTATCAACATGCTCTGCTTTTCTAATGACTGGTGTGAACAGCGATCATAACACGCTATGCATCCCACTAATTCTTCATTTTGCCGTTGATCATATGAAAATTATATAACACATCCACATTTTTAATTTGTCAAGCAGATTCAAAACATTTTTTTATATTTCTTTTGTATGTCACAGACATGACCTCTGTTTAGGTTATAAATATTATCATTTATGTCTTCCTACTTTTCTTATAAACATTATTTATATCACCGCTATATTCCATTCTTCGTTGGTTTTAATTGTGCAACACAAATTTCCTTTTTTTATCTCTATTAAGATCGCTTGCGTCACTAAAATTTAACTGTCAATAGAAACTGTGAAAGGAATCGGTCATAATCAATATCCCAGACGTAACCCCACTCTAATATCCCAGACGTAACCCCACTCAATATCCCAGACGTAACCCCACTCTAATTTGGGTTTATACAGCGACTCATCGCAATCAACAGAAGGCCCTTGATTTCATACTGATGTAGTACTTCTCACAGTTATGTACGGCTTCTTGCAATCGAACGATCTGACAAGAGGAATAATGTACAATATTATGAGAGGAACTTGAGAATAAACCTCTACTACATATTCATAAGAAGTCTCAGTGTCGCTGGTTATCCTATGTTACTAAGCAACAACACAAATAATGCCTTTAATATATTTTTCTGAACCAGATGAAATACATCATATTGTAACGCAAATGTAAGAGCTTTGTAGGAAAAGGATGCTTTTGGAGTGGGAAAAGTTAGAAATACAAAAGTCCTTTACTGAAAGAAATCAAAAAGGTAGGAAAGAGAAAGATTGTTGATTTTTTTTGCATATACAGGTTTTTGAGTCAAAACAAGGATACGAAAACTCGACAAAATATTTTTACAGTATATTTAACAATTTTATTTCTTTACCATCGATTTTGATCATTAACATTTATTACATAATATAATTAAGATTCAAAATGTGAGTAATTACAAAAATATTACAAAGGAATTATTAAAATCAAAACACTAACGTGATAAATATAATACACAGTTAAAAAGAAGTACATAGTACAACTGTGGACAACAGGCAACAGTTCAGAAGGCCTAGGGCCGCATTCCCTGCAAAAAAAAAAACAACATTATGTACTTCTTAAACACTTTTCAATGGATACGCTTATATACCTCAACATATTACTATATTCATCCTTATTTACAGATTAACAATAGATCTTTATTGATTGAAATGCATTGATAATAATATCAATTACAACCGTAACTAAGAAAAAAATTCTAGAGTTAACTTTTCTACATAAGCATAAAGGACATAAACAAATTAATCAAGGGTTGATTCGTAAAATTTATTTCGTCACGATAAGTTAATCTATAGTTAAATCAGGTGGCACTGCAATATTTAAACATATTAATCTAACAATAATATAAACTACGAAAATATATTTTTTGTTTCACTAAAAAATCTACTAAAAACCGATATTTTTTTACATGCCAAATATTAAGCAAGTAAAATTTGGATGCCATGATTAAATTACTTGTTAATTTTTTTATTCCATTCAACGTCTTATAAAGCGATATTATGTTTTCCTAAGTATATCCAAACATGTAAAATGTGGGTTCAATCTTATAACATGTTAACTATGTTTTTTTGTGGAGTGTCAAAAATGTATAAAAAGGAATTTGTTCATCAAAAGGGTGTGGTGATTTAAACTATTCAACCGTCTTTACACTTAGATCCCCTGGAAAGCAAGTTGCAACTTTTGGCACAAAATAAGGTAGTAAACGCAAAGGTGTCTTCCTTCCGTGCGATGAACCTATTACACTTTCATTATATACCGTACACACCTACCGGGTGTATTAACATGTGTTTAAGCAAAAACAGGACAGGAACCTTCTTTTAAATATCTGGGTACCAACAAAAATCAACCCGCAGCGCCCAGGTTGGAAGATATGCTTATCACTTAGCCACGAAGGTCGTAATTATCATAAATTATCTTAATTTGGAGATTCATCAAACCCTATCTACTTAATTCGGCATGATATACATATATCTATATCTTATAATCAAATTCTGAACGTAAGATATACATGCCTCGCAGGCTCCAGGCCGTAGAGAGATGCGTTGCGCTTGATGTGTATTCAGCAATTAATTAAACGAGTCACGAAACGGCCAAATAATAGCAAAACAACAGTCACCCTGGTTACGTCATCAGCCGCCGCTGAACGTGTCGAGTCCACTCAAATGATCACCACTTTTACTTTCACTGACCGGTGGAGTTCCCATACTTTCATTGTTAAGAACAACGCTCTATAGACATCTGCGCTTCTTAGCAGTGGCGGCTCACTTTAAATTATAATATCTGATATTCCACAACACTAATATTATAAATGGGAACTTTTACATTGTGCATTAATTGGTCTGGAATATACCCATATTGTATAAATAACGAGATACTCATTAAATAAATGTTGAGAAATTCATTGACTAGAAAATCAGTAATTTTCAAACATTTTTGTCTTATAGCACCCTTATTGTGACAAGTTTTACTATGGTGGGATATATGACCCTGTTTTCTAAATCACTACATCGTTTCCCAAATCTTAGAATTAAACTAAACACAACTTTATTTCCATTTCCAGTTCCAAGTTGAGTTTTAGATACATATATTTTAATTTTTATCACAGATACCACTGAAACCAAACTTTGCAGAGGTAAGTTGTCATTAATGGAACCAGGATCCGTAAAGCTTTTAGCACACAGTAAAACATGTTTATCCTTTACTTACATCCAAAACTTCATTAGTTCCATATCGACATTTTTTTTTATTCTGTCACTCAATCGTGAGAGCTCAATTACTCTCTCTCTTTTTCTATCGACTTAAAGTCGGGCGAAGATTGTGTCTTGAATTTATGTGATATTCTTCGTATTATCTCCATGAACGTATTATAGAAACCAGTTGCTAAGCTGAGATAATTGTTCTACAAAATTCTTCAATAACAAGTTCAATTCTAAAACGACAGAGTAATCCGCGATATATCAATTCGAGGTTGCTTCATTTCATCGTGACCGTACATAAGCGCATTGAATTAAAATTTCTTGGAATTATCAACACTATTATATCCCATCGCGCCACTTTGAAAACCTCGGGTATAAATATTTTGTTCTTTATGAAAGAATTAATTAATTCTTTATGAAGAGATTGCCACATGGCAATAAACTCGCCAAGTTAAAAAAAAGAAGACTTGGTGGGTAAATACTTGAAAAAAATTACGAAATTACTAACTGAATATACGAGTGCATTCATTTGATGTAGAAATATGAGTGTGCTAATATTGAACGTTTTTTTTAATAATATATTTTTTTAACTTTTTCATATAAATATGAGTACATGTGGTCAATGTCAATTAATTGCTTTAAGCATTTTCTTCCAGCCAACCTACTTTGTTTTAAAATTAAAATTGATATCCGTGATCGTGTTTTAATCTTATTGAAAATATTATTCAATTACAAGAAACAAAAATTTAAAATAAAACAACAGAAAAATATCAAATAAAAATAGTGAGAGGGATATGGATCGCGTGGAAGATAGGAACGTGGAATATTTTGAAATAAATATTGCATCTTTAGTTTTTTATTGAAACTTGTTAAGGATGAAGTTCATCTGATTTAATTATTTTTCTTGCAGTGCTTTTGACTAACAAAAATATATATTTTGTAAAAATCTTACGTCGCGGAACTCTTAAAAATTACAGAACGTTTTGTTTATATTTTACTATCAAGTAATAATTTTTAATGCGATAGAAATTTTTCGATATAGAATAAAAAATCGAATGAAATAAAAAATACTTAAATTAACAAGTGTTCATAATTTATTGAAATAAACAAATTGTTTCTAGCATAAATCTAATAATCTTAATATTTAAAACTGTTGTAAGTACGAAAATACGTATTTTCTCAGAATATTATATTTTATTACTCAGTTTTACTACCCCGCGGTCAAAACTTTGGCAGCATTTTTTATTTTTTTATTTATTATTATTTATTTATTTTCCTCAAAACTTTCCTAAAAAAATACAAGAAATGTTAATATTAAAAATAAAGAAAAATTATATTAAGTAAAAAAATTATATAACATAAATATTATTGTTTATGATATGTATACACATATACACACAAACATACGTTGAAGAGTGCTTTCAAACGCGTTCAATTTTGGAAGAAAGTTTACTTTTGCTTTTGGTAATGTGATATGATATATGTCAATATCCGAAGCAGTCTCGTTCAAGAGAGTAAAGGCCCTTTCAACATGCATAGCACCTGGAAGATCCGTTCTTGCGTATGTAATTGAGAACAGTTCTTGCCGGCGCAGTCTATAATTGTTAGGAACATTTAACGCTAATCTTCGTAGTAATCCTGGACAGCTCACAACTCCTCGAACGAGTTTGGCAACGGATACCAGGAGACGCTGGTCTCTTCTTACGCTCAAGCAGTTATACCCGAGCATGCCCAACAGAAACTGAGTAGGATAAAGCCATGGATAGACACAAAACTCACTCATATAGAGATATCGTAGATATTTGATGAACTATCCTTCATTCTAAAGTTTCAAAGTACCAGTTATAGCTGAAGAAAGAAATATTTGATTCGATTCGAGAGTGTCATGGAGAAAATCGTGCTGAATATTTAATTACAGGACTGGAAGTCGAATAAATGAATAAGAAAACAGACGAATGAATGAATTAAAAATTGTTAATGTCGTCGAGGAAGTTGCCACCCAGAGGTGGAACTGGGCGAGGCAGATTGCCTGACATAACAATGATAGGTGAACTCAGATAGTACTGGAGCGACAAGAAAAATAAGTTTGGGAAGACTCCTATAAAGATATTACATTGCAATAAAATAGAAGCAATATGTCCATGACAGAAATGAATTGAGGAGGATAGGGGAGTCATTTATTCAACACTGGAGTCTAACGGACTAATGGTGATGATGGTGCATTGTATTATTTGATATTAAAAAATATTAAAAATATCTGCAATTATTTTCATTAATATTTAATTCAGACTAAATATGTAGACTGTTCTTTTTATTGAGCCGCCCCTGGTTTCCATTCATTAACGCATTGAAAGCTACAACCAGAACTTAACACCAAAAGAAACGTTACATAACAAAAAGCAGCCTTGCCGATTATTGAAAAATGTCTAATGACCACACGTAACAATATAGATTTATATGTACCCAATTTGAGTTTGCAACGAAACGTAGATCAATAAAACGTTGTGCCAACTTCAGAATAGATTAAAAATATATTACTTATCGGCATTACTATTTTAAAAAAATATTGAAATGAATCTAATAAGGTATGATATTTCAGATGGATTGAGGGCTGATGTAACTGGTGTTGTTTCATCTGAATTGATTGTCGTAATACGACTTCTGCGGCTTAGTTGATAAGACGCGTATCCTTCGATCCGAGGGTTTCGGGTTTTAATATTCAATTTTAGAAAAAGGGTTCTTGTCTGGTTTTCACTAAAATATCTTACTGTTTGGTCGGAAAATATTGCAGTATAGCAGCAAATCCACCAAGTTGTAATGTACGAAACAAATTTGTAATGTTCTTGATCGTTATCGGAGTGCCTTTGGAGTCACATATATACTATATATTATAACTATGCATATACGAGTACATCACTACATCTTGTTCATTTTTGGGTAAGCAGAGAGAGGACAATCTGTGCACCTATCTATTCATGCGCATATTTCTAAACTCCACACATCCATTTATCTCGTCAAACATGCTGTCCTATTTCTCATATTTAAATAAATAATAAATAAATAAATATAGGTTTATTGACAGCAACATAGTATGTACAAAATACATTTAAATAACACTTCTAAAACACGTAAATTGCAGATAGTACATTAAATACAGAAGCTATCAAAAGGTCTGGGTTCATCTAATAACATCCTCTCGGCCAAGATACACCCCACCAATATAGGGCGAACCCAGCCACGGGGACGCCAGATGTTTTTCAGCCCACACCCTTGAACACGTAGAACCAGAATATAAAAAAAAAACCACAGAAAATAAATAGATGACAAAAAATGCATTCAAGAGAGAAGACATTAAAAGGTCCGGGCTCATCCCACAAACATTCCCCCGGCCGAGATACACCCCACCAATGTAGGGCGAGCCCGACCGCGAGCGCATCGGGGGGCTTCCATCCCACACCCCCGCATATCTAGATAAAAGAATAAATAATAAAAAATATAAAAAAAGTATGGCAGAAAATAAAATAACAAGTAAACCCACATATACCACATCAGGTTAACTGTCAGCAAGAACGAAAAAAAGAAAATTCTCAAAGGAGTCCAAATTTTACAAAATGACAAATGAGAAATAAAATAGTTGAGACAGCATTGAAATAGTTAGGCTGTATTTCTGACCTTTCCCTCAATTAAAATGTCTTCATATGTCTTCTTCCACTTTTTTATAGTTCTCCCCTTCCTCACTGTATTTTCATTCCAGACATATATATTTGTTTTGTAAGTCTTTTGCAACGTATTCTCTCAATTCTTTTCTTTCTTCTACTTATAACATTCATATCTAACCAACAGTTACTTTTCAGCCGATAATATATTATTCTATCAAAAACTATTATTCCATTATAAACTAGAGTTTTTTATGACTCCCTTTCCACGCCCAGGCTTTAGCACTAACCCATCACTGTATACTATTTTTTTGCCTTTGGTCGTATTATCTACAGCAAAACGTCTTTCAATATCTTTCTCTATCTCATCATCTTGCAAAGTTTCTGTACTTGTATTGATAATTCATTACTTACCCCTTATACAACAAATACTCATTGAATCGACACTTTTATTAATCATAACTTTCGACTTAACATTTATTCTCGAAAAATTTTGATTATTTTTTCTCTAAACCGACCCAAATCTGTCTCGAAACATTTTGAATATTTCTTCCATTGAGTCACACGTTTTATAAAAGAAGTACTAAATAAGTCATTGTTTTTATACGAGTACATATGTCAAAATATAAAATCAGCAACGAATCCGAAACGATATATTAATTTTTATCTTTTTTGTCACTCGATAAGGTAAAGTATTTATGATAATTTTTAAATTTTAACTATACCTGGATATCTCTTTTGACGGATAATTTATTGAAAGTAATTATTAAGTCAATGACTCTTTAATTAAAAGAAAGTACATGAATCTATTCTCAACGGAATGGAGAAGTAAAATATGTTCTTTCATTTTAAAGGATCGAATTTGGTATTAAAATAAACACTTTAACATATATTTCAAAAATATTCTTCATGATACATATATTGTATATACACCATTCCGTCGTTTTCCTGTCGGTAAAGGCAGAAAGGAGACAGTACCAGACATTCTTACCGCGACCCACATCTTTCGCCTCGTCTACTTCCATACACCTTCTCAAACAACTCTTACGATGTCTCTGACATTTACATTTCTTCTTTCAAAATATCATACACTGGATTCAACCATGCTTGCCTTGGTTTTCCTATCGCACGCCTTCCACTCGCATTTGCACTGTATATTTGTTTAGTCAGTTTTTTTTCTTCATTCGTTCCACATGGCCAAACCATTTCAGGGTGCTCTTTATCTTACTTAATACGTCAGTCTTAAGCTAACACCCAACCCTAATCAGTTCATTCAGTATTCTGCAATTCATTTTTTTTAATCTTTTCCACAGCATTTATTTGAATCCTTCTTCCACGTCCACATTTCACTCCCATACTTTAAAGATTGTACTAAAATACTGTTTTAGTGCCCTTCTCGCAATTCAATAGATCGTGATTAGTAGTCATCAACCATCTTTCTTCAGTACAAACAATCTCCAGTACAGCACGGATAATAATTATAAGTTTTATTTTGCTCCTGTGGTATGCTATTGAACATTCAAATAATGCTAATATACGAGTACAATCAATCAGCTACTGTCACACTGTCATATGTAACCTTACCACCAACTTCTAAAATAGCACACTGGATCGATTGATAAAAATTGATCCAAGCAAATAATCTTAACACATCGACCAATAAGTCCTGGGGCTAACCAACAGATGACGCCTCTAATAACAAATCCATACCATTCTCAGTTAGAACTAACCTTTAAAAGCTACGTGTCAAACTTTCATGACATTCCGACATTGTATCATTTAGTTACAGTGGTTTTAGTGACGCTACTTTTGCTCTTTTCAAAACAATGGAAAAAACCGAATTTCGTGTGAATATTACATAGCGTTATTGGAGCGTTTGAAGGCAGAAATTGCAAAAAAACGGCCACATATGAAGAAGAAAAATGTTCTCTTTCATCAGGACAATGCACCGTGTCACAAGTCGATGGTAACGATAGCCAAATTGCATGAGTTGAACTTCGAATTGCTTCCGCACCCACCGTATTCTCCAGATTTGGCCCCCAGCGACTATTGGCTGTTCGAAGACCTCAAAAAGATGCTCCAGGGAAAGAGATTTGGCTCCAATAAAAAAGTGGTTGCTGAAACTAACGCCTATTTTGAAACCTAAGATAAATCGTTCTACACGGCTGGCATAGAAAAGTTAGTAAAAGCGTTGGAATGAATGTATCGCTCTTAAAGGAGACTATGGTATGTTGATGAATAAAGAACAATTTTGGCAAACAAATGTTGTTTTAGTAGTTAGTCCCGATGACTTATTGATCGATGTGTTATTTACTATTAAGATGAATGTTACACTGCGATCAGTGGGAATTGTTTTTAAAAAATGAAATGACTAAATTTAATCTAATGAGATGCTCATATTTCTTCTTGTAATTCTTAAAAAAATTAATACATTTTTTCCACATGTGACATACAAAAATAATGCTTTGCAATCTCTGTTCTTAGCGGTTCTTGACTTTGCGGGCCTAAGTTATCTGGGCGTTATGGAAGAACAGCTAAACAAATTTCAACGAATAAAAAATATGTTTACGCGATACAAATTCAACCTAAGAAAATACGACCATATAAGGCCATTTCAGAAAAAACTAAACTAGATAAATACAAGAAATAGTCACCAAGTGCATGTATTATCACTTCTGTATAACGTTCTTAACTGCTCTCTTTTCCAGTTCACCACTATCATTTTTTTACATCGTCTTACTTACTTTTTAAACAATATAATATGCCACGACAATCGAATACAACTCACTTTTGGATGGTTCCAAATACTTGCGTATTTCCAAGTCGATTCATCATCTCAGGACTTTTTTGTATACTATATACTGTCGCACGCCATACTTGGTAACCAACTCACTTAATCCTTTTTGATTAAGTGAGTAATTTTTGTACAGGTTACATACCTTAAGCAATAGTAATCCTGTCTTAAGGGACCATATGCATGCCTAAACTTGATAAGATCCATACAACTAAATAACTAACAACTTAAACATAAGAAATTGTCACCAAGTGCATGTATTTTCAATTCCGTATAATGTTCTTAACTGCCCGTTTTTCCAGTTCACCACTCTTATTTTTTTACGTCGGCCTTTACATTACACTGTATTAAGATCTGGCATCCGCTATCAAATATCAAGATTTATTCCATCTTTGACGTGTTTCAAACAACAACTCTTAATTTTTAACATCGTCCTTTACTATACGCTGTTTTAGGATCTGGCTTCCACTATAAAATATCATAAGATTTATTCCATCATTTATGTGTTTCAAACAACTACTCTTCATTTTTTACATCGTCCTTGACTGTACAATGTTTTAGGATCTGGTATCTGCTATCAAATATTATAAGATTCATTCCATTATTGACTTGTTTCAAACGACTTAAAAAGTATTATATTCCCTTTCAGCGACGTCCACTCTACTATATCTCGTAGACGTAGATGAAATTGTAATATTTTAGTCAAAATAGTTAAATTATTCCTGTGTTTTTTATTTTTCAATTCTGTATGCAATCATTTTAGTTTTTTGTATTCGTATAATAGAGCTCTACAGTGGAACCTCTCATAACGAGCACCTCTCATAACGAGTAATTCGCATAACGAGCTAAACAGATTGTGAAAAAAATGCTCCCTTAACGAGCGACATTTCGCATAACGAGTGACGCAGAAAGGGGAAGTCCCATCTTCACGTGACTCACTTGTGAGCCGGGACTTCCGCGCCAGTGCGTCAGTCTCTGGTTAGCACTCGTGCCGCTATCACGTTAGTGTCACATGTGATCACACATTTTTCCAAACTTGTGTTCAGATATTATTTGTATTTTTTTTTTTGTGCAAAGTTTAATAACCCTTGCAAAAATGTCCCTGAAGAAAAAGCCACAAGAAGACAGCCATAAGAGAATAAAAGTAACTGTAGAAATGAAACGTAAAATCATTGAAAAGCGAGAACGAGGTATGAGCGTGGCTGATCTAGCGCCCACATACAATCGGTCTACATCAACGATTTGCTCTATCCTCAAGAACAAGGACAAAATTAAGAAGATAGATGCTTCAAAGGGAGTGTCAAGAATGTCTACGAAACGGTTACCTATTCTTGATGATGTTGAAAGGTTGCTTCTCATATGGATAAACGAAAAGTAATTGCAAGGCGATACTATTATCGAAAACATAATTTGTGAGAAGGCGAAAGTTATTTTCGCCGACCTCGTTAAGAAGACGCCAGGATCATCAACTGCCGAAAAAGAAGTACAATTTAAGGGAAGTCATGGATGGTTCGAGAAATTTAAGAGAAGAACCGGCATCCACAGCGTTGTGAGGCACAGTGAAGCAGCAAGCTCCGACACAAAGGCAGCGGAGAACTTCATCAGCGACTATAAGAAGCTCGTAGATTCTGAGGGTTACCGGATTTTACTTCTAGTAAAAAAGAATGAACTATTTGTCATAAATTCATAAATAAAAATCTAGTTATTTCGATTTTTTTATTATTTTTTGCAAATCGAAATCGCATTCCGGGTTTTTACGCTCCTTAACAATTTATAAGTATGTAATTTTATTTGAATAAACGTTAAAAATAAAAAAATTTAGTATTTTTTTCGGCATGGAACGCATTATCGTATTTTACATTGATTCATATGGGAAAAAATGTTTCACTTAATGAGTGTTTCACATAACGAGTAAGATTCTGGAACGAATTATTCTCGTTATGAGAGGTTCCACTGTACTGTAAATATTTCACCGTTACGGGAAACATATTTCTTGAAGAATTTTTTCGTTGATTGGAAAGGTTATTTATTCGTTGGCAATAAAAATGCCAAATTGTTCAATACACAAAGAAGTATTTAAAACGTAAAATAAATTAAAAAAAAAACAGAAGCGTGAGACTCTCGCGGGTAGGTGAAACTTCTTAGCTCCTAGGAAAAGTTGATTTTATGCATTGCTTTTTTCCATTTGTTAACGATTTTTTTTTACGGTTAGGAAATGGTTATGGGGAATTTAATTCAAGAAAATCTCTCTTAATTAAATAAAAAAATATTTATTTTTTTATTTTTAATAATAAATAACGATAATTTTAATAATAATGCAATACACTTAATACCATTTAATTTATAGTTTTTAATATTAAATATATTAATATTTTTATGTAAGTATTAATTATTAAATTAATTATTTTTAAATAATTATTTATTTATTATTATATTAGTAATAATATTATATTAAAATAATAAATAATAATTTATTAATAAATAAAATATTTAATAATAATAAACAATAATTTAATAATAATAATATAATACGCCGTTTCACTTTTCGTGACGTTCAGGTAAATTTGCCCTATCGCGCCAATAGAAGTTTCACTTCAATAAATAACAAGCCAGTTTCACATACAATATACCTTAACTGTGAGTATGAATAAAAAAGGATTATATTTTTTTTGTGACGTCTACTACTAAGTATCAACAAAGTAAATGTGATGACTTGTATACTTTTTTAACTATACTATGTTATCCTAAAAATAAGGGCGCTAGGGAAAATATTAAGCACCATTATAAAGAACTATGCATGAAATAATTTTATTCAAGTATAATAATAACAAAATAGAAGGGGATATTATGGACCTCCAAATAAGAAGATTGACATTGGGAACATGTCCACTACAAGATCACTATCTAGGTAATGTAATACTTTAATTGTAGTAAAATTAAAAAAACATTTAATTAGATTTTTTAAAGGTAAAATGTTCAGTCACTTTATTAAAAAATAATCGATTTAATTAGAAATATTCAATTTGATCAACACTTGGCTTAGCACTATTTCTAAGTGTATCCAATTTTTTCAGACATGATACACTCGTACTTTTATTAATTTCTTTTGTCACAAAAAAAACTTTTTTCTGAAACTATACAGAAATATATGTTCACATTAGATTATGTCTTAATTCCAGATATAAGATGATAATAATAATGGCAAGAATTTAATTGAGGAAAATAATACGTGTAACATATTTATAATCGTTTCCTCTATCATAAACTGTTTTCTTACGATGGTCCTCATATCTAGATATAAGACCTGAAATTATATCCGCATACGAGATTTTTTTAAAGGTAAAATACATTTTGAGATGACAAGGATAGAAATCTCATAAATACTATTGTATAGTACATATTGTTATATACAGTAACCTTATTCGTAGCTGACCTTTTGAAAGACTACCTAAGATATGGAAGAATATCTGCAAAACAACGTCCTAGGAGAAGTCTACCTGATATAAAGCAGACCCAAAGTTTAAAAGATGGAAAACAATATGAAGAAATGTTGTGAGTTTACCAACATATTATAAATAATTAAAAATAAAAACTAAAGTTTAAGAGATGCATAATGTCTTTTTTATTTTGTAAGCCTAGAATTAAGTACCGGTTTCTGCCCTTTCGCTCACCATTTAACGATCTTTAGTATATCTTTATAGACCTACAAAACGGCAGGTGTTTCAAAATCTAAGCAGCGCGACATTCACATAAATCATCTTTATGGCCTCGTTTGTTCAGCTGCACACCCAAGATGGACGATCTAAGAAGAAAAACCAAAGGTATGATCAGTTACACAAAATTAAAATTTATTTAAAATATAACCACGAAACTAATTTTATTCAACCGTACTTTCACTTACCCAATATTATCTGTATAAAGATAATATATAGAAAAGCCCAAAAAAATTGGCCAAAGGATATAACAAATGTTCTTTAATTTTTTAGAAGATTACGAATCAAGATGTCTTCTATTGGCTCTAGCCGACATACTACTCAGGGTATAGGTGTCAAATTTTATCTGTAACTGGAATTGGCGGATTGACGACACTGTATGTGATGTCCATTTCGATTTACAGACATGTTGTTTGACAGGAAATTATTGGCAACGCATTTTGACACGTTTGCAATATTTTCATTTTAATAATAACTGGAAAAAAATTGGCTTTAAACATTGAGTTAAAAATGGGATAAAGTTCAGTGAAGTGGGGCAAAAAAAGGATGCTAAGTCGAAACCAAGGGCTTATGAATGATACAACAAACGTTCTCAAGAGGGTCGTGATATTGAAGACGAAAAGAGGGATGGGCGTCTTAGAAAATGAACCAAGGATGAAAATGTGGAAAAAATTAAGTAAACTATGCTTAGTAATCGCCAGATCACTATAAGGGAGGCAGGTGAGGAAGTTAGTATCTCTTACGATTCATGCGAAGCAATTTTTACCAACGTTTTGGGCAAGAAACCAGTGGCATTCAAATTTGTTTCAAAATTCTTGAGTTTTCAATAAAAACAGTATCGCAAAAATGTTAGTGAAATATTGGCTGAGGTCACTAACGATCCAGAATTAATCTAACGCGTCATTACAGGTGACGAAACGTAGGTGTAATATTATGACAACAAAACAAAGACCCAATCGTTTCAATGGAAGCTTCCTAAAGAGCCAAGACCGAAAAAATCACGCCAAGTTTGATCAAATGGGTCTCCTTACTTTTTTCTTCAATCATATTGCATATAGTAGTCCACAATGAATTCATACTGCCTGGCCCTATCTATGGTCAATAAGGGGTATTATTTTGAGATTTTACGACGTTTGAGTGAGGTAATGCAAAGAAAACTATCAGAATTGTCGGCGAACAACTTAAAGATTTCGCATCACGATAATACAACGGCTAATTGGTGATTTTTTGGTCGAAACTAACACCGTCGTGATACCGCAGTCACCTTATTCCCCAGATATGCCCCCTGCGACTTTTTTCTGTACATAGATATATAAATAGATAAATATATATATATATATATATATATATATATATATATATATATATATATATATATATATATATTTATATATATATATATATATATATATATATATATATATATATATATATTATATATATATATAATATATATATATATATATATATATATATATATATAATATATATATATATATATATTATATATATATATATATATATATATATATATATATTATATATATATATATATATATATATATATATATATTATATATATATATATATATATATATATATATATATATATATATATATATATATATATATATATATATATATATATATATATATATATATATATATATTTATATATATAAATATATATATATATATATATATATATATATATATATATATATATATATATATATATATATATATATATATATATATATATATATATATATATATATATATATATATATATATAATATATATATATATATATATATATATATATATATATATATATATATATATATATATATAATGGAACGATG
>OX463843.1:31609276-31686776 GCA_949825065.1 Odontocerum albicorne | reverse complement strand
AGTACGACAATAAATTCATATGAGAAAGAGTCAGTTATACAAGCTATCAAACTGCCTTAAATATCATACATAAACAGATTAATTTTAATATTTTTAAAACAATTAATGCTGATAAGTAACACGTTTATTTTACTTAAGTTGGAATAATGTCTTATTGATATTTGTACCGTTGCAGGCTTCAAGCCAGTCAGTCATTCATCATTCAGTAAATATTGTCGTATGCCTTGCTGGGCAATTAACTCAATATAGCTTTGTCTCTCGGATTACATTGTGTGTAAGGTAGACAAACCAATTAAATTGGTCGCGACGTCGCACTATAGAGGAATCGCGGTCGGCACATATGAATGTTAAATGTAAATTGAAATATCATACGGTCAGTGAAAATTCCAAATCAATATTTATTTCTTACTTTTTTAAACCATAGATGCCACCGCAATCGGATACAACTCACGTGCGGATGATTCCAAACCTTGCATATACGAGTATATACATATTTCCAAGTCGATTCTCAGGGCTTTTTTTATAGTATTTACTGTCACCCGCCATACTTAGAAACCAACTCACTTAATCCTTGTTGATTAAGTAAGAAATTTTTGTACGGGTAACATGCCTTAAGCAGGAGTTATCCTATCTTAAAGGACCATGGGCCTGCCTAAAATTTATTAAATTCAAACATCTCCATCACCTGTCAACTTAAACATATGATGGACTCTGAATGACACACGGATAATAAAGGTGATATAATGAGAGTGATGAAAAAAGTTACTGCTATATAATATATTAGAGTAAAGATTAGAAATGACAAACTCCAAATAATAAATCGGATCTATGAGAACAAAGCTATCGTCAATAAACAGTAACTTTTTCAAAATACTTTCTCTTTAATTTAATGACGAAGTTCTCAACAAAAATACAATATTATTGATTAATTTTATATTATGTGTGATAGATTTGCATCTGAAACAAATTTCAGTCAAATTACTGTAGTATACTTTAGTTTCACACAGTACAGCTTGGTTAGCGTATAGCCAATATACAATCTCTTCCAACGAACGAAAACAAATTTAAGTGAAATCAGACAGGAGCCATTTTTTTTAAATCGAGTTATAAAGCTCCATTCATTGAAAATTTGGATAAAATAAAACCATTCTGAGAGAGATGGCTAGTCATCAAATTTCTTCCTTACATCAGGGTGCCCTTGTATTCCCTTTGAGGGGTTTCTAACTACTGAACCTCCCCATTCTTCAATGGACACCGGACTTTTAATATTTGGTTTCATTGAATCTAGTTCCTTTGCCTTGTGCGATTTACATAGCCACCAATGTGAATATATCGAGTACTAACCACATTTTGTGGGATTATGAGGAAAGTAGTATCTCTCAATAATTGGAGAAACTCCGGGCAGTTATATATCGGACTACTTAAATTGGATATTCAACCGTGTTGCATATATGGGTAGTTGAACAGCTTTTTTCAATATTTGTCAAAATTTTGGTTACTACCTCAACTTTAAAAAAAAGGCTACCTAAATCCTTAAAAGCCTTCTGTGGAAAAGCAAGTAATATTGTTTAACATATAATTTATTCATTTATCATATTCCCACCTTTCTTTCAGTGCCTTCGCTATTCTTTTCACACTCCGGTATGACGTCAGCAGAGGAGGGTCTTCCCCTCTAGGTAAGCTCTCTCATCAAAATATGATTATCCTATTGTCTTACGAGTGTATTATCGCACTATCAGGGAACCAAATTCCTTCTTAGAGACAATGTGAATGAAAGAGTAAAGAAGGGAATTAAAAAAGTCATCAAACCTAGGAGGCTAGATTCCTTTTGTATGAATTCTAACAATTGGGCCACAGGCGCCGATTAACTACCATATGGAATAAAGCAGTAATAAAAAATCTAATTAATCATATAGGAACCGAACTTACGAATCTCCAACTGATGATATGCGCTTAGATTAAATAAATAAAATGTACATTTACAATATAAGATATTAAGATTTAAAAAAATAAGTAGTTTTTGAGATAACGGGGATGATAATATAGAAAATAAATTACTTTTTATTACTTGTACGATTTTATTAAATTTACAGCCATAAAATATCTTTATATCTAAGTACTTTATTATTGTTGATATAAGATTAACACTCTGATTAAAACTTTATTAATTTTTATGGAACTTAGTGATCTTTTTGTAGACGATAGAAGTACACTTGGCAAAAAACTTTTTCTTGAAGATGCTATCACTTAAAAAAAAAGATAATAATAATGATAAGTTTGTGTTCCCCTGAAGATGAGGTGAAAGCCTTGAAACCGGTAGGGTTATACCGTCACAAAAAAGTGGAATAAACAGTGTTTGATAAAAATAAATTACAATGATTAAATCTTCAAAATATCTTCTCGGAATTGCATTACCTAAGAGATTGTTAAACAAAGAAGCAAATTATCTCAAAACGTGATCGGTTAAAAAAGTGTATCGTACTTTGATTACTGTGGGTTATGCAAGAGTTGAGTTACGACTTTTAAAGACTTCGCCGCCCAGAAACGTTCTCAGTCGAATAAATAACCTTTCTGAACACATTCTACAACAAGGTGGGTGCTGGCGGCTATCGCAGAAATTTCAGGGATGGGATAGAATTTTTTTTACTAAAAATAATAAATAACAATCATACTGCTGTACAGTTATAAATTGACGACCTTCGTGGCGTGATCGATAAAACTTTATCCAACATTATTTAATGGGTATGCTTGGATATTACTCCTTAATTGTTAGAAGAGATGTACGCACGTGTTTATACATAAACAAATCGCTAACGGGAAAAATAGCAAACTCTGTGTTGATTAACAGAATTTTGTTTAATGTATTGGAAAATAATTTGTCACCGTGCATTAAAAATTTTGTATCGTATTTACGAACTGAGCGCTTAAGAGCATCACCAATCGCACGTGTAATCGCACCTTGTTGAATGAATTTTCTGATATCGATTTCTTAGACATCTCGGTGGATAGATTGAAGATTAAATTCGTAAATAAACTTTGTATGTATAACTGACCCACTTCACAGATAAACAAAAGTAACATTGTTCCGGTTGTCATTATGATATATTTGAAGTTAATATTTTATTTATTATTACAATATTTGATGTTATTGGGTAATATCTGTATCAAATATAAAGTAAAATAAATCAAATCCCCTTGAGGCGGTATTGTTAAACAATATTTACCCTGAGGTTCGATTATTTTTGGAGCCAAAGAAAATATTGTTTATAAACCATGCTCTTAAACATATCTGTTTCACCAATTGTTTATAAACCATGCTCTTAAACATATCTGTTTCACCAATTTTTTATATTTTTAGGAGTAAGATACGAATGAACAGCAAAAAAATACGATAGTTAATTAATAACTAAATGATTAATGATATCCCATCAAAGCACTACCTTGTTCATTCGTAAAAGATAACCCATAAATAGTACTTTACAAAAGCAGGAAGATGAAGGTGTGTAAAATATTTTCGAATAATCCATGATTTCAAAAATGAAATAAGTTATACTATCCAATAGACTATTGGCATGTTTTAACACATATAAAGGTTATTACGATTCAATAATTGTGTAGGATAAGCGCAAAATAATTAGACATGTTTGAAAAGCCTGGAGGCATTTTAAGAAACCTTAAATGCAATGTCTTGTTATGGGTCAAATACATGTTATAACCTAAAAAAGTTTTTATAAATACTTTTTACTAATTTTTCATCGGATTCGTATTAGTAATACTTACATACATCATCAAAACAGCTAACAAATGGTTTATATGGAAGTTAAAAACAAATGGTTTATATGGAAGTTAAAGACCTCCGTGGCATGGTGGTAAGACACTTGTCTGCCGATCCGGAGGTTGCGGGTTCAATTCCCGCTGGAACCCAGATTTAGATTTAACACTTAGGGCCTATAAAAACATCTTTATGGTTGGTTGGAAGAGATTGCCACATGGCAATAAACTCGCCAGGTAAAAGAAAAAAAAAATTACGCTAATAGTAATGGAAAATTTAGATTGTACTATTGTATTAGGTCCACTAAAGCAATAAATGGATCGGAGACTTTGTAACATCTGCCACGCAGAAAAAACAAGCGCGATAGATATTGGAAAAGAGAGAAGGGCAAATTTGATGAAACTGAGCGAGGCATTAAACTGTTTTTTAACAAGATGTCATGTGACGCCATAGTAAACTCTTGCATGCAGGAAGTTGAGAACAATGATGAATCCATGAGAAATAAAATCTAGATTTAAAAGGTTTAGGGTCTGGAGGTGACAACTTTTAAGGCTGAAAGAGAAATAAGTGCATTCGAGGAAGTTTCAGAATTAGATATAAGACTGAGAGTTAAGCATTAAAACAAGTGGATCGTTCTGAGTTCGAGAATATAAGATAAGTTTCTATATATGTATATGGTGAACAGCTAGGGCATATCTTGATGAATGAAATAAACAGGATTTAAAATAAATGGAAGATGTTTTTGGTGAACATATTTATTTCAACTCAGCATCTGGTAAAGATAATGAGGATATTAATTGTTAACTCAACTTCCATATAGAAATGACAATAAAAAACTAATATATTATATTTTTTGGCATCCCTGAATCAGATATATTGGACGGGTTGTTGACCACGGCAGAAGAAAGTAAACTTGAACTAATCATTAAATTCTCCGGCACGCATTTATAGCTTAAGTTATGTATATTCTTATATATACTTCATTTCATTAACTCGACCAACAATATCGTAAATTTGAATCATAAACAAAATACAAATAATAAAATTTTGCCATCCAATGTTCCGATCAAAATATATTTTTCAATTAAAGTATGATGTAAATATTCCACATACAATAATTATGTACATTTGACATAATATAATCAAAAATATATTTGTCAAGTTCTAACGTTATACATACATACCTTCATTTGAATTGATTAACACATACATAGCAAGTGTTTTCTTTTGAGAGAGAAAATTGTTAAATTATTAATGTCCTGTTCTGTTATTATTGTTTAAAGTAATATTGATTATTTATCTTCTTATTGTTCATATAATTGTATCTATTTGATTTTTTTCTTGTATCTGATACGTTTTATTTCGCTTGAAAACAACAAAAAACATGTAAATTGTGTGACTAATTAAACACACTAATGCAAACAAAGCTTAATGTTAAGGTTAATAAAGTAAAAAAAAAACAGTACCACATAAAGTTATACAATATAAAGCACATCAGCTGGTGTTTTACGAAATAATTTCCATGTATAGATAATTTGGTAAAAACCGTATTATATAAATCGACAACGGAAAAGGGGCGTGGAATAATGAAATATTATCCGGAAACATTAATTGATTGTTAAATTTTAATACATTATTCAATAAGATATGGTAGATATTGTTAATTTCACATGTAAATTTTAGATGGTGTACTAATCAAATTATTAAAATTATTGGATAAGATTTTTTGTCTAATAATTGATACCTTCTTTGTGTTTTCAGAAGTAATATTTTTTATTTTCTTAATTAGTTTGAATATTAATTGTGAACTTCGCATGTGTAATCTGCGAGGTTTTTTGTTGGTTTAAGGAAATGGCCGCTGGCAAAAGCATGTAGGTGACGTTATTAAATAAATATTTTTCATAACAGAAGCTAATCAACATCCATCTTAAAGACATCATCTTTTGAATATTTTGTTATCATTCCGACTTAGGTTAAGTTTTAAGACTTAATTTAATTTGTTCTTTACATCGGTTGGAGGATTGAAAATAATTTATGGAAGATTTGCAAGTAACAAGTAACGAGAGAAATTTGATCATCAGCACTTTAAATAAATAATAATTACCACACCCCTTCATAACCATATTCGCAAAAACAGGAATTCCTAACAGCGGATTTTAGTGAATTAACCTAAAAAAATGTTAAGTCTTTTTCCGGCTTTTCTCGTTGACAGAAACTTTATCGCGTAATATCCAGTGATAGCATTATTTAACTGTATGAAGTAATTTAGGATAATTCTTTGGTGATTTCAATAATAGTGTTAATAATTTCGTCATAATGTCATATTCCCCCTTTTTGAACGAGGTGATAAAATAATTAGACTTTCCTTAGATTTCTTATTAGATAAGGGTGCAGAATTATTATTTCTCTAGTGACCGTATATTTGATTATTTCTTCATGTTGCTCACCCTGGAGGTCTTCAAATTTAAAGCAACGTTTTAATCCATCAAAACATTAATTCGTTTTGGCGATCACAAACAAAGGAAAAACCAAAATAATCTTGTCCCGTGATTTATAAATGTTTACTTTATCATGCTTATGTCTTATTTTATTTGCCCTTACGTGAGTATTTCTACTGGGTCTATCTTACCAAGAGACATCTTCAACAGATTTTTCCTTAAGCGAAATCATTAAAATCAATCAGTGGTTTTTCCTTCGAACCAGAAGTTGTATATTTCTCTCTCTTCCTCTTCCTCTTTACCTCTGCTTAAATGAGGAACTTCGATGCACCAACACAGGAGGCTTACTTTAAGGTTGGGTATAAAAAAGTTTTCATATCACTCGTTGCAGGTGTCAACATATATTACTTTGGAACAAGACGAAGAATTTTGATTGCTCACACAATAAAATAAAACGAAAAATAGTCATAACGGAATCGAAAGTATAATTGGTACTCATACATTCATACATTATGTTAACGATTGTAATCGAGCCAGTGATCTTACAAAACGTGTTTTATAAAAAATAAGGTCCCATCTATCAGAAGAACGAGTTTACAGTTTTGTCACTAGGGCACTACAGGCCTCCGAAAGAGATTGACCTTCTCTTCCTATTAAAAAAATAAAATAAAAAAATTGACGAAAGAGAAATGATTTTGGCCGCGGCGTTGTATTGTATATTAATCGAGCTTTGAGAATGTACCAATGTTTTCGTATCGACATATTTATCTTGATGGTATACGAGTATATTTACATTTATTAATGTGTTCAATATTTTTGTGTCTCATTTTCACTTTCCTTGTGTTTTTATACCGATTTTTGATAATCATTCAAAATAATGAAAATGATGTAAGGAGAGTATCCCAATCTGAACTAGAGGGACACATATCATACATAGAAGGGACATATATAGGCATACATTAATATAATTTTTATTATACTTTCAAGTTCCTAAATAACCTGAAATAGGAAAATATACTCGCATAGAAAACTTTTTTCAAATGTATAGGGAGTGTGGAGAAATTGTATTCAGTATGCTGTCAACTACCTACCTCAATCTCGGGTTACCATACAGCTTCAGTAGAGATTTATCTTTTCGGAATATTTTTCTCTGAGACAATCGGTTCTCCACTCCCAGTCTCCTAAGATCTTGTTGAACGTTACCTAAAAACCTGGCTCGGTGTACCAAGTGGCCTCATCTTTGTTGAGCGTGTTAACTGATATCTGCTTACGTGGCGTATGTATGCCATTTTTCTTGACCTCGTGTCGCTGGTAAAAGTGGCAATGCCGTCATTTTCATATTTCTTCGTAAGATCAAGTATATTTTCTTCTTCTTTTTCTTGAATAATAGCCGTTAACTCCTATATATAAATGAGTATACGCTAGTGTCAAGTGATGTCCACTTCATAGGATCTCGTTAGTTATATTCACATGTGTGAGATCAACGCACTCGGTTGCCACGTCCGTAGTTGATATTTTGAGTATAATAAAGCAACTCGGCCCGGGACTACTGTTATCTAGTGAGATACTATGGAATGAAACTATTTTACAACTAAACTACAAAATTAGCAACTAAATGATTATTTGCAATAAGATGACAATTAAATGTGTAGTAAGCGATCGATTGATTTCAGTTTAAATGGTAACCATCGATGTGCTGCATATATCATATTATACATTATTTTATTATAAGTTTATCTTATTTTGTTTACTGTAATGAATAATGCTATTAAGTATGGAAGTTTAATTGAGGCTCAACAGGTAGGGAAGATTTGCGGGGAGGAATATTTTTGTTTGTTTCTTAAAGGTCAAAGGGAAAGTATTTAGAAAACAGGAGAAAAATATATGTTCGAGAACATATATTTTTCTAATAGAAAAAATAATTCTTATTAAAAAGTAATTAAAATAATTCTAATTAAAAAGTAATAGAAAAAATATATGTTCACACAAAGAAGAATCTCTAATATGGAGGCTGACCAAATGGACACGGGAATAACAATGTCCAAAACAAATTCGACTTATAATTGCTGTTTCTCTCCGAATACTTATAATATGTTTAAAAAACCAGGGTTTTACTGGAATATGGGGTTGAATTGATTCATATGTTTTTATTATTATCTAAGTATTCTTTTATAATAGACGATTTCCTAAGTTCAGAACTTTTTATCGGAGTTAATTTTTTTTACTAATTTAAGTATTATATTTATTATTGGAAGACAGAAGGTTAATCAAACATGATATAACGAAATTAATTACACTTATAATTAAAGATTACACGAGGAAAAATATTTCTCATTCAAAATGAAAAAAAGGGAACTTAAAGGGCCATGTATGGGTTGGGACGTTTTTATACGCTTCATTAGCGCAGACTCGGGGACATCCTGCGTATGGAATCAGAATCTGTCATGTCTAGCTGACTGACTAATGTCCTAGGAATTTCCTGACACATGCCTATATATAGTACCCAACAAAGTTTCCACAGACCCAGAATTAGTTGTAAGGAAGCAGAGCTGCTGATCGGCCCAAGTAAAGACAATTGGAGGGATGCGCGTACTCTGTGCTGAAAGTGAGAGGTAGTGTATTTTTGGTAAAGGTATATCTTAATATTGTTATTTTGCTCATAGTGGTCGCTATCTGGAGACAGCAGGAATCAAAAACGGTTTTCTAAATCAGTTATACTCTTCTTTCTACATCATTAATACGACTAAGTTCTTGAATATCTTCCTGAAAGAATACTACAGGCAGCATTGTCGGGGTCGTCAATATTGAATATTCATCATTTTCATCTCAGTTTATTCTCGCTTTCAGACGAATTAATATTTTTTTTTATTTGGTATTTATGTATTTATTAAAATAAAATAGGGTATTAAATGAGTTTGGTTGAATTTTGCATAGTTCAATAAATATAGCGTATCCAGAAATAAAATATCTCTACATTCTTCTATAGAATGGTGGCCAATTTGTATGTTGTCGCAATCAATATTTTACGTAAAAAAATAGTCGCGATTTATCTATCAAACTCGCGAGATTTAATAATTAACATGTAACACATTGTTATATCCAAGAAAATTCCATGAAAGCTTCCTTTATAAATTCTCCATCAGAAAATGAGTTGCATTTTTTTGCTAAAAGATAGCTGACTTTGAATAATGTGATAGGCACTATCGTTTTGTTTTTAAAAAAAATATTATAAATATCTAACACAGTGCCGATATATTCTCGTTGTGAAGTGATAGTGTTTTAGGTCAGTCAGGATAGTGCCCTAATTTCTCAGAATTGGCCGTGTCGACTCATATTTCAGACCCTGTATCTCTCGTATATGTTGTCCCTTCAACACATGTTGCCGAGGTCGTCTAAACATCATTATCATTACGTTACCGCGCTATCTCCTTCTATTATATAAAATTATTTCTATAACGAGTACTCTTTCTATTATCTATATAAATAAAAATGTAAATGTTCGTTAATTGAAGGCAGCTAATCTCCGGAAGTTCTTTACGGATCGCTTTGAAATTTTGAGTAAAGTTAATATTCGTCAACGGAAATGTTATTTGATTTTTATTTATATATATATATCAGTGTATATAATTTTTTTTTTAAATCAAAAAGAAATATCTATGCGAACCTGTCGGGGACAAGACGAATCTCATTTTGACAGTTGACCATATTCTATTTGACGTTTCGTAATTAATATTTATAAAGTCTATATACATAATATAAATATAAAATAATTTTATGTTTAATATTAAATCATAAATTTTATAACTAATACATATTTCATAAATAATAAATTTTATCAACTAAACATTTTGACAGTTGACCATATTCTATTTTGACATTTCGTGATGAATATTTTTATTCAAATAAGTCTATATACATAAAATATAAAATAATTTTATCTTTAATATTAAATAATAAATTTTATATATAATACATATTTTATAAATTTTATAAATAATACAGGTTTTTTTTTCGTAAATATATTTATTCTAGACACGAACCAAACTTTATATTATCATTGTGACGCATTTTATATTATCGTTGTGACGCGATCTTACGTCGTTAATAAAAAACTTGATAAAAAATAATAAAAAATAGTTATATTGTCATAAAATTGACTTGAGTGGTTGTGGTAAGTTGTAAGTTTAAAAAATAATGGACTTAAGAATTATATTTGATGAAAAACTTTCATTATTGATTCATATTTCAAAAGTTAACCTAACTTTTTTCAAAAAGAAAAGTACACATGTTAATTTAAGATAAAGTTGTATTATTTGTCAATAATTTTAAGTACTTGTATAACCTGTCACATGTTCATTTGTATATAAAGACACTTTTATGTCATTAATTAAATAAATAAATTATTTGGTGGTACATTAGAAAGAAGTACCCGTAGAAATATCGCAAAAAAAATTAAAATTAAAACAAACTTTTACGCTGCTCAGTTAATTTTTTAATGTTTCACAATTTTATATGTTTTAACTTTTTTTTTTTTACTGAACGTTGTTACATAAATAAATTATAGGTTTATTGATAGCAGCATAGTATGTCCAGATTATATTTAAATAACACTTTTAAAACACATAAATTGCAGATAATACATTATATATAGAAGCTATCAAAAAGTCTGGGCTCATCTAATAGCATCCCTTCGGCCAAGATACATCCCAACAATATAGGGCGAACCCAGCCACGGGGACACCAGATGTTTTGCAGCCTACACCCTAGCTTTTTCAGCTCAGCAGATCGTATTGGGGCAAATTTGTCAACTGTTAAATGGTAAGCTGTTGATTTTTTTTATAAATCGAAAAATTGTTTTCTCTAAACTGACGTTTTAATTACTAATTTTTATTATACTGACTTTCTAATGTATTGTATGAATGAAAATTAAAACAAACTTTTACGCTGCTCAGTTCTTTTTTTAATGTTTCACAATTTTATATGTTTTAACTTTCTTTTTTTCTTACTGAACGTTGTTACATAAATAAATAAATAAAAAATAGGTTTATTGATAGCAGCATAGTATGTCGAGATTATATTTAAATAACACTTTTAAAACACATTAATTGCAGATAATACATTATATACAGAAGCTATCAAAAGGTCTGGGCTCATCTAATAGCATTCCTTCGGCCAAGATACACCCCACCAATATAGGGCGAACCCAGCCACGGGGACAACAGATGTTTTGCAGCCCACACACTAGCTTTTTCAGCCCAGCACATCGTATTGGGGCAAATTTGTCAACTGTAAAATGGTAAGCTGTTGATTTTTTTTATAAATCGAAAAATTGTTTTCTCTAAACTGACGTTTTAATTACTAATTTTTATTATACTGACTTTCTAATGTATTGTATGAATGAAAATTAAAACAAACTTTTACGCTGCTCAGTTCCTTTTTTAATGTTTCACAATTTTATATGTTTTAACTTTCTTTTTTCTTACTGAACGTTGTTACATAAATAAATAATAGGTTTATTGATAGCAGCATAGTATGTCCAGATTATATTTAAATAACACTTTTAAAACACATAAATTGCAGATAATACATTATATACAGAAGCTATCAAAAGGTGTGGGCTCATCTAATAGCATCCCTTCGGCCAAGATACACCCCACCAATATAAGGCGAACGCAGCCACGGGGACACCAGATGTTTTCACACCCTAGCTTTTTCAGCCCAGCACATCGTATTGGGGCAAATTTGTCAACTGTAAAATGGTAAGCTGTTGATTTTTTTTATAAATCGAAAAATTGTTTTCTCTCAACTGACGTTTTAATTACTAATTTTTATTATACTGACTTTCTAATGACTGTCAATAAAGGGGTTGGAGAAATCTTCTTCTTAGATGCGCCAGGAGGAACTGGTAAAACGTTCCTAATTAGATTGATTCTGGCAGCAATTCGATCCCAAAATGGCATAGCCTTAGCTCTTGCGTCGTCAGGAATAGCTGCGACACTTCTACCAGGTGGAAGAACTGCTCATTCCGCTTTGAAATTGCCATTGAACATGCGATTCATTGAAACTCCCACGTGCAACGTTTCCAAAGCATCCGGCATGGGAAAAGTATTGCAGAAATGCAAACTTATTGTTTGGGATGAATGCACAATGGCACACAAAAAGTCGCTCGAAGCTCTTGATCGATCATTGCGAGATTTGCGTGGAAACATCAGACCATTTGGGAACGCATTTATATTGCTTGCAGGAGATTTCAGGCAAACATTACCTGTAATTCCTCGATCGACACCGGCGGATGAAATAAATGCTTGCCTGAAATACTCTATTTTGTGGCGACACGTAAAGACGTTGAAATTAACTACAAATATGCATGTCCAGTTGCAAAACGATCGATCAGCTGAGATATTCTCACATCAATTGCTGGAAATCGGGAATGGAAAGGTACCAGTTGATCTGATCTCAGGACGAATTTCATTGCCTCATAACTTCTGCAACTTAGTGACGTCAAAAGAAGAATTGGTTTTTAACAAAATATATTGTTTATCCACAAGCATTGTGAAATTTAATAAACAGTTGTATATAAAACAGACAATATAATAAGAGCGCCCCCTGTTGAATGTAACGGCAACACACGCAATATAGATTTCAATTTATTTTAATTCCGAATATTAAATATCTTTCAATTCGGGTTTTTTAAACCGGTTTTTGTTATTTTTGTTATTATTGATTTTCATTTGAATTAATGGTATATATCTGTGTATGTTTTATACATTTGAATTATTAAAAGTTTCTTGCAACTAACTTTTAACAAATGTCACATTAGATTTTTAACGAACTGCCCATTTTTGCTAATTTGTAACAAGATTTATTATTAGTTTTATGTGATGTATTTACCTAAATAACTTGCTATTTATTACAATCGAGGCCTATATTAAAGTTGATAAAATTTGATATTCATCCGTTTGAATCGGACCAAGCTTCGCTCTGAAGTATACGTTGATTTGCGAGATGCAGTTGTAAATGACGGTAATAGAACTTCTGCAATTTAGTGACGTTAAAAGAGGAATTGTTTGAAAAAGTATTTCCCTATATTCAAATCAATTATAAGAATCACGATTAGCTAAGTGAGCTATTGTTGGCGGCAAGAACAAAGATGTATCCGAACTTAACAATATTATTGAGTTCGTTTTTTAATGTTTCGCAATTTTATATGTTTTTGTTATAACTATTTTTCTTCTTTTTCAGTGCAATCGATCTTTGATTTGAATTCAAATCATATCGTGAATTGACCTCTTGGAGTGACGCGATCATTTGCAAGCACGGTGATAAACGCGACAGACTGAGAGTGCCTGAAAGACATCAAAAATATTGTATACCCAGATTGTATACAAGACATCAAAAATATTGTATACAATACATCAAAAATATTGTATACGCATTGTGAAATTAAACACAATTGAAACGTGTGCATTTCTCTTTTCTTTCTTTTACATTTAACCAGACTGAGCCACAGCAACGCGTGGCTGGGTACAGCTAGTATTATATAAAATTCAGTTCTGCAACAATGTCGTTGGAAGTGTTAATTTTTATTGTTTAACTTTTAACTGTAAACACACATGGTGGTTCTTAGGACAAAAGTCCCGAAACCCTCGGGAACAATCACTAGCCGTAGCATGGACGTCAAGCCACGAACCACCCCCATGAGGAAGAATTACGGCCTCTCCACCAAAGTGAGTCCTGATGTAGTTGCAAACACCAGCACCAGCATCTCCAGTACGTGGATCACTCCACGCAATGGAATTAAACAATTAACTTCAGTTCCAACTCAACCACTACCGAGCCAAAACCGATTCGAGGCACTCCCGGAGGTCGGAGACGCCCTAGGAACACCTGGTTTCCGAGCGCCAATAAAGAGGGATACCTTGAAGATCTTTTGTCCCCGGTAATTATCACTCTAGGGGACAAAACCCATGGCCAGATAATAAGTCTGGCCAAATCTTTTACAAAGGCGGGCATCACGCTCTCTTGCAGAGGCAGAGACCGTGCAGCTATCAATTGCTCAACGTTGGAGGACTATAAAACTCTCGTGGCTGGCCTGAGAGAGACCCAGGCACCCTTCTACACGTTCAGCGCGGAGGTGGAGCGCAGCAAGCGAACCGTCATCAGGGGCCTCCCAGAGCTCCCGGTAGATGACATCACGGATGATCTGGTCGCCCAAGGGTACAAGCCCCTCCGAGTTTTCAGGATGAAGACCAAGGGTGCCGCGCTCTATACGGTACTCTCCCCAAATGCCACAAACATTGAGGCTCTTCGGACGGAAGTGACGGTGATTAACTACTGTCGAGTTCGCCTGGAGAAATACAAGAACGGGGGCAGGGTAGGCACCCAGTGCATCCGCTGTCAAAACTTCGGCCACATATCGGCGAACTGTAAACACACAGTCCGATGAGTAAAGTGCCTGATGGCGCATGCCACTACCGGCTTCCCCAAGAAAGAGCGGGACACCCCTGCGGCCTGCTGTAACTGCGAGGGTGCTCATCCGGCCAACTATGATGGTTGCCAATACATATCCAGCTTACACAAGAGACGCACCGTACCGGCTCCCGGGAGGAACCATCGCTCGTGGAGCCAGGTAGCCAGCGGCACTCCAGCCCCACTACCTCACCTCCCAGCCTCTCCTATAGCCCCCCTTCAACCCCTCCACCCTCCTCGTGCTCAGCCCCTACCACCGCCCCCGATGAACATGCCCACAAACGGAGACAGCGAGTTACTCGCTATCATGCGCCTTGTCATCGGAGTCCGGAGCAGGCTCGCTTCTTGCACCACTAAGCTCGAGAAGACTATGATCTACCTCGAGATCATTGAGCAGCTCGTAGGATAAGCGTGATGACGAGTTTCTCTGGAATGAAAGTGCTCTGCTGGAATGCTTACAGCATGCAGCAGAAGATCGAGGAGCTGATGCTGTTGGTGAACAATTCAGGTATAGATATTGTGCTTATAACGGAAACTTGGTTAAAACCTGTATCTCGTGTGAGAGGCACCGGTGGCTTCACCGTCTATAGATCGGATCGCGTTTCCGGTAGAAGTTGAGGCACCGCGATTCTCATCCGAGACACTATCCATCATACCCAACTCCTCACGCTCGCCCTGACAAACTTGGAGATTACTGGCATCAGTCTCAAGGTTGACAGAAAGACCACCATTGTCCAAGTCACCATTGTGGCAGCATATTGTACCAGCTATCGTTCACTTCTGGAAAAGGACATCGAGGTAGTTCTGGCTTTGGAGTCCAAGGTGAGGCCGATTGCTAGCCTCAGGGAGCAGTATGACTACGCCAATGCTGATTGGAAGGGCTACAAAGCCTACCTCTACAACCAGCTCTACCTATCACCTGAAACTCTGGTGAGCCCACAGGACATCGATGCCGCGATAGATACCATCTCCGCCTTCATCCATAATGCTCGTGATGAAAATGTTCCCCTCAAAACTGTGACTCCATACCAAATAACTCTTACTCCTCATATCTAACTCCTTATATCTCTAAAAAACAAACAATGACAGACGTACACTAGACAAACGTGACAAAACACTTCTAAACATCCTCCAAGATGAAATCAAAAAAGAAATCCGCCTACTTAAAAACCAGCTATGGCAGAGAAAATTTGCGGCCCTAGAACCGGGTAACGGTACTCTCTGGCGAGTCGTCAAGGGTATCAAGTGCTTGTCCCAAAGCATACCACCTCTGCGCACAGCCTCAGGGTTGCCTGTTTCTAGCATTGGCAAGGCTAATGCCTTGGCGGACGCTTACAAGAATACGTACTCAATCACTTCCGACCTTGGAAATGTTGATGTCAACAAAGCTGTCGAGAACACTCTCGCCAGCTTTGCTTACTCCCCGACCAACCAATATGAGGTGCAACTTTGCACCCCATCCGAAATTGGTCGTATCCTTGACAGACTTAAACACGAAAAGCACCCGGTCTCGACAATATACACAATAGCCTTCTTAAACAGTTACCACTCAAAGCGAGGATTTTTCTTACTAAAATAATAAATGCCTCACTCCTTAATGGCTATTTTCCGAGTATTTGGAAAATAGCCAATATTGTTCCTATCCACAAGCCAAATAAACCTACCGAAAATCCAACTAGCTACAGGGCCATCAGCCTTCTTCCAGGTATTGGCAAGATCCTTGAAGGAGTAGTTGCCTCAAGGTTAGTGTTCCATCACGAATCCAATAATACATTCCCTCATGAACGATTTGGATTTAAGACAAGACACAACACGTTCCAGCAACTTACCCATGTCGGGGAAGACGTGTCGATGGGCTTCAATAGAAACAAAAGTACTGGCATGGTAGTGCTGGGCCTTGAGAAGGCTTTTGATACTGTCTGGCACGATGGTCTTCTCCACAAACTTCTCCTGGCACTCCACTCTATCTTGTGAAACTACTTCAATCCTACCTTTCCAATAGAAGTTTCACAGTCACCACTCATCATTCTACGCCATCCGCCAGGCCCATCCCTATGGGTGTCCCCCAAGACAGAATACTTGGACCATATATATTTAACATCTACACACACGACATACGTACTCCCCCAAACTGTAAGCCCACACTCTTTGCTGACGATGCGGCATGCTACGCATCGTCACTCAAGGTGGATCGAGCTGGTCGCCGTCTTCAGTTTGCTCTTGAGATCCTTGAGAAATACTACCAGGACTAGAGGCTCAAAATCAATGACGCCAAAACTGACGCCATCATGTTCTCCCACAAAATCAAGGAAAGAGTGCCGTCGATGCCCTTATTCATCGGTGGTTACCTAGTTGAGTGGTAGGTAAAATACCTCGGGCTGCACCTCGACCTCGATCAGAATACCATCAGACAGAAGGGTCAAAAGGGCATTGGGGCTATCAGTTCGATATTTCATCGATGCAGCTTCCTTTCCCCCAAAAATAAGCTCCTCCTTTATAAAACCCTTATTCGTCCTATCTTGACCTATGTTGCACCCGTTTGGGGTAGTGTGAGCAACACGGATCACCTGAAACTCCAGCGAGTGCAGAACAAGGCATTCAAGATATCTTTTAACACCCATCCCAGAACAAACCTTACCCGACTTCACGCCGAACAGCGAGAAGAAACCATACAACACCACATCCTCGCTTGGACCGTGGAGTTCTATAAAAGTCAACAAAATCACACCAATGCCTTAGTCGCTGCCCTGGGGGCTTACGAAAGTAAATCCGACCTACCCTTCCGTTATAAGCACAAGCTCCCGAAGCATTATCTGTTGCCTGACTAGTCCACCTACAGTATTAGCTGGGACGACCAAGGTCTGAGTGAATGTGATGGAATACAAGTAGCCTGAACGAGTGGACTTGTTTTTGCTAAATAATTAGTGTAAGAATTGTTATCTAGTTATAAGTAGTATGTAGGTATTAATTATTTCTAGAAATCATATATTAAGATTGTAAAAAATAAAATAAAATGACTTGTAGGAAAATAAGATTAAGTAAGTTCTTTAATGATAACATATAATTAAGATTAGTTAAGTAATAAATTTGTATATAGATATAGCCTTGACAAATGTTTTTACAATATTTTACTTTGTTTAATAAAAAAAAAGCAAGTGATTTTAAAATAGGCTTTTAAACACATTTTGATGTGTTAACACAGAATTGATTTTTTTAATTTTACTACTTCTTAAAATACTGTTTAACCATTTTGAAAGAAAAAAAATGTTGCTTAATATTCGTATGTTGTAAAAAATAAACGTGCTCTAAAAAAATTTTAATCTTGATTTTTTTCGGTTTTAAATCCCAATCAAAACAGTGACGTTTTGATTGGGATTGTTTTAAAATTCCCAAAAGAATGTTCACTTTTTAACACCTTATTTCAAAAACAATCTGGAGAATTTATGTCCAGGCGGCAATCTCTTCCAACCAACCAGACAAAGTAAATTAAGCTAGTTTCATGGTCGTCAAAACACTCAAATGACTACCCATTCCAACGAAATCGATGAACATATACGAGTATGTTAGTATACGCCCATAAAGCTTACAAAGACGGACAATCACCCGAACATTCTTTTTCATACAAAGTGAGATATCATCAATCAACGTAAAAGGAAGGGATGGCGGAGAGGAAATAATTTGGGATTGAGACATGTTATATAGCTGACTAGAAATTAAGAGTTTTTCAGTCGCTTCTTGAAGCGTACCAAGGGCAGAGCGAGCGAGTCTAATAGTGGTTTGTAACTGATTCCAGAGTCTTACTGCATATACAGTAAAGGACGATGTAAAAAAAAGAAGAGCGGAACTGGGAAAACTAATAAACAATCTCTGTTTGAGCGTAGCGCTAGTCTATGATCGGAAAGACGTTGAAAATTTTCGGCGAGATAAGAGGGGATGGCAGGACAGTTAAGGATATTATACAACAGAGGTATTACGTGAATTTGGCGTCAATTTCTCACATTCAACCAGTTCAGTGCCTCCTGGTATGAAATTATATGATCGTACTTTCTCAAGTTAAAAATAAATCTTAGCGAACATTTTAAAGACGCTGCAACTTGTCCAGTAATATCCAAATATCAGACGTCCACATAGTCCAAAATCGGAAAGAGCAGACATTGAATGAGTAAAATTTTGGTTTTAGTAGGCACTAGTAATCTTTGCAACATTTCAAGGGAATGAAGGCTGAAGAAGATCCTTCGGCTTACCTCATTAATTATATTTTGCGATGAGAGAGTGTTATCCATAAGCTCTCCTAGATTTTTAACAGTTTTTTATTTATTTGTTTATATACAGTAAGACGAAAAAAAAAACAAGTTATAAACAAAGCTTTAGACGTGAAATATTGCAGCAAAAATATAAAAGTTTGTAAATAAAAAATATTAATTCGGTCGAAACAACTAACTCCCATTACTAAGAAAGCTCAAAATGCTTTCCTTAAAAACATTTTCGGAAATGTTGAAGATTTCAATATCTATTTAATAAGGACAGCCAGAGATACAGTGGGAGAACACATAACAAGTAAGTTCTATTTATTGGCAGTTTAAATAGGTCAATATTTCATAAAACATAAAACTTTATTATTTCCAACAAAGCAGGATTAGGTGTAGCTCCCGTCATCAACTTACAAATATGAGAAGAGACTCTTAAATACCTCCTAACGCCACGAAGGTAGTATCTCAAGATACCAAGAAGAAATCTTGTAGGATAGAGTTACGGGTAGGAACCGTACTCCCGTAAGTACGAGTAGAGGAATCTCAAAATGTATTTTGGACTTTCTCCACCATTTGAGAGTAACGAATCTCCCGCGGGCTCCACACCAATGCTCCACATTCCAACTTGCTACGAACCAGCGCATTGTAGAGGGAGAACTGAGAACCTCTCTCCCCACAAATGACTTACGAGACTCGTATCACAAACTCTAGTACCTACCCTATAAGCAGGATCCCATAGTTCCTCAATATGAGGACCAAATGAGAGCCCTTAGTTAAAGATAAAACTCAAATCTTTAACGTGTTCTATTCTTTGAACTTTAGGGACTTGTGTTTCGCATAGAAGGATGTTGATTGTTTGAATAAAAGTCGTCGAGATCGGAATAAGTAAAGAGAAACTTTATTGTAAGCGTCTGTATTTATAATATAATGTATAGAACGGCGCAGAACATGTCGCTGTCTCGCTTCCGCGGGACACATGTTTATTGTTGCACGTTCTATATACATTTCATACTACGGTCTGCAGGAGAGGCAAGAGATATATCGGTGTCTCGCTCTTCACTACTAGTGAGTTCAATGACCGCGCGGGCGACCTTCGCTCGGCGCCGCCTCGCACTCGCCACTTGCGAGTTCAATGACCGCGCGGGCAAGGGTCGCCTCAATGGGTTCAGTAACCGCACGCACGGTCGCTACGGAACCATAAGACCGTTTAAAATGTATCTATGATATTTGAAAGTCGTTCTGAAAAAAAAACAACCGTTTGCATTTTGAAATACTGAAATAAAGTTTATTTGTTTGACTTCATTCTCAAATGGCGTCTAAGTCTGACTGAAGGAAAAAACAGTATTCGTAAGACACAATTTTACTGAAGACCTTTAAATCGTCAGCGAATAATAAAAACTTACTCAGTCCATATGAAACATATTGTCTCCTATCGGTTAAGTAATCGAATTTTTTTTTATAAAGATATCTGGGACTCCTAAATTATATATTTTGCCAACAAGTAATTTGTGATTTACCCGATCAAAAGCCTTAGAGTAATCATAATAGGAATAATTGACTTGTTTTCCATCATCTGAAGTTCTTGAAACAAACTCATTTCATTTTTGTTATTTACTCATTTCATTTTTGGAGCCGGACTTATGAATATGTATCACTCTTGTCTTTTTCCACTCGCAAGGGAATTTGGCGTTGTTTAAAATTAAGTTGAATATATAGACAATGGGCTTGGACAACGTTTCTCTACATCCTTTTAAAAATAACGAATGAACGCCATCAATACCCAGGTATGATAGAGCTATCGAATAATATTGGAGGGAGTAAGTCAGTGTTGAATTTTCTGAGAAGCTGAGGACTGCCAATGAGGATCGCTTGAGACTTCGTAGTATTAATGAGTAAACCATGCTCCTTAGTCCACTCGGAGATCGATTGAAGTTCCACATTTAAATCGTTCAATGCCTTGTGAAAGCCAAATTTGGATCAAAATGAATATATATCTGCAGGTTATTCACGTACAGATGATAAAAACACTTTGATGGTGTTATTGGGTTGATGAATGTAGAAAAAAGGAGTGGGGAGAGAATTCCACCTTGAAGAACGCCTGCAGAAAGATCAGTTCATTCACACAGGATTGTTGTCTTCCTTTTAAATTGCTCGAAAACCAAATAATGACCGATTCAGAGAATCCTAATGAACGCATTCGTGTCATAAGCAGATCCAAGTCTCCAGTATTGAATGCATTGTAAAAGTCCAATATACATAACAATATCAGCTGTTTAAAACTCGTTTCACGTCTCACACTATCCGTATTCTTGACCAGTGCGGTAGTGGTACTATGTCCCGGACAAAATCCTGACTGCAACGAGTTAAACAGTTCAAATTGATTAAGGTGGAAGTCAATTTGTATACAAACATTTTTTCTACAATATATTTTTTTATAATGTAGAAAGGATAGATATGTGCCCAAAGTCTTTATATGCCGTAGGTGAGCCAATTTTCGGGATCGGAATAATCGGAGCCTTCTTCCACATACTAGGAAAGCTGCTAGTAGACAAATAAAAAATAATTGTGTGTTTTGACAGGAAGAATAGTCGAATAGTCAATCGAAATATTGTCGTTACCCATCGCTTTTGTGAATATAGTCAGTAGAATATAACGAACCTCATTTATATCAACCCCCGAAAAGTGGTACTCAGGAACATTGAGTCGAGGCATTACATAAATATGCAATCCACCCAAACTAGGATGATTTGTGCCACCAAATTAAACACATGAAATTATATAAGGCAATATAATAAAACCAATTTAAAAAATACAATACTAGATAATTTAAAGTTTCAACTGACTTAGCTTCAAAAATGTAACAATCGATCTATAAGTGGAAAAGTTCCACAAAGAAAGAAGAAACTCAACATTCATTGGACGCAGTAAAGATATGGATTTTAGTAAATCAAATCTGTCTTGCAAAAGCCAACCGAAAAATATATGGTCTATAGATTCATCATCCAGATCACACTCGCCGCCAGGATTCTTCACAATACGCATTCTGTATAGGTAACTAGCCACCACGCAGTGGCCCGTCCACAAACGACACGTAACAGAAAATTTGATATTTTTCCTTCTTATTATATTAAACCATGATTTCAAAGAGATAGATTGTTCCATTGATTTTAATAAAGTAATGTTAAAGAGGTCTTACTCGTACATTAAAATTAAACTGGAAGTCTTTTTGAAAAATATGGGTTCCATCGGAAATCTAACCAGTGACCCTAGGGGCTGGAAATAAGGGTTTTTTAATCATGTAACTGTAACAAAACTAATTTTATTACCGACGTCTACTTCCAATATGGACCATTTTCGTGAAAATATTTCGTATTTTCACATTAAAAGACTTCATTTTGGTATATAATATTTAATGTGTTACAACACTCAATAATTAAAATCTAGCATTTTTTTATTTTATATAAAAACAGTAGAATTTACAAAAAAATTGAATTAATTTCAATGAAAATTTTACAAAAAAATGTGTTTACACATATTTATATGTATAAGTGTTCTAAAATCTTTAAAATCGCAATTTAGTAAACCAATTCACCTAAATATTTTTTATTTATTTTACACATGACAAGAAATATACATTATTTGCGATAAAACAACAGGTAATTTAATTCAGACACACAATTTTAATTGATCTGGGTTTTTGCCTTTCATTTGTCGTGTCCCCAATAAACTAGGCTTTTGCCTGTATCTCACTGAGGACATACAGATTGAAAAAATAAATTGATACTTCTTTCCGATTTTGGATTATGTAAAACCCCGTTGCGCATTATCATCAACCTGACAAACAGTGACACTCAATAACATGTGTATACATCACGCGAAATCTAACTCCTCACACTTCATCACTCCAGACAGATCAAAACATTCATCTCACAATATACCACACACAATCATAAAGCTAAAAAAATATAAACATTTATACAAAAATATAAATATAAAACAACAAAAAACACAAAGAATAAGGAGAAGGCAGAATTCAATAAAAAAAATAAAGAATAAGAAGTGTGCAGATTTTCTCTTTGCTATATAGTTTTAATTTTAAGTAAAGTACTAAGTTTAATATAACCGCATAAACAAATTTGGTGTTTAATATTAAAGAGTGTGGATAAATTGCATTTTTTTTATTTACTGAATACTTATACGAGTATACTGAAGAGAATACAATATTTTACGAAAATTTAGAAAACACCTAGTACTGACTTCATTTACACGTACCGTTACATTTTTCTAGTAAATCTATCATAGTTGGTAATTATCTGGGCACATCTCGCAACAGATGGCGCTTTTTATTCATTTAACTAAAGCTCTTTCAAGTATTGTAAATTTATTACCTTTAAATTAATTTTTATTTTCCATCTATTCTATATACTCGAATAATAAAATCACATATTATAACAAAACAAATATAATATTGAGGGAAAGATGGATGTTGCATGGAATGACTGATGGAACAAATATATTATATATTTGTCTGAAATTAATGAATAACGAGAGAAATTCCAACTGAGAGAAAGGTAAAAAGTATGACAAACATGATCATCATCAAAATATGATCATGTATGCCAAGATGTGTAGATGTGGATAAAGCGAAAGCCATTTGCATGGATGGAAAGACATCGAGATCTGTCTTCTCTGCTTACTCCAAATGGACATGGAATGGTATGTATGACTGCAAAGAGCACTCCGAAAACGACCAATAACCATTGTATTGCATTACACATTATTTATAAATACATATTTATGTTAGTATAACCTGGTGAATTTGGCGTGACGATATATGTATCGTAATCATATCTACCGTTCCTCATTACTGATGTTGTTCTATGGAGTGTTGGTGATACAGGTTACGACGACACGTCTCTACTCCTCTCAATCACTTGCGTATAGGCTTCCCCCAGTCATTACTGATGTGTTCTATGGAGTGTTGGTGATACAGGTTACGACGACACGTCTCTACTCCTCTCAATCACTTGCGTATAGGCTTTCCCCAGTCATTACTGATGTGTTCTATGGAGTGTTGGTGATACAGGTTACGACGACACGTCTCTACTCCTCTCAATCACTTGCGTATAGGCTTCCCCCAGTCATTACTGATGTGTTCTATGGAGTGTTGGTGATACAGGTTACGACGACACGTCTCTACTCCTCTCAATCACTTGCGTATAGGCTTCCCCCAGTCATTACTGATGTGTTCTATGGAGTGTTGGTGATACAGGTTACGACGACACGTCTCTACTCCTCTCAATCACTTGCGTATAGGCTTCCCCCAGTCATTACTGATGTGTTCTATGGAGTGTTGGTGATACAGGTTACGACGACACGTCTCTACTCCTCTCAATCACTTGCGTATAGGCTTCCCCCAGTCATTACTGATGTGTTATATGGAGTGTTGGTGATACAGGTTACGACGACACGTCTCTACTCCTCTCAATCACTTGCGTATAGGCTTTCCCCAGTCATTACTGATGTGTTCTATGGAGTGTTGGTGATACAGGTTACGACGACACGTCTCTACTCCTCTCAATCACTTGCGTATAGGCTTTCCCCAGTCATTACTGATGTGTTCTATGGAGTGTTGGTGATACAGGTTACGACAACACGTCTCTACTCCTCTCAATCACTTGCGTATAGGCTTTCCCCAGTCATTACTGATGTGTTCTATGGAGTGTTGGTGATACAGGTTACGACGACACGTCTCTACTCCTCTCAATCACTTGCGTATAGGCTTCCCCCAGTCATTACTGATGTGTTCTATGGAGTGTTGGTGATACAGGTTACGACGACACGTCTCTACTCCTCTCAATCACTTGCGTATAGGCTTTCCCCAGTCATTACTGATGTGTTCTATGGAGTGTTGGTGATACAGGTTACGACAACACGTCTCTACTCCTCTCAATCACTTGCGTATAGGCTTTCCCCAGTCATTACTGATGTGTTCTATGGAGTGTTGGTGATACAGGTTACGACGACACGTCTCTACTCCTCTCAATCACTTGCGTATAGGCTTTCCCCAGTCATTACTGATGTGTTCTATGGAGTGTTGGTGATACAGGTTACGACAACACGTCTCTACTCCTCTCAATCACTTGCGTATAGGCTTTCCCCAGTCATTACTGATGTGTTCTATGGAGTGTTGGTGATACAGGTTACGACGACACGTCTCTACTCCTCTCAATCACTTGCGTATAGGCTTCCCCCAGTCATTACTGATGTGTTCTATGGAGTGTTGGTGATACAGGTTACGACGACACGTCTCTACTCCTCTCAATCACTTGCGTATAGGCTTCCCCCAGTCATTACTGATGTGTTCTATGGAGTGTTGGTGATACAGGTTACGACGACACGTCTCTACTCCTCTCAATCACTTGCGTATAGGCTTTCCCCAGTCATTACTGATGTGTTCTATGGAGTGTTGGTGATACAGGTTACGACGACACGTCTCTACTCCTCTCAATCACTTGCGTATAGGCTTTCCCCAGTCATTACTGATGTGTTCTATGGAGTGTTGGTGATACAGGTTACGACAACACGTCTCTACTCCTCTCAATCACTTGCGTATAGGCTTTCCCCAGTCATTACTGATGTGTTCTATGGAGTGTTGGTGATACAGGTTACGACGACACGTCTCTACTCCTCTCAATCACTTGCGTATAGGCTTTCCCCAGTCATTACTGATGTGTTCTATGGAGTGTTGGTGATACAGGTTACGACAACACGTCTCTACTCCTCTCAATCACTTGCGTATAGGCTTTCCCCAGTCATTACTGATGTGTTCTATGGAGTGTTGGTGATACAGGTTACGACGACACGTCTCTACTCCTCTCAATCACTTGCGTATAGGCTTCCCCCAGTCATTACTGATGTGTTCTATGGAGTGTTGGTGATACAGGTTACGACGACACGTCTCTACTCCTCTCAATCACTTGCGTATAGGCTTCCCCCAGTCATTACTGATGTGTTCTATGGAGTGTTGGTGATACAGGTTACGACGACACGTCTCTAGTCCTCTCAATCACTTGCGTATAGGCTTCCCCCAGTCATTACTGATGTGTTCTATGGAGTGTTGGTGATACAGGTTACGACGACACGTCTCTACTCCTCTCAATCACTTGCGTATAGGCTTCCCCCAGTCATTACTGATGTGTTCTATGGAGTGTTGGTGATACAGGTTACGACGACACGTCTCTACTCCTCTCAATCACTTGCGTATAGGCTTCCCCCAGTCATTACTGATGTGTTCTATGGAGTGTTGGTGATACAGGTTACGACGACACGTCTCTACTCCTCTCAATCACTTGCGTATAGGCTTCCCCCAGTCATTACTGATGTGTTCTATGGAGTGTTGGTGATACAGGTTACGACGACACGTCTCTACTCCTCTCAATCACTTGCGTATAGGCTTCCCCCAGTCAATTATTTTACCTAATCACTTCATCTTGCTGGTGGTCTGCATCTGCCTTAACCGATGTTATTTATATTTGTTTTTATTACAAGTTTTATATAATTATTTTTCTTACATTAAAGCACGAAAATTTTATCAGGGTGTATTTTTATATGGTGTCTAACACATGTTGGAATTTGGCATATCGAGGTGGCGGCTTTCACCCCGCGGACCCGAGGGTCTGCGAGCTCGAGGGAGTGCTGTGTGCCCCCTCAGGCGAGCTTACTTTATTGATTACCCCTCACCCCTCTATCGTTAAATGCCTTTTTGTAACTCTTTCTCCACTCGATAACTTTTTCCTACTTTTTGACGTTGTTCCTGATTGTTTTGTGTATTTTAACGTTCTGATTTCCCTTGACCATCAATTCCTGCAGGTAATCTGACTTACTTCTGGAAATGTAACCAAAAAACCGAAGAATGCGCTAGAAGCATTTTGAGGACAATCTTACCTTCATACTCGTACGAGTATTCAGCTCCTGAAATATGGAGACGTTCCTTTTTTTTGGCGGTCTACGGGATTCTTAGTCTCAGACTCCAACACCACATCTCAAAAGAATGATTCTTGAGCGTTTTTTAGGCTTTTATTGTCCATTTTTCAGCGCCATATAAGAATATAGGAACGATTCAAGTTCAAGCTAGCTTTATTTTGATATGATTCGATATACCCCGATCTTTCCATATTTTCACTCATCGGGCGAATTCAAATTATCGAAAATGTCATGACCCAATAGTATGTATGAGGCTTAAATTAAGGCTTTCACCATATCTAAGGATCATTTTCAATAAAATTGTATTCAATGAATGAACTGTACCTCATAGCTGGTTGCCCCGAGATCCTTTGTATTTCAACGGATTATACATAATTATATAAGTCATATTTTTCGGTTTACTCGGCTTGACTTTGGAACGATCTTCTTAGTTCAATCAGATATGCTGCACTCTTATCATAAAAAAAACTAAAAATGTATTATTTATTATATATCAGAAAATATACTTCATCTATAAATCTTAAACACAGCCCATTTTGCCCCCTTCTTCCTTAATATTGACATTTTATTACTTTTACTCTTAAACGATCATGGTTACTTCCGATAGAGTCATGGATACCTACGACAAATTTGAAACAATAGCTGATTGGAAAGAATCACTTTAAAACAATAAATTTACTAGATACATTTATATATACATCAAAGTGTTTTAATAAATAATATAAATAAATAAAGATGAATCAGAAAAGGTTTTTGCGTTGAAAAAAATCGACCCGAACGTCTCACGATAGCATTTCTGGTGCCAATATTCTAGTTTATGTGAATGCCAATAAAGTTGAATAACATACTTTATACACAATAGCATTTTCTATCATGAAAAAATGGGACATTTAAAATAAAATTATACGTAAATTTTTTTCTTCTCCCTGGCTCCATCCCAACGCACTGTCTGTAAAGACTGTTGGGGTCAGTTCTTCTCGTCCTCAGGTTATATGCTCTTCTGTCACGGACTACGTTCCCCAGGCCGTGCCTCTGCATCAGGTTATCTTTTTGCACCACCCATGAATTCTTTGGTCTTCCTCTGGTTGTTATTCGAGGAAGATCCATGGAGATTGCCTGGTGCACAATGTGATCGGGTGCTCTGCGTCCAACGTGCCCACACCATCTCAATCGCCTCTCCTCCATCTTACTGTTGATGTCTGTAACACCTAGGCTTTCACAAATGCGTGAGCTTTTTATTTTGTCTCTTAGGGACAGTAGCGGATTGAGTACCAATCCTTGTACCCCCACCAGAATTATTCATAAAATTATACGTAAATCATAACGAATAATTAACAGATCATCTCAAAAAGAAATATTCACATATTTCAAAGCACTTCATTTAATTTTGCTTGAAAATCTTTATTAATCTCTTCGTGCTGTGGTGGAATTTCGTCATGTCAGACAGTAACAGGTTCAATAAATCAAATTCAAAATTGTGTTCTGTAATTGGGCCTACTGCGTCTATCAGAAACTTATCGAGCAAGATATTCGAAGTGTGCTCAGTTGATTTTTTTACCAGAGATACGAGTGGTTGTTTCAGCACTCTTTTTTTAAATTTAAGGCTTAACTTCCCATCCGAGGATTTCAAAAAGCAAGGGTAACACTATGTTTTCTATTCAAATAACGCCTTTTAATCCCGTCGTATCTGTTGACGGATAGGCAGAGATAATATATCTCCAAACGTATCTATCCATGCACACAACTATCCCCTCCTCCATAAATCATACATCTCGTCATGCTAATCCTTTTAGTCGAGCCACGGTCCATTTGGTCGATACACATTTGGTCCATTTGGTTGGACCCTGTTTTCCTCGGCTTTCCTCTTCCCCGCATACCTTGCCCTTTTTTTTAACCTGGCAAGTTTATTGCCATGTGGCAATCTCTTCCAACCAACGAGAAAGATGTTTGTATAGGCCCTAAGTGTTAACCAGACTGGAATCCTATTTAAAAAAATCTGGGTTCCAGCGGGTTTAAAATCAGGTTCACGTTTGACTTGTATACTAAATTAGTCATTCTTTAATAATATTAATTTAAGTTTTTTTTAAATTTAATTTCCCTTTTTCAATAATTTTCTTTTTGTTTTATCATAAGCTTACTTCCTAGTAATGTTCGCAATGTAAATTAGTATGATTTACCTCAAAAAATAATTTTCCTAGGAGAATATTTTTATTTAAATTCTTTACATACATACATACCATCATCTCATTTCCCTGTTGGGGTAAGTAATGATGACATAAAGCCAAACTTTCTTACCACGACATACTTCCTTCGCCTCTTCCACATCGTTTCATGCAGTTCTATGTATCTTACTCCTTTACCTTTCCTTCATTGAACTAAACCAAATAATGTGTGTGTTTTCAGATAAAATATAGAATTTTAACGCAAATGTATCAATAGCAAATTTTTCAAAATCTAAATATTAGAAATCAATTATTAAATATTCTGTCGATAATACTAGGTTCGAGCCCCCGAGTCAAAGATGCCTTGAGGGGAATTTGCTCTCTGAACATCCCTATATAAATTGTCATTTTATTAGAACATAAATCAAAATAAATTTATAACAATTAAAATGTTATTAAACAAAATTCTGAATAACTTTTATTTTAAATATTTAAAAAAAATTGCAATACACAGCTTTTGTAATGATAGCTTTTTAAGGTACTATTAAAAATTAAAAAAAAAAAAGAACGAAATAAATTGCATGAAAATAAATGGCGTAAAAAACCACGATTTAATTACAAATGTGTTTTCTGACACACCTGATAGCGGATGAATGCTTTCATTATGTGAGAGAGTGAGAATGCATCAACTTTAAAAAATTTTGCTATCTCAAATTTAGGCGAACGTACGAGAAAGGCAGCCATTCGCCAATTTTTGCATAATTCTAGATTTCTAAAGAATAATTTTATTAAAGAAGTCAGCAGATAAATTGTATTCTCTGATATATTATTATTCTTCAACGTTAATTGTGACTTCGAAATAAAGTCTCAAACTCACAAATTTATATTTTTTTATACATACAATACAACACAATATTTGGTATATTAGATTTTTCAAATTTAAAAATTATGATTCGAGAGGTAAAATATATAAGTCAAAAAGACCAATAAATCAAATGGTTCTTTGGTTAAAGATAAACTGAATTTAGGTAATTCTGAAGTATTCTAACCAAATGAAAACAAAAAAGCTAGAACGATCTTCAAGTTTTGAGGTATTCAAGATATATAATACTTCAGTAAATTTATACATTTTTTGATATTCATAGATCCATTCATTCATTTACGATCGATAACGAACAGCAACATTTTTTATAAAACAAATTCAAAGACTAGTAATGTGTATAAAAATAGCGAGGGAATTCATATATACTAGATGTTACATTAAAATGCATATATATCAAAACACTCCATGATTCATACAATCAGTGTTCAAGAATAAATACATACGTACTACCGCACACAACATGTCAGGGCCCAAAATATCCAGGGCCGTATGCTGCGGAAGAAAAAACGTTTTCAATAGACACGCTTATACGAGTATATCTCAGTACACACTTATCTATCTTGTTCACATATAGAAAATAACTTCTAAACAATTAAAAACATCCTCACAATATTATGAATTAAAATATCAATTTTAAAAAATAAATAAGGAAAGACATCAATAAATAGTAAATACAGAAATATGCATCAGATATGGAATGAAAAAAAGTGTATGCTTTGTTTATATATAAAAAGTAAACTAATTCAATTCAACTATGTAAAGAATATCCATTGAGGTTTTCTTATTTTCAAAATGAATCATATTTTTTCACACTAATCACATGCTGCGGTAATGCGTAGTTTCATGCTGTGTGTGGATTGACTGAAACTTGTGGATATTGATTAGCATTAGATATTGGATATATTCAGTACGTAAGGGCGTAAGTTAGATGTGAGTATGACATGAAGTCTCAAGGGAAATCGACGAATGACAATAAAAAAATCATCTCTAAATGAAGGAAGTATTAATAAAAAGTCATGGTGATGGAAACTAAATATTATATTTAATTTTTGCAACGTATTATTGAGAATCGGTTTTCAATTCCAATATCAAACATTAGGATGGCTAAATTCAAAACAAACCTTACTCATTTCAGATCAACTTATAAGAAGGACAATATAAAAAGTTTGAATGAAGATAGATCTATCAAAAAAGTACCTTTGTAGAATTATTTATGTTATACATTTTAAATACACGATTTTAAAATCAACGTTTGTAAAACGGTTCTAGTATAATTGAAGCGTGTTCGACAGGGTGGCGCAACAACAATATTAAATTTAAATTAAGTTCAACAATCGTGTATCGCTGCTTGATTAATTTATAAATTTTGTAGATGACATATGTCCATTATAAATACTATACGTTTGACAGTTAAAAAATTGCGGCAAATTTAAAATTGCATCTCTTGTTGCGCAGACCTATGAAATAAATACCTTCGGTCAATGGATATCGACATCGTGACATGATTCAAACTTTTTTTGGCATGAATTGAACGATTAGGACTTGAAAAACATGTGGTTCCAGCAGGATGGGGATACTTGTCATACTGATTATGAAACAATGGTTTTATTGCAGGAAAAGTTCTACGGCCGTATAATTTCTCGTTCTCGAATTGGCTGCCACGATCGTGTGATTTAACCCATTTAGATTTTTTCCTTGAGGTTATGTTAAATCCCAAGTGTACACTAAGAATCTAAAAACAATCGATGAACTTAAATCCAACATCACTCGCGTCATTGTAAATATACGTATCCATTTATGTTAATACGTTATTGAAAATTTTGCTTAAAGAGTCGTCATCTGTAACACGAGCCGAGGTAACCATTTGGCCGATATCATTTTTCACGCATAATTCCCATGTACATTTATTACATTGATACCAATAAACATGAATATTTAAAAAAAAAATGTTTTTTTTTTCAATAATTTAAAATTGCAGTTCTTGTTGTGACCCTCTATATAAGGCAATATAGTATAATTAAGGCATGTATATTGAGAGAGTGATTAATTTATATAAGTTCATTAAGCGAGGAAAACGAAATATTACATATTCGTAATGTATTGCAAAACAGACCTATATAATACGGAATAAAGTAACTGGGGAGTAAAATTCATCTATTTATTAATTATTAAAAATGCTGTACTGTTTTAATGCCTACTCGATAATTATGCTAGCCCTGTATTTCAAACTAATTATTTAAACTTTCCGTACAATTACACTAACTGTTAAATGAGTTCTAAGTAATCAGTGAGTTTTTTTCTTATTATGCTAGCAATTAAGTATGATGTTTATCATATTAATATCATTTACAATTCGTGCTCAGTGAGGCTCATGCCCCCATTAACTGGACCATGACATGGAACCTTAATTTCTATATAATAAAGGTTCCATTCCCTTAATCACTAAGTTGAAACGCTTTGGTTTTAAATCCGACTCTGCCGAAACACACTGGCGGCAGATCATACACAACCCTGTTCAGCAAGAGTTACTCTAGACACCTTGTCTCATGATGAGTCATCGCAGATGGGAAATGTACATGAATAATATATAACTGAGTACAGAAATTTATTTTGTAACACTGTTAAACTTGAGAAAATATGACTACCTAGTAAAAAGTAAAAAATAGTACGCAACTAGTCAAAGGCGGTATATTGACATTGGAGCAAAACGGTTCGAATCAGTACATAGAGAACTAACACACAAGAAAAGAAGGGGCGGGGCCTATTGGAACTGATAAAAATACCATCTTTCCGCACGGAATTGACTTCGAAATTATTTGATCCAAATTTAGTTTATACAATCAGAGTGAAGGTCAATGGATGAATGAGAAGTATCTGGTAAGATATACTAACATAAATTAGGTTGTTTAGTATTAGTAACAGGAGAGTACAAATATCGAAAATCAACCGTTTCTGAATAAGTTAATAAGATAATCTATTATACTATAATAATAAATACATCTATCTACACGAATGTCTGAGTGGAAAGATACGTTTCTTACCTTCAGATGTTTCTGATTCCTCTACAATTGGATTCCAGTCATATTCCTCTACGGGACAAAAACACTTCACAGCCAATTTTCTAACTATCAGAGCTTTTAATACATTTCTGGTTAATTGTAATGTTTGAGAAATGTTCCTTCGTAGAGAAGTAGAACTTAAAGTTAATAAAATGATTATTCTGATACAAACCAATAGGCCGATTTATTACAAGAGTTCTTTGCTATTGCTGATTTTGTGGCGTGGAATGGTCTGCTTCTTAGTGTTTGAGATATGGGTTGCATGTATAGTTTGAGATATGGGTTGCGTGTATAGTTTAAGGAATCACTTGAAAACAACCTTATTTAGGAAGTCTTATCAAAATGTATGCTTGTTTATGAAACTACATACATATGTTATACTTCATTATACGTAGAGTCAAAGAAAAATCTCCTTGTAATGGATATTTAAGCTACTTTATAAGAAGAGCGCCCTTAGAATATGTATCAAAGGTTTGTAAACGAGACTAGAGAAATTAATTAAGTGAATTATACAAATGAATTCTACGCTTTCTTTGACCACTCTCACTGAGTAAAATACTTGCCGGATATTCCTAATTTATTAATGAGACCATTAAAAACGACATTTTAGAAATCAAATTCATTGATTTAATTAATTGTCAATTAACCAAGATATATTTAATTGAATGAAAGATGTAAGCGTTACTTACTTATCATAGATGGTCATGATTGAGTTGGGAATGTGAGACTGCTAACGGAAGTATATTTTTATTTGTGAATTAAACTTAATATCCAAATCACATGTTTCTTATTTTTTTTAATGAATTTAAAGTATGAAATAGACATTTTCCCGGGTAATTTTTTTTTGGTACATATGAATGAAAAACTATATTTTTGAATTGAATATATTTTGTACAAATACGAATAATGTTTGATTTGAATTTTTTTAATCAAAATGAACGCAAACAATTGATACAATTGAATACAGTGTAAGTTCATAAATACAGTGTAAGTTTGAAAATAAAATCAATTAAGGATGTGAAAAGTTAGTTTCATAAATAAAGCACGTCTTAAGGATAAGGTGGATTATTTAGTAAGTATATATAAGTAAATATATTTACTAAACAAATCACAACAGTCTCAATGGCCTGATTCATAAGGACTCTCTCTTTCTCTTATAACCCAGGGGCTTAGGGTCTAATATTTAACGGCACTAAAAAAAGTGCTAGTCTAGTTTCTACTTAAGACCGTTTTAATATATTTCTATTTCATTGAACTATGGCAACAAACCACAACAATGTTAAATAAAAATACTCGTACTTCAGATTGCATTTTATTGGCTTAATTCACGAGGACTCTCTCGCTCTCTTATAACCCAGGGGCTTAGGGTCTAATATTTAACGACACTAAAAAAATTCTAGTCTGGTTTCTACTTAAGACCATTTTAATACATTTCTAGTTGATTGAACCATGGCAACAAACCGCTACAATGTTAAATAAAAATACTCGTACTTCAGACTGCATTTCATTTGCAAAATATATTGTAATTTGAACAAAAAAATATTTAGTATTTTCCAAACAAAATATTTAATACTTCCCGATATTAAGATCGATGTCAGTGCTATTTTTTTAGTTGGTGTGAAAGTTTGTTATTCGTTGTTTAACATTTTCATATCGCATTACATCTAGTCTCCCAGTTAAGCTATTCGGTTTATACGTATTTTCGGCAGCTTCAGTCGTTTACGTAGAAAAATGTTGGATATTATTTTGAGGTTGTATGAAATAAATAAATATTAATGCACGATCTACAAAAATAGAAACACATTATTCGGAAAGTTGCATGCAATTTTTGACATGGCTCTAAGAAGACTTCTTGTTAAACATATTTTTAAGTTACGTAATCATAAGGGTCGTGACAGCTGAGAAAGCAAAATCTGACAAAAAACTGATATATTCGAAGATATTTACATATAAAAAAATGATGTCAAAAAACATAATCGAATACTTAGGAGGCTCCCTGAAGATGTGACAGGTATAATATCTTGTATTATAATCGGCGGTGAAGAATTTATCGCTGATGTCGACGGTAAATTTTTCCGCTGATTGAATGCTACAGATTCTTTCCATAACCGGAATGCAAGCTTGTATTATATATTCGGTAGCATTTTTTGATATCGTCCTAAGGATAAATGAATGGTGCAACATCTTCGAAACGTCTGACATCATTTAAGTCAACCCAAAACGGTAACTATTCCGAAAAACATTTTAAATTAGATCATTCGTTTGTTTAGATACATGTTCTAATAAAAGTAATATATTTATGATAAATAATGAATATTCCTGAACCATTCTCCTAATTCCTCCACCATTCTCCTAATCACTTGCAAACAACACTATATCATTATTTTCTATCATTCTTATTTTAGTACTCCAGAAATAATCTCCGCAACAACTCCAAAAAACATTTTCAACTAATAATAAAAGTTTGAAAGAAAAATATAAAACCAACGAATTAACTATTTTATCTTAAAAGACGCTTTATTACTTTTTAACTGCAATATTTATGATGTATTTAGTCAAAGACAAAAATCCCTTTCATAGCGATCTCAAAATTCCATATTGAATATTTATGGCCATTAAAGAAATGCTTTTAAGACTCAAGAAACATATTAGAAATTCTCTGACTGTTTATTTAATGGCAAAACTAATAACATTCAGTTTTTTCGGTTTAAGCTGTTATGAATAGCAAACATTTTATATAACGACTGGTTTTTGTCGTAATCATGTTTCATATTTTTTGCCAGCGCAGCTCTGAATGACGGAGAAAGGAACAAGTTCATGAGCGGCGGCTGCGGTCATTACTAAACTTATAAGGTTATTGCCGATATTAAATTCTTCTTTCGTTATTCAACACCGTAACTTGTTTGCAGTTGTTTTGAAGCTTTCTGTATAAAGATTTAATTTCTCGCTGCTAGTGAATTATCGCTTATTCTCAGATGATGGAAGAGTCATAAGATTAATGTCGATATTAAGGTATTCTTTCGTTTTCAACACCATAAATTTACTTAAGTCGTTTTAATGCTCTTTACACACATATTCAGTTTCTCGCGGTTAATGAAATATCGCATTGATGGAAGAATTATAAGATTGTTGCCGAAATGAAATTCTTCTTTCTTTATTCAATACCGTTATTTGACTGAAGTCATTTTGAAGCTTTTTTTATAACGATTTAGTTTCTCGCAGTTATTTAATGAACATATTATTCTCAGATGATATAAGAGTTATTGTAATGTATCCCTACCAATGTTAATATGCTAATCTTATCGTATACTCTTATGCACTTCCATTAATTATTATAAGTTATCATGCAAACCAATGTTAAGCTTATCGATGTTGTAATGTATCCCTACCAATGTTATCTTATCATATACTCTTATCCACTTCCAATATATCATGCAAACCAATGTTAACCATATCTCTATACTATGTAATCTAGAACCTATAAATATTAGTGTTATCACATGTATGTCAAACTTAACTCAATTTATTATGTTTAAATGTATTATCTTGTTGGCGGTTTATATGATAGAATTCAATAAAGATTTGGTATCACTAAATGGAAGTAAACCGCGAACGAAATAAATCGCCCGATGTCGATTTGACCTTAAGGGTAAAGATAACATACCCAACAAATTCCTTTTTAATCTATCGAAGGGTCCTGCGTATGCTTATCTTTGCTTTAAATAGGACGTCATATCAGATGCAGAAGCATTATTCTTAAAGCCACTACGATGTTAACATCATCGTTATTATTACTTCTATAAATACTGTTAATATTAAACTTCAATGTGATTCCACCATTAGACAAATAAACTTACACAGTTGAAATTCTAAAAGTGTTTTCGTTGCAAAAGACCATAAGGCAATTGCCGATGTGAAATTCTTCTTTCATTATTCAATACCATAACTTGGATGAAGTCATTTTGAAGCTCTCTGTGTAAAGATTTAATTTCTCCATCTCATCATTATCAGATAATGGAAGAGTTTTGAAATAAATTTAACGACGTGTTGTGATAAGCAATAAAGTCGACGGGGCTCATACACAGTATGTGTATACTGGAACCGAATAGTATCAACATCTTCAAATATGAAAATTCCAAACAATGATGTGTGGAAGAAAACATTTATTTGAAAGCTTTACTAACAGAATGCAGAATGTACTCGTAGTAATAAACGATGAATGTGAAGTGATTAAAAAATAAAATGAAAAAGAGTATTTTAAGATGGGTTGAGATTTTAAACGAATGAGTTACGACATAACAATTTTACATCGAGAATTTTAGTGGAAGTCGTGGGAAAGGAACACAGAAAGAAGTATAGTTGGATTAAAGTAGTAAAGTTTTTAAAGGAGGAAACGTTAGCGGTCATAGAAACTAAAATTAGTTGTATCTGTCGTATATTAAAGTATATACACGTATGTATGTATATCCGTAATTGTAAGTTATTGTAAAAAAATGAGCATATGGGGATATTTATTTAATTTAAAAAGAAAACAAAGAGTTGTTGAGATGATATTTTGTTACAAAACAGCGCTATATAGGGCATACATTACATATTAATATAGTTTAGTATTTGACTGTAGCTCCAGTGAGTATAAATTTAGCTTTAACTTCTTGGTTATATTTTAAATTCCTTTTACGGAATTAAATATTATCACTAGTGTATATCTCTTTTCAATGACATAAATCATTATATCTCTCTTCAATGACATTGCATGTATTTATTTCCCTATTCCGCATTCTATTTATCTTTCTATCTCTCCCTTCTCCAAGTCAAACATGATATTAAAATATAATGTTTTGTTTTTTAAACTTCCCTTTCTTTATTATTTATTATATTTTTTTTTTCGTTTGCAAGTCCTCTTAAAAACAAATAACTGACACAATAAGTGTAACTCCTATCCGGTTGGCTGAAAGAGATTACCATAGTTTCTTAAACGCGCCGGTCGTTTAAGAAACTATGGTAATCTCTTCCAGCCTTAATAACCAATTATTTAAGTTATACTTGTAATATGTATATGGTTAACTAAAAAAACTGATAAACATGGACTATGTCGAAGTAAAAATTAGATTATACTTTTTTTGAAATATTAAAACCACTTATGGATTATTTTAAAATATCTAGACTTTAAAGGATATCATTAATCAATTAATTCGTATGACATTTCTTAGGATATTTGCATTATTAATGCAGATATATTGAAAAACATAGGCGATAAACCCTGAATAAAATATAAGCGTTTTACCAACTAAAGTATAAACCCAGAGATCACAATATGTCATAAAGAAAGAATAGTATTGGAAAAAAGAAAGCTATAGTATGTAAAATAAATAATTCAAATAAAATATCTTACAGTATTTTTTTAAACTTTTTATTTTTATATATAATCAAATAATATATGATACATTGATGGGTTTTGGGTAATTATTTATTTCGAAAGGATTAGACACGGTTTAATATAGACTTACTGTACGTGTTATTAATTTTTAAATCTTCTATCGTCTCGAGAAGTATCAATAATGCAACATCATTTGATAATAAATTATGCAACTTCAACTGACAATCTTTGTAGCATCGTCTCTAGAAGTATCAATAATGCAACGTCATTTGATAATAAAGTATGCATCTTCAACTGACAATCCTTTGTAACATCGTCTCTAGAAGTATCAATAATGCAACATCATTTGATAATAAATTATGCATCTTCAACTGGCAATCTTTGTAACATCGTCTCTAGAAGTATCAATAATGCAAGATGATTTGATAATAAATTATGCATCTTCAACTGACAATCTTTGTAACAAGTGAAAACCTGTTAATTGATTGAAGATGACAACTTTCATTTCATTTCATATCCATAAATTAATATAGCATGTATTTAAAAAAATAAAACAACTCATAAAAAACTTCAAAACTCTGACAGATATTTCAAAACAACGTGTCTATTAATAATAATTTCATAATTAATAGTAATATTTAAACGCAATATTTGAATATTACATCAATACTAATAAACAGAGACATAGAATCACAAGTTAAAAGAATGTGATATGAAAGATGATATCCGTGGCTTAGATGCTTGTCTTCCAGCTTGGAGGTTTCGAGTTCGATTCCCACTGGTACCAATTTTTTTTTAAATAATTCTATTTAGATTTTCACTAAAGGGTTCTGAAAAATTATGTATAAATATATGGTTGGTTGGAAGAGATTGCCACTTAGCAATGTATCCACCAAGTTGCACTGAACGCGACGAAAGTATAAAACAATATCAGCTGATGCCTTAAAGCTTTAAAGACCTTAGTACTTCATAGCAAGTATTTCAAGTTAAATAACGTATTTCAAGTTAAATAATGTACAAATTTGTAGTGGCTTATTTAAATAAGGCGATCACGTTGTTTAATTACCTTACTTTAAAGATTGAAGCGCATGAGGTTCGACTCTGAATACAAATTTGCGATATTCTAAGGTTATAAATTCATATTTAGACCGGAGCATGGGATTCTGGTTTTTCTTATATTATTGATAACGCAGGATGTGGGATCAGTAACCACTGATTTCTTGTTAGTTACTACAATCTTACAAAAGTAATTATTTTGATGGATTTTCAGTGATCCTCTTTGATCCAAAAATAGTAATTAAACAGTTTTTCACAAACAACTAAGGAGTAAGTGGCAGATTACTCGTTCTTACCAGAGTTTCAGAGACGTAAATATTATTCTAACAAAATATTCACGAATCAATTTTTTTTGTTATAAAATTATTCATATTTTCTATTGTTAAATATGTTCGATGATTCTTAAATCGAATCATTTATTTTTCAATAAATATATCTATCCCTTGAGAATAAAGGTCATAACTGATCACTGGATAACATCAAAGATTTCCAGGTCCATCTTCATATTATCCCGCCATTAAAGCGGTGATTATTCAACGAAATTTTAGGATTTAATTGTTTTATCACATACTCGTACAATTTGTTGTCATTTTGCTGCTTATTTGTTTCGAGTGACTAATCTACATTAACTTGCCTTATCCAAGATTATCAAAGTTACGTTTCTTTCTATAAGTCAATCAAATATAATCGATTCATTTCTATGTTTTCTTTAATTCTCTGAATAACATGTGTCAATATTGAGCAAATACTTTTAATGGGTTCGTTGAACTGTGATGGAATCTACTTAGGGTTACCAACCGCAACATTTTGCCCGAAGACATCGAGTTTAGTGACAATATTAAGTTTTTCAATTTGATTTGACAATAAGGCTTTCACGATTTTTTTTCGGTTTATTTATTAAAATTTGTGTCAAAATAACTTCCATAAAATGTTTATTCATTCAAACATCTTTTATCTTTACTTACAATTATATTATTTAAAGAACTTCAAGATGTTGAATTAATTTAAAAAAATAAATATTAATGAAGATCGATTGTATTGTGAAATAAATATAATTTACTGTCAAATTGAATTGTTAAAAAAATACCAATATGCAGCCAGCTTCGAAAAAATGTTAGCTGCTATTTTTAAGGTAGTTAAATATGTATTTGAGATAAAACAATCATTGTTGAACGCTTTTTTTCTATTACGGAATGATGAAAATGTAAAAGCTGAACTTGCTATTCAAGTCAGTTTTAACACTTGCCACCCTGTGATGGATAGCGAGTGACCAGGACTTATATTTTATTTGATTATTCGACGTTTTAATACATAGTAAAATGGTTTTTATAGCTAATTACAAAAAATAACCTAGTAGATTGTGCATAATTTTTATTAAAAATATACATTTTTTACTGGACACTTAGTGTCCAACACCGTGGTTGGTGGAGTTTTTAAGCACAGTAAGGCAAGTGTTAATGTTAATATGGACTGCAAAACATTTAACTCCTATTCAAAAGTACTGAAATGGATTTTTTTTGTAGGAAAAGCACAAAGTGAAAAGAAATATAAATTTTTAAAATAAAAACTATTATTTTATTTTTCAAAGAAAGTCATTTTATTTTACTTACGTAATTATAGACTATCATTCACAGACTTAATTTTTTAAAACTTTTATTATTGGCTCCGTCAGACTCAATGTTATAATTTTATAACCCCTAATATTATATGTCATAGTTTAATATTGTTATTTTTTATGATTTTGTTTGTCTTCGTGTTTATTTTTGTCTTCATATTTGCATTGATTGACGTAATGTTTGCAACCCTAAATTTACATATTTGTGAACTGACTAGGTCCAGTTTTATTAAATTATGAGTATATACGATAATCCGGATATACTGATTAGTTGTTTTAAATATTGACTATCTGATCACATTATTTTGGATCTTATCGATTAAATTATGAGTATATACGATAATCCGGATATACTGATTAGTTGTTTTTGAACATTAACTATCTGATTACATTATTTTGGATCTTATCGATTAAATTATGAGTATATACGATAATCCGGATATACTGATTAGTTATTTTAAACATTAACTAACTAATTACATTATTTTGGATCTTATCGATTAAATTTGTATTTTTAATAATCTTTAAATAAATTTTCAATCAATCAAAGTATCATAATAAATTCAGGATTAAATCATTTATTTATAATTATTGAAATGATAAACCGTGATGTGTTTTTTCGAATAATTTCTTAAGTCCATCTAATTGAACATTTAAAGAAAAATACACAAACAAAGTCAACCCATATTCTACCTGTTTTGAGATATTCGAGAAAATCTTACATCATTAAGGAATTGAATCATTAATCACCATGTCAGGAGCATTAAATGTCAATTATGCCACACGATTCTAGTACAAGGCATACCGCATAATATTAAATTAGCAATAATCAAGTTAAGTCCTGTGTGTATAATTCCGATGTCAGGACAAGTTACTGAGTGATGTGAATCCTATTTAGCCCCACAAACATTTCAATGCTATTTCGGTCAATACACCCCATAAATATTTCTTTATTAAAGATAATGTAAATTTGACCCAATACAACATTGTAACGACGTTCAGTAATTTTTATTATTTTATCAATTTTAATATAAGTCTCGATTCTAATAAATAGCAAGTTATTTAGGTAAATACATTACATAAAACTAACAATAATGACAAATTAATACATCTTGTTACAAATTAGCAAAAATACGTCAGTTTGTTAAAATCAAATAATATTTACCGACGTTCGTCAAAAGTAACTACGTTAGTCTGCATTGGCTAGGGATGGGGTATTCGATAATTGAATTTTAGATTTTTTTATACATAAAATTTAATGTTCGTAATTAGTATTAATTCATAGTGGATCTTGGCCTATTTAAAGATAGATACAAATCATACAATACATTACAAAGTCAGTATAATGAAAATTAGGAATTAAAACGTCAGTTTAGAGAAAAACAATTTTTCGATTTATGAAAAAAAACGATTCGATGATTATAATCACCAAAACCGATGTTATCTTATCCACATTCAAATAAATATTATAAGTTATATTATACCCTTGTCAAGCTTATCGATACTAACCATGTACTAGATCCTATTATCACATTAGTGTCAATTTAACTTCGATGTGTTATGTTAAGTTTATCATCTCGTCTGCCCAAATTCAATAAGATTAGATATCACTAAATGAGTAAGCTGGGGACGAGATAAATCACCGATATCGACTCGACCTTAAAGGGCAAACATAACATGCTCGACGACTTCCTTCTTAATCTATTGAAGGGTCGTGGTATAGTTATCTTTGCTTTAAATAGGACGTCATATCTGAGGCAGCATCATTATTCTTAAAGCCGCTACTTTGTAAAGATCATAGCTGTTACTATTTATGTAATACTGTTAATATTATACATCAATGTAATTCAACCTTCATACAAATAAAACTACACGTTGAAATTCTAAAAGTGTTTTCGTTGCAAAAGGCCATAACAAGTATAGTCACCAATATTCGGAGTGTTTGAAATTGAATTAAATTATTTTTTATCAGAAAGCACTTAACCATAAAGTTCGAGTACGCTTCTTACCAAATATTTTTTTCATATAATTTAGTAATTTTATATTTTTTGGACCACAGCGCAGGAACAATCATACTGATATTTTTATAATATTTCGACAGGTTGTGATTGATTTAAACATACCCAGTTTTAGAATCTTTCAATGAAATTGTACCAAGATATTTTTATTTGCTGAGAGTTGTTTCAATCTTACGAATGGCTTCTGCTCGGATTTGTTGATTTATTTATGTATGAATTTCGCGGGTGTAAGTTACGAGTAAGCAATGCATCTAGTGAGATTTTTTTATATACCTTAGATATACATATACAGGTTAAACTCAATTACATACAAAGCTTTTAGATATGTTTACTGTATAAACAATAAAATAAGAAATATTTTTTCGCCGTAACAAACTACTCGCATTGCTAAGAAAGCCAAATATGTTTTCGTTAAAAATATTTCGGAAATGTTGAAGATGTTAATATCCGAGGTCCTAATCTAAAGGTACAGTTACAAGTTATTTCTCCTCATCACCAACCAGTCTACGTAAATTAATATTTCTGTACCTCAAATAGTTGCCTGGAACATAAAACACATATGTTCCAATCAAATTGTAATATGTGACTTTTATAGTTCGTTGTCTTGTCTACATTTAATAATTATGTCGATCAATATGCTAGGCGCGTCCAGAAAGTAAAGAACGATTGCGCACCACACCCTGCGCCGATTCCCCACCACCACGATCGCATGCGCGCCAGTTAGCTCCTTCTGCCGCTTTAGTGCAAGCCGAGTTTTGTTTGTGTCGTGCGTCATTGTTCTGTAACCTTTCAAAATGGCTGCGCCTATCGAAAATCCCGCCAAATGTGAAGTGCGTAGTGTCATTCGATTTCTGAATGCACAAAATGTTTGGCCTATCGAAATTTATAGGCAACTTTAAGCCCAGTACATGAATTTTTCCCACGAATTTCACGATCGCTCCTACATTAAATAGTGACAGAGCACCAAGGTGCTCTGTCACTATTTCATAGTCAAGGCTACAAAAAAATGTGTGCTCGGAAAGGAAAAACCGAATCTCAACACCAGAAAAGTGATGGCAACTGTTTTTTGGGATCAAAAGGGTTAGATCCACGTGGAGTTTATGCCAAGAGGACACACAATAAGCTCAGAGGTCTATTGTGAAACTCTTCAACGACTTAGACGTGCCATCCAAAACAAGAGACGTGGAATGTTGTCGAGAAAGGTGGTTTTGATTCATGACAATGCGCGGCCTCATGCATCAGCACGAACACATCGAGAACTTCAACGTCTTATGTGGGATTTTTGGACATCCTACTTACAGCCCTGACTTGGCACCGAGTGATTTTCACTTATTCTCGAAACTAAAGGAATTTTTGGGTGGAAAACAGTTCGCAAACGATGAAGACCTCAAACAAGAAATGACATCCTTGCTCAAATCTTTGGCGGTAGAAGAGTATAACATCGGAATTGATAAATTGGTTCCACGTTACAATAAGTGCCTTGACAGCTATGGCGGCTATATTGGAAAATAGAGTACTGTGACTTTGTAGATAAAGGTTTGTGTTGATATCTTTCCTTTTTATTTAATTATGCCAAAACGTTCTTTACTTTCTGGACGACCCACGTATTTGAAGAAAATTCCCTCCCACCCGTTTCTTGTAGTACTTTCAATAGGATAGTTTAATATTCATTCTTCATCTGTTTTATGTTATATGTAATTGAAATGTTTATTGATTTACAACACATAACAGCGTGTCAGACTTCAAGGCTCTAGGCCAATATTTGTGGAATTGTACACAATAAGACTTTCTAGCATTAAAACAGTTGTGTACTTGCGGAAGTTTAATTGAATGCAGCAGAAGTGCGCGAACTTTCTTGTTGCGCCATCATTTACTAAATATTTCAATTTTAACAAAATCATAAAATAATTAGAAGGAAGGATAAATAAAATTAAAAAAAGTGTTGAATTGTCACAACGTGTGTTTCAATATCTCATTTCTAGTCGCAAAGTAGAGGTAGCAGCTTTCTGGGTTTCTATAAAAAGTCTTTACCAATTTCCAGTTTTAAAAATCTTAATATCTCAAGCAGCATCATGAACTCCACTGGTCTGATGAATGGTAAACTTTTTATCAGTTTTTGATATTCCAATTCATAAAAAAATATCTTAAATTTTATTCACACGGTATCTTCCAAATATTCAGATTGGTGATGGGAACATGTTGAGCGTGGTCGGGAGACAATATTGTTTTCGGTCCCAGTAATCGAGGCTTCAAGTTAAAAAAACACTGGAGTAGGCTAATTACTCCCAGTTCGCCATTGTACGAATTAGAAATACGCATATAACACATGCAAGTACGAGTATGTTACCAGACAATTCTTTGATCAAACAAGGACCCTTTTTCTATTTATTTTTTTAGTACTTTTGTAGTAGTGAAAGATCTGCGTTTTATCAACCAGGCCAGAGACGTTAACACTCTTCGATTGATATTATACGATGATTACGAAATGTCATTAAAATCTAATTTAATGACTTCCATACCTTTTGGCATTTAATTTTTCATACGAGTGTTGCAAAAACATTGTATTCAGCTTTCAAGGTGGTCGGAAGTCACGTGATTTGTACATACATACTATCTCAACATTTACCTGTCGGGATAGGCAGAGAGCACAGAGTGCTAGATATTTATATATCGAGACACGTCCTTTTACGTCTATACACATATAAATACAACTCCTACGATTTCTTCTTGAGATGTATGGCCAAAGGTCACCGGTTTGAACCCCGCGCTGCACTACTACTCTCGAATGGCATAGGCATTTTTCTACCTAGTATTCGAGAGTTTAAAGATGCCTACGACTTCGGTCAGATCTATTCTTTCAAAAAAGAGAAAAATAACGTATGCTTGTGTGCTCCGGTCGTCTCACTTCAGTGTGCTATATATACAGTACAACGGTGTGGCCGAAGTTTGTTGGTGTCCAACGGCTTACTCACTTAAAGGAAACAAATAAAACAAGATACATGGCCCAGCCTCGCTTTCCAATTGAATTGTTGTCGGAAGGGGATGGGATATTCAAATACGAGGCCCAGCAACGGCGGCGAGAATTATATTGACTTACCTAATTAATTTTTTTCAAAATATCATTGTCTTGAGCCAACCATACTTTCCTTGGTCTTCCTTCACTACGCCTTCCACTAATATTGGCACTTTATATTTGTTTTACATGCCCAAACCATTTAAGAGTGCTCTGCCTTAGCGTCATGTAGGTACACCTTGTAGGTATATCATGTAGGTATATCTAATCGCTTCATTCCGTATTCTGTCATACATTGTCACTCCATAGTCAGTATTTCCACTGCATGTATTCGAATCTTTTAATTATTTTCCACGTCAACGTTTCATTTCTACATATCAAAGTTGGTACTAAAATAATGTTGTGGACTTCCATCTTTACAGATTTTGATATTTTCCAATTCGAGTATATAAGTTTCTTATCATTAAACCCCGTTCGATATCCCTCTTACTCGTCCATCATCTGAGAAAAAAAACTACGGAAATAGAAATTGGTTTGAATATTAAAATTTCTTTGTTAGATTCAATTTCCTTATTTAACATGTTTGTTACTGTGCATTGATTCTGTCGTTTTCTCATGACAAACAAATTATTTTTGAAGTATTCTAAATCTTATCCATTGATAACCTATTTATTTTGAATTATTTCAAATATTAGCCATTAATAAATAAAATACGTAAATATATGAAAAAATTGACGAATTTCTTACTCTTCAGGAGTGTGTTTAAGAAAATTACCTGACAACAACATAACATGTTTTCCATTTGATTTTATTCAAAAAGAAAAAATATTTATTTCAGTTCAAATAAATTTTGTAAATACCCATTGAAGACATCTATTTAGACCGAATTTTGTTGTACAGAGTACAACCTAGCGGGTTATTTAACCAATCAGAAAGGTGCTAAAGAGGTTTTGAAAGAGGTAACAATAATATAGTTTTGAAATACTTGTACATTAACATATTGAAAAGGATCCTATCGGCAGAATTCAAATGGTGGAAAAAAGTAATTGTTTTATATGTTTTGCAGAACTCGTGTAACTGATAAGAATGGGGAAGCTTTAAAATTAGTATTTATGACCATGCGATCTTCTCTGTTCATCGATTGGCATGCGTGATGTTGTTTCTTGTCTTTAAATTGTAGGACCTGTAATAGAAACAGAAATGTGTTAAAATACACCTCATGCTATGGTGCATTGTAGAAGATTTCTATTTCAATTAATTTTTTTACATTTCCTGGCATTGTGCGTACATCTGTGCGTATAAAATAATTACAATAATTTTAGTATTTTTGGCATCCAACACTTTTACTCGACACCCAGTTTCTCCACCGCTACAACGGCTCTCTATCGCATTTAAGATTATTGTAATTCTAATCGCGGCGATGCATTTATTGCTTTCTCAAAGACAGCGAATTATTTAAATATATTATGTAAAACCTGCAATATGCACTCTTCAATGACATGTATTGCCGACACGTCATATAAAAACGCATCGACAATAGATTTTTTACATGTTTAGCATCCCGAATGTTTTTCATGGAAATTTCGCTTTCTTTTGTTAACTTCCTTATATTTTATCATAGGTAAGTCATCAGCATATAATTTGTTTAATGTATGCTCTTTCTGACCAATACACTCAAGGTGGATGGGACGATACACATCATTGAATGGCTCAGTTATCATTATCATCACTATCACGCGATGTACATATTAGAGTACACATAGAGGACGACACACATGTTTAAATGGCTCAATTACCATTATAATTACCATCACGCGATGTACCTATTGGGGTACACAGGGACGACGATACACATCTTTAAATTACTCAATTACCATTATCATCACTATCACGCGACGTACCTATTGGGGTACACAGGGAGGACATATTTCTACATAATTTTATTTTGCTAAACATTTTTGCTTTAGCCATATTAATGCATTCAGTCTTATATATTCCCCTATTTTACTTCACATTTTCCAGGTCTTCCCAAACTTTTCGTGCCTTCTAAAGGTATACTAATTGTGGAGATTATACATATATCTAAATCTTTCAAGATTACTTTTTACGTGGTCCAACTATTGTATTTCAATGTCCCTTTCTTCCCCTTAAGTACTGCATATTATATCAATTCGCATCATTTTCTAATTTCTTCATTCCTCATTCTATAACACAATGTTTTTTTCCGTACATATTTCGCAACACTCTCATTTCTACCGAAATGATCGGATTTTTTTCGCTCTTTGCCTATACATTGTTTATAACTTATACGTATTTAATGATACTTAAACCAACGCAAAGGTCTTTTATTCATTTTAAGCACTGTATCACTTTGTGAACCAGCAATCTCCATGGATTTTCCTCGAATAACAACCAGAGGAAGACCAAAGAATTCGTGGGTGGTGCAAAAAGATAACCTGATGCAGAGGCACGGCCTGGTGGACGTAGTCCGGGACAGAAGAGCATACAACCTGAGGACGAGGAGAGCTGACTCCAACAGTCTTCGCAGACAGTGAGTTGGGATGGAGTCAGGGAGAAGAAAATGATTCACCCATACTGGGTTGATTGGCACCAACACTTTTAAACCAACTGTTTATTTCTACAATATACGGTTAATTTGGACCATTAAAAAATAGTTGAAATAATTAATTTAGAATTTAGTATGCGCATGAAAATAAAATCTATTAATACACAAAAAAAATACAAAAAGTTCGAGCGTCCATGTACTATCTACCATATATAATACCAATATCTATAGGCCAGGGTTCAGAAGACCCAGAACCGTATCCAGTCCAAAGAAATGTTCTTAACAAGTAACAACATACACAAAAAAATTATGTTAGAAAAAATAACACAATATACTTGATTCACTCAATACCATAGAAAAACTGATCGAGGCCAACATATTTTTATAGAGATTAATCTTCATAAAAAAATTACAACACGAAATAAAATTGTGGTTTGTTTTTAATAATAACCAAAATAAAAATATTTTGACAATCTAAGCCATACTTATGAATTGGAATATTTGATTGGAAGACGTTGAACTATTTTACTTGAACTAAAAAAATTACAGCACAATAACAAATTGGCTAAGACTAATGAATTTGGTTTTTGGTGAAACGAAAAAAAATTAAGAAATTGCATATTGAATTATGAACAGTGTAATATTATTGTTAATAAAGTTTAAATCTAAAGGAAGCGAATTAAGTACGAGTATGTTTGGATAAAAAAATATGTGGATGTATTTTTTGCATGCCATTGATACGTCGTGGTTATGGGTATTGGTCTTAGAGTATTTTGGTGTCGATGTATGATATTAGAGTACCTTGGCGGTGATGCATCAATATATTGGTCTTGATGACAATCATATTGACAACCGTAATATTTTATTATTATTTATTACATGATTGTGTAATACTTTGTGTAAATCTCAATCAAATATACTTATTGGTTTGTGGTTTTCCCCAACAAGCATAATGAGGAAGTATTTACGTAAAATAGGACACACACATAATTCAGATGACGAAATCAAAACCCCTGAGTTGAAAACATATGGTTATATTATTTTATCTACATTTGTTGAAGATCAGTGGGTTCGTGGTTGAACTTCTAGAATCACATATATGGTATACATATCATCAAGCCATTTCCCTATCGGGGTAGGAAAAAAGGAGAGAATTCCGAGTAACATCTAAATATAAAAAAATTGCTTTCAAATTTGACCTTAATTTACGAAATTACTTTCCGAATAACCCAAATAAAAGCATATACAATTAGATTAGGAAAATATAAAACATGATTAAAATACCAATAGAATTTAAATATACACGTATTTGGACGTGTAACTTTTCTGCGGGGATTAAATTGTTTGAACGACGTTTCCGCTTTGGTTATTACAGCCTGCCTGCACACCGCTCTGAGTGAAAGGGGGTTGATGACCACGTCAGAGTTTAAATACAATATCAATTTTCTGCTCTCCTTGACCTCTGAGTATTTCCTTCACTTACATAAAGAACTGGGTATAAATCATATTTTGTATCGATGATACACACAACGTTGCCGTACTTACTAACAGTTTTTCATTGTTTTGTATTATTGTATTACACATTCGCTGTATACAGTACAACTTGCCGGGCGTATTGTCATGTGGCAATTTCTTCTAACAAATTATAACAAATTATAAAAGATGCCAAAAGTCTAAAGTGAAAACCAGACTGGAACACTTTTTTTTTAAATCTGGGTTCCAATGAAAATCGATCCCCTCCCCCCCCCTTCACCCACCGGGTGGAAAGACAAGTATCCTACCAACAAGGTAGGATACTTGTCTTTGACATACATCCTAAGACTCTTACACATCCATACACCTTCTCATATACAGCCTTTACGATATCTCTGACTTTCTACATTCACTTGATCCAACCATACTTTCCTTCCACGCACATCTGCACTATATATTTATCTGTTAGTCTTTCTTCATTCATTTGTTCTACATGCCCAAACCACCGCAACGTTCTCTTATTCATCTTATTTAATACATCAGCCTTAAGTTCACATTCATCCAATAGAGTTGGCCAACAACAATCCAGTTGGATAGGCCATAACATCAGGCACCGAGGCCTGCTCCTTACCATCGTCGAGGGAATGATTGAGGGCAATAACCATAGAGGCCGCCCTAGATATAGCTACATGGACCGGGTGATCCGGGATGTGCGCTGTGGCAGCTACCAGGAGATGAAGAGACTGGCGGATGACAGAGATGAGTGGAGGGATCGAGTGCTTGGTGCAGACCAATCCTAGGATTGTAACCCAGAAAAAAAAAGGTACCAACGTAACGATAATGATATTCAGAACCTTAAAAATTCTTCAACTCTTCTTCTTCCCATTGTCATGTCAGGTCCCCCCAACGTTGAATATCACTTGAGAGTAGGCATCTTTGTCCCCGGCAGCCCGAAAAAACTCCCCAACGCTCCTTATATCAGTCCAATCACATATATTGCGGAGCAAGGAGATTTGCCTCCTGCCAACACCTCTTCGATCTTCTATTTTGCCTTGGATGATCAGGTGCAGTAATTTGTAATTTGCTCCTCTAAGTACATGACCTAAATAAGACACCTTTCAGATTTTATAAATGAAATATTAAAAATACTTAAATAAAAATACATAAACGATATAAAACCTGTTTATGAACATATTTAATTGATCACTTGACACTGGTGTATACTCCTTCATATAAAAGAGTTCACATCCATTATTCAAGAAGATGATGAACCACCTTTAATTTACCAAAATGAGAGTTGTCATTTCATGATGATTTGTTTTGGTTTCTAAAGTGTTCGTACTATGGCCGAAAGTATTGTAGAAACGACGAGAATTATTTATGTCGATCTTCAGTATTTTACAGTAAAATTATTTTGAATATTTGTGTACATTTGTTATATGAACGTATTGATGCCAAAATCATATGTTATATGAACGTATTGATGCCAAAATCATAAAACTTACAAAACATATTTTTTAGTTTATTTATATAATACTTTAGAGTAAACCTCGTTTAAGCAAATATATTCAGCCTATGAATAAGTATTTAATGCCTAAATTCAAAACCCTTTTAAGTCAGTAATGGTTGACAATACTTTATCTCGAAACTGGTAAAATTAATGTGAGTTTGATATATAATATTTTTCAAGTATGTGTCTATATAATATTCACATAAATTGAATCAAGCATTTAAAATTATCTATGCTTGTTGTCTTTATATTATAAAAAAGATATAAAAAATCAGGAGAATCATTATATTCAAAAAGATTCTGGGTTTTTTAGTTTAATACTATGTTTTATGTTCTCTAAAGTACTACATCGGAATTTTAATGACAGGCCAGGCTTTCGTTTCAATAAACTAAATGGGTACATTGTGCAATAGTGATCCTATATCGTTACACCCAGTATCAATGAAATGGTATTCTTAAACAATACCACTTTCTCTCAGAGACGTGCTTTTTTGCATAAAATGTAAATTTATTGATTCTTTTATTGTGTAACAACAAATAAGGACAAATGATTTAACATCACGACCTAAGAATAACGCGTGTTGAATTCAATACTACCTTTTTTACTATGTGTAATAATGAAATGCAGTATTGTGGGAAAATAACAAAAAAAAACCAAGTGGTGAGAACAAATGGATCCGATGAAGAAAGTTGGGCAAAAAACGTAAAAAAAAAACGTCTTGATTTCAGAATGAGTTGGTGAAAAAATAGTGAAAGAAATTTTATTCACGAATTCATATGGCATGGAACGCGTGTTCGGTTAAAAAGGCACGGAATGTATAACAGGCCGCACCTATGTGATTTATTTCTATGTAGAGTAATTATTGTAATCACTAATGTTCTTGCCCAAGTACAATAAATTGATTAACTGTATGTGTTGATTGGACATGATCACACTAGAAGAGATAGATACTCGTATTTACATAATAAAGATTATTTTTGTTGTAATTTGTTTTATCAAAGACTGTTTATTCCACTTTCTATAACGGCATAACCCTACCCTACCCGTTTCAAGGTTTTCACCCCATCATCAGGATAGCTTGTCTATGCTCCTCTGATGATGGGGTGAAAACCTTGAAACCTGTAGAGTTATACCGTTACATAAAGTGGAATAAACAGTATTTGATAAAACAAATTACAATATATATATATATATATAAATCACCACAATATTAATGCCTTAACCTTAAATGTGTGGCGTTATGGCCGAAGTTGATATGTCCGTTTTTTGTCATTTTGTGTTTATTCTCCCAATTTATAGAAAATATTTCTCAGCATGTTGTGGTAAAACTTGGTGTGTCAGTCATTATCCAAAAAAAATATAGATTGTTTGGAAAAACTTAAAAAATGCTTATTTGTACTGATTTTAACAGCTTATCAAAGTTAATATTACTTCTCCTGTAAACTAAGGTAAAACGGACATATAACTTCTGCCATAACGCAACAGATATAATATAGATTATTTTCAATAATTTCATAAGTAATCCAAGTAATTTAAAGATTTTTTTTATTTAATATTTCAATTCATGATAAACATTTCAAAAAAAAAAATTATGCCTGTTAAATAATATGTTTTTGTATGTCAGTGTAATGAGCGTTTAAAAGTATGTATTCTGGCACATACGAGTAGTTCAGCCATGAAATGTGACATAAAATCACTTAAACCTAAAAGACATACTTAAAAAATTTAGATAAGACAAATAAATGAATTTCATTAAAAAGCGCAGGTAATCCCGTTAAACGTTTAATTATTAAATTTATCACACTTACTATCTTAGAAGTTTGTTAAGCAAAAAAATATCGCTCGTTAGGCTTTTTGACGTCACGGCGTATTCCGGGCTGGTTTTCTGTCCACAACTAATATAATTTTGATTATAATTTAACGAGGTATTAACTCGCAATACATTAGCTTCGGATCAATGAGAAGAAAACATAATATTTAGTGGTGTGGAGATAAAGTTCTAATTACTTAGTAATTTATGATAAAAATTTAAGTATTATGTTGTGTTACACTTTCGTTGTATAAAGTGCAATCTGGCGGGCTTATGGTGATGTGTCAATCTCTTTGAATCACTCAGAAAGATAATAAAGAAAGCTTAAGTTAAAAACAGACATGACACCTTTTTAAAACATATAAACAACGATAATCGAACCCAACCACGGAAATGCTACAAAGGTCGCTTATCCCAGTATTAAAGTACTTTGGTAATTTAAAAGCAAGGCACATTAGTACCTATAAATTGATGCAAAGAGAAGAAATACGATTAACTTGTAAAAGTTTTCTCAAGTCTAAAAATATTTTATTGAAGACAAAACTACTCGTAAATATCCATAATCATATAGTGGCGAATCATCGATCTGATCGATCTGGACCATGAATGGAAATCCTTTAAACTCAAAGAAATACTGGAAATGTTTGGCACAGTAGTTGAAAAAACATCTAGGTATTTGTGGTGACTTCAGTGAATAATGCCAATAAAACGTATAGAGAATAATTGTTTGCGTGGCACAATTTGCATACCATAATCAAGATTCAAATCCTTTGTGCAAATAAGCTTCCTGCATTTTGATGAAACAGTTTCACGCTAATTCCAGTCTTACGTATATTTCTCCACGTTTATAGGTATCAATATTGCAATAATTACCGAGTTGTAGAATATACACACGTATCATCACGCTTTTTCCGTGTTGGGGTAAGCAGAGAGGACATAGTGTCATACGTTCCAACACAACATACTTCTTTCGCCTCATCCACATCCATACGTCTTTTCATACAGTTCCTTATGTTTCTCTTACTATTTATCTTATCTTCTTTCAAAATTTCATTCACTTGATCTAATCATACCTTTTTCGGTCGTCTTCTACGACTTATGTTTGCATTATACATTTGCTTTGTAAGTCTGTTTTACACGTACTAATTTTCATTCTTGTTAACATATCAATAAGTAGCATTTATCCTTAGTAATTACACTTTGTATTATATCATACATTACGTGTATTTTCATCGCATTTTCTTGGCTCCATTCATTCATTTTTAACGTGTACATAGTAAAATGAATTAAACAAATGTCAACGTCTACATTGTAAAGTATCTTGTAAGTAAATTAGTTAAAAAAAGTAAAAAAAACTGCGTAATAATGTAAATGTATTTTAGCATAATGGAAAAATATACACAAGTGAAAAAGACTAGCCTACGTGATGAATGCAAACTATCTGCACCCGTGTGGCATGCGCAAGATTATACGGAAGATGAACAAAGAATGGGACATTGCGCGGTGGTCACTGCTCATGGGCCGTCACACTGCAGGAAGGCAGTGGGTAATTTTTACCGCCGAAGAGAACTGGGACGTGACTAATTGATGTTCGGTTCACTATGTCCATTGCATGAGGCATTTTATTTTATACAACACACTTGTGTAAGGTATTTAAAGTACTTTAGTACAAAACTGCTTACAAAGGTATTTGCAAATTCTCACAAACTTGTTGCCCTGCCACCAAGTGGTTAGCATGCTTGTTTCATTCTAAAGTGTTCAGGGTTCAACTGCTGATTGTTTACTTCAGGGCTGGTTTTACTTTCAAGTCATTTTAACTTAATATGTTACTGGTTGTTGATAACAACGCTTCACAAATTTAACTTAATATGTTGCTGGTTGTTGATAACAACTCTTCATAAATTTAACTTAATATGTTACTGGTTGTTGATAACAACACTTCACAAAGAACTTGATTTTTTTAATTTGCGCTTTGTACATGTACCACAACGCTATTTTCCTGTAAAAGTATACAGAGATGACAAAGCGCATGACTTTTCTACCGCGGCACACATTTTTCGCCTCCTCTACATTTATACACCTTCTCAAACAACTCCTATGATTACTTTAACTTTTACATTTCCTTAATTCATAATAGTATTCACTTGATTCAACGATACTTTCCTTGGTATTCCTCTGTCACGTATTTTACTCACATTTGTGGTGTATATTTGTTTTCTTAGTCTTTCTTCCTCATTTGGTATATACGTCTAAACCATCTTAGAGCGCTCTTTTTCATCTTACTCAATACATCAGTCACATCACATTCATCCCTAATCACTTCATTCCGTTTTCTCACATCAATTGTCACTTTATTTTTTATTTGATTATAAAACGTATATTTCTTTAAAATATTTAAATATGTTAGTGCTACGAAAACAAATCACCTCAGCATTCAAAACTATATTTGAAAGATAGTTGCAACGCTAATAACGAAAAACTGCTCAATTTTGATTTAATAGTAATTAGGAACGAAAAACAGGAAACATCCGGAGTATGTGAACAATGTCACGATTATCTAAGATTTCTTGAGTGAAAAAATCTAAAGCAGTATTTCCTTTGCGAAACATAGTCAAAATAAATGGGGTAGATTCGAATTTAACAATTGGACACAGATGGTATACATGCATCATACAAAATAAATGGGGTAGATTCGAATTTAACAATTGGACCCACATGTTATACATGCATCATGCAAAAGTATGGAAATGAAAAAAACTCTAAATATTAAGGTATAATTTCTTCTTCAATTCAAGATTTGATTTTCTATAATTCAAAGATTAAATTTCTTCATCGTTTCTAAAATTTGATATTAAACAACTAAATATATTGAGTAAAAAATGTCTTCTTCAATTCAAGATTTCATATTCTATAATTATTAGATAAAATTCCTTCTTCAGTTCTAAGATTTGAAGTTAAAAAATCTCAAAATATTAGATAGAAATTTCTTCTTTAATTTAAGGTTTCATTTTCTACAATTCTAAGATTAGATTTCTTTATCGTTTCTAAGATTTAATGTTAAAAAACTTTCTTTTTCAATTAAAAATTTAATATTCTATGATTTGAGTTTTCAATGTAAGATGATTCTTCTTCGATTTTAAGATTTAAAGTTAAAAAAGCACAACATTTTGCGTTAAAAATTTCTTCTTCGATTCTAACATTTGTTAGATGTCAACTTTAGTTAAAACATTACAGTATTTATCACGAGGTTAATTAAACACCTCATTTAAACTGTTATTTGTTTAAGTATGAGTATATCAAACTCATTTATATGAAAAATTTCTCCTATTTCTTGATAACAATTAAATGTTATTTAGGAACTATCATTTAGATATCTTAGCTCCTTTCGCTATTAGTGATTCCGGTATCATAAATATATATTTGATTTATTTCCTTATTTGTTGGCAGTTTTATAGGTGTTTTAAACGTTATAAATATTGAATAAATTTCCAAATGGGAGACTTTCTTATTTCTTGTCATGTTTATAAATGTTAAGATTACCATATTTAAAAAATATATATATATTTTACTGCAACGGATTAAACCAAACGTTTGATACTCCTCAATATATCTGCGTTAACGATGCCGACATATTGAAGAGCATGACTGGGATATAGCACTCAGTTACAACATTGTCTTCACGTTCGGTAATAGAGCCTTAAGGTTAAGAATCACATAAATCAAATCGCTCTTCTATATATAGTATTACGTGTTGAGAATACTTTCACACTCCAACAGTTGAAGATTAACCTCTTAAACGAGTTCTAAACTAGACAAGGATGCTTAAGTTCTCTTTTAGGTAATAGTAATAACAAATTACTTAAACATGGTTATTTTACTATAAAGTATTCCCTAAAAGCGCTTTGTTTTTTTTTTTAATTTATAAACGGCAGCTCATAAGCGACACTAAATTAATTCAGATGAAATAAGTTTCAAAGTATAAAAACCGAAATCGATAATAAATACCATGCTTTCTATTTACCAGATAATTGATACTAATAATAATATTCTGCGTGATTTATTGGTAAGACACTAAGTGCAGCAGGTTAGATTTCCATTAGAATCTATTTTTTTTTTAAATAAAAGTGCATCGATATTTGGGCTTATATATAAATTATTATGACACATTTAAGACGAAAAATGTTAAATAAAATGGAATAAGTTGAGAAAAAAAAACTGCTTTCTCTATCTGATGGACCATCGTGAATCAAACCTGAAACTTCCGAGTAAAATACAAGCGCCTTAACAACTATGCAATATGGGTCACCAAATGTCAATAGATACACTTAATTCAACTAAACCAGGAAAGTATCTATTAAAATTAGTTCCAAGATAGGGATTCCAATAAATATCTACATGGTTGATAAGGGACAGGGAAAAGTCTTGCTTCTAAAATTATTCCTGCTCCTAAAAAGTATTTTTTTAAATTCATTAAGTCTTTGAAGCGACCCATAATTGATTAATAATTTCAAGATTTTAAATAAGTCTTTTATATTTTAGATGTGTGTTTAGGCTTTTAACGGATTAAATATATAATATGATATATGTTTTCTCGTCCGTAATTCATAAAATATCGATACTTTTACAGTGAATGTGAAGTACGAGTATACATATGTGATACAATCCATCAATTATGAGTTGACGGTTCCGTCTATAGTCGAGACTTGAATGATTACAGGAAACAAGTTCAGTAGGAAGCTCCGCACGCATCGTGCTTGCTGCATGTGTTCATCATACACGCGCGGTACTTTTTGCAAACTAGGCTAAATCCTCTGAAAATAAAGTATCAAATGATTTTTAAGAAAGTTTAGGGAAGGTGGCCAATTTCGGGGATTAGTCTTCGTGTTGATTATTGTAACAATTTGTATTCAGACTTGCCTATGACACAACTGAATATATTATAATCACTTTTAAATGCAGCTGGACGTCTCATCTAGGTTGGTTAAAAGACTTGGATGGTTAAATTTAGAGGAGAGAGTTCAACATGAGGCTGAAGCTTTTGTGTTCAAAGCAATCAACAATCAGGTTCCTCGATATTTCCAGGTTTACATAAAACTGGAGGAGGTCTTCGAATCTTGTCTAAAGTTCAAGTCGAGCTATTACGAGTACTTTGATTCTTCGGATTTCCAGGAGAGTTAGCCAATTCATGTATTTCAACAGAACATTTCAGGTAACGGGATGTCTTCTATGAAACAATCTTCCATTCTTCCTAAAGCAAATCTCCAAATTGGTGAAGTTGTCAGTACATTTTAATAAAAATTTGTTATTAAATATTATTGGGTTAAAACTGTATTGAATGTAAAATAAAAAAATATATATTAAAACTTCCAATTTATAAGATATGATGAAAAAATGACTTAACAACGAATGTGTTAAAACATTTGAGTACGATCTTTCAATTTATCTTGAAAATCAGAAGCATCGTTTATCAAAAATGCTGTATTTCACCTAAAAGTTAATATCATTCGTCCTACCTCTATGTTAAACCCTATATTAACCCACCTAGTAAATATGATGATAATCGTCTAAAAACCCATGAATACGTCAACTACGGGAGAACTTTGTCTAACAGATAAATAATAAAGAATTTTGACGACTATGAAAATTTCAACATCATCAGCATCTATTAATATCAGTCTGTTTCAGCAGAATGAAGATCACAAGATATTTTTATAGAGAATCAAATCGAAAGGGAAAAACAAAAAAACAATAATGGATACAGACATCTAGTGATGGATGCTCTTGGAGGTTTCAAGTAACTAAGGCAAGCACCACTGAGGTGAAATTATCTCATCAAGAGTTATTATATTAGTTACTGTGGACTCAGCATAGAGAAATGTGAATGCCCATTGTTATGTGATGGACACATATCTTACTTTTCAGTCCATAAAGTGAACTTAAGGGTCACCTGTCTTATCACCAGACATTTCTTTATACCGAATATTTTATCACTGTCTTAATTTATTACTGGAATCGCTTCTTATCCCCTGCAGATAAGTGAAGCGGTAGAAAAGTAGTTTCCGTTTATTTATCCGAAATATGTATTATCTGACCACATTTACCCTTTGCTCCTACACTCTCAATTGGAAAGAGATGAAGATATCTCTTTCACCAAAATGAGTATATTAAGGGTCCATAAGGTCCAAATTAGTTAGATACATTTTTCTGGGCGAGCAACGAGGTCACTATAGCACTTTACCCATTTAAATTATCTCCGTGATATACTAACATGTAATCATTGTAATCGTCATCTAATAAAATGCTGAAGAAAGTGCGCATTTTCCATCATCACCATCAAACTCCCGAATTCCAACATAACACCATAAAATAGTAATACATCCTTAAAGCAAGATACTAATAACCAAAATTCTACTATGAAGCGATCATTTATCTATGTTATTAAAGGTAGAATTATTATATGAACATGCAGGTGAAGAAGACTTTTGCCTGGTTTGCAAGTAATACCCTCACATATCGACCGGCAAACAAGTTTTACGAAGAACCACGTGAGAAACATACGCCGGCCCCTCAGGAAAGTAGTTTTAATTTCCCTTTCACGTTGCCAGCCGCCGGAGACGATCGAGACAGAAACAAATATGCAAGTTATGTTACGGATTTATCTTGCGTCATCAAAAAAACTTGAAATTTAAGTCGCATCACAACCAAAGTTCCCCCTATTTTTTTCATTGTGTGTGCGGCCCATCAATTTATATGTGCAAGAAAAAAAGAGGGAAGTGCGCAAGTATGCACTGTATTGAAAAGTTAAGTAGGTATTATTATTATAATATATACACTAGATAATGTACACACCCTATTAACAAATAACGGAAAAAGATATGAGTACGTAATGAATATTGTATTTTTGTTTAATATCAAAGGCGGATAAATTATTTTTAGCAAGAAAACTCAAATTGGTTTTTACAATAACGCTTAAAACTTCGAATGAATTTTTTTTCTTGAAATTATGTATCGCCTCGTAAGGATATACATTCCTTCTCAGTTACACAATAATGAAACAGTCACAGTAAAAATAGATAATGGGTACACCTTTGTTTTAATAATGGATAATGGGTACACCACCATTTAAAACACCAACGAAATAACACGAAAACCTTTGAACAAGGGATAATTTATGAAGTCTTTATTCAAAATACGAGTAAGTATATGGTGTTTCCATGTTCCGCACACATCTCAAAGAACGGAACCTGAGAACCCATCATAAAATATCAAATAAAATACATAATTGCGCAAAACAAAATATGGTTACAAGTTCCTTTATTTGAATGTGTGCGGAAGATGGCAACATGTGTGGGGACAATTTTTAACAGATGTGCGGCCGCACACGCGCACACCTTAGAGAGAACGTTGATCACAACCATTAAAAGCAGCACTGACTTCAATGACGGAAGGTTAAGCTTTATTTATCAGTCACTGGTGTAGTTTATAAGGATAGGAATGTTCAGAAATGGAATCGATTTGATATGTCTGATTGATGTGTTTGGGCATTCAAATATTTGTTTTCAGTCAGCCCCATCTCTTTGTGTATTATTGAAATAAACAAGTAAATGTATTCAAGTAATTGAAGAAGTATGCGTTGAACCAGGAAAGATCGATAGAAATATTATGTAAAAAAAAAATACAATTGAATTTTTCAAGATTTTTTAACATTTATCCTGTGAATTTGACATAATTTTAAATAGAAATTCAATTAGTAATAAACACGTATGAAAATTTTTTAATGTGGTAGCTTTTAGTACCCAAAATTGTGACAAAAGTTATCTTATTACGAGAATAACAAAGTAAACTAAAATTTCTAAAACAGTGATCTAATAATATGTTATGAAATTAAATTATCATTAGAATCATTAAAAATGTTTTGATTTTAATAGTTGGTGCTAATATAATGAGAAAATATTTTTTAATGTGGTAGCTTTTAGTACCCAAAATTGTGACAAAAGTTATCTTATTACGAGAATAACAAAGTAAACTAAAATTTCTAAAACAGTGATCTAATAATATGTTATGAAATTAAATTATCATTAGAATCATTAAAAATGTTTTGATTTTAATAGTTGGTGCTAATATAATGAGAAAATATTTTTTAATGTGGTAGCTTTTAGTATCCAAAATTGTGACAAAAGTTATCTTATTACGAGAATAACAAAGTAAACTAAAATTTCTAAAACAGTGATCTAATAATATGTTATGAAATTAAATTATCATTAGAATCATTAAAAATGTTTTGATTTTAATAGTTGGTGCTAATATAATGAGAAAATATTTTTTTTTATTGTACAAGATACAATTATGCACACATAAGAAAAAAATAATAATGTGAATCATTGTGTAGTTAATTATATGTTATTTGCTGTAATTTGTTTTATCAAACACTGTTTATTCCACTTTTTGTAACGGTACAACCCTACCGGTTTCAAGGCTTTCACCTCATCATCAGGGGAGCACAAACAAGACTGAATCCCAATGAGATGGTACGGGCAAATAAGACGGAGACCACCAGACCATACTGTAAATCAGGCAATGTCTGTGGATTTTCCTCGACAGCCGTCCAGAGGAAGACTAAAGAACTCCTGGATGACTCAATGCTCCAAAATCCTGCAGAGAAACGGCCTAGATGAAAGCGATACCCAGAACCGAAAAATATACAGCCTAAGAACGAGAAGCGCCGACCCCCCACAGCCAACATAGGCAATGAGCTGGGACAGTGCCAGGAAGAAGATATGGATCCAGTCCAGATTAAAATAAACTGTTATCACACTTTAAAAAAATTACTAAAGTTTGAATTGAAAACTTTGTCCGAAAAATAAAATAAAACGAGTTCATAATAAAGCATGCTAAAAAGTTAATAAATTAATAAACAATAAAATAATGATATCAAATAAAAACACGAGCTTTGCCTCCATTACTCCTATCCCCGAGACAAAATCAGGGTCAGTCTCTAAGTCATTTCGCACGCTTTCTTTGCATCCATAGTATTATTTTTTCCTTGTACAATCGTGCCTCCTTCAAATCCTTTAAGCTCTGCATGATCTTATTAACATTGCATCCTGATCCCGTGTTTTGACGTGATATACTAGATTTGCTTTGAATTCTGGTCCCGTGTTTTCACGTTATCGTTACATCTTCCAAAAAGGACATATTACTGGCATCTAGCAAATATGTTTGTTACCAATTTAACTTGAAACGACAGTCTTCTGATTTCTAACATGGACAATACCCTAGACCAGGGGTCTCCAAACTACGGTCCGCGGGCCAACACCGGCCCGCGAGCACCACCAATATGGGCCGCGGTAGCTTGCCGGATATGCCCGGTATCCGGCCCATCATAGTTTATTTTGATTACATTGTAAAATTTACAATGTAAGTAAATCATACAAAATAATAATCAGATTTTGTTTATAGTTAAGGCATTAACGTTGTGGAGGTTTAAAGACATTGTAATTTATTTTTATCAAACACTGTTTATTCCACTTTTTTTTGTGACGGTATAACCCTACCGGTGTCAAGGCTTTCACCTCATCTTCAGGGGAGCACAATTGTGCTATTTAACGACTATAGTCACAAAACACACTAGTCGCACTATATTTCGGTTTTCGCGTAGCGGCTATCTCCGCCGTAATGAAATGTCCTTGAAACTTGCCCGTAAGTACCAACTGAAATTGCGAACAGAGCGGAGTCCCCCCCGCACCCTGCGCCATAGATATCTCCCTTGACGGCTAGTCCAAACACAAAAATTTGCGCGTAATTCAAAACTACAGTATGTTGGTATGATGAGCTAGCTAGGTCTTGGCCCTTGGGACTTAGTGGAGGAGTTAGTGTGGCCTTTAGGCTAAAAAGTTTGGAGACCCCTGCCCTAGACAAAAAATTATGCATGCATTGATTTATGATAGAAGTTTTGACGTAGTGTCATCAATGTATATTGTAGTGAAGCATCAGATGTTATAGATTTAGACATATGAAGCAGGAATCCAACTATAGTCTCCAGGTCCAATTAGAATTCAGAATTTGCTAGATCCTCCGCACAGATTATCAAAAAGCATGTCTAAACATGTGTTGATATGTATTCCATCAACTGCCAAAAAAATAAAACCCTTAAGAGCTTGCAAGATATGTGCTAAACATAAGAATAGAAGTGAGACCAAGTCCATGTGTAATGAGCGTGATGTGGCTCTCCACAAAGGAGACCCGGTCCATGTGTAATGAGTGTATGTGGCTCTCCACAAATGAGACCCAGTCCATGTGTAATGAGTGTGATGTGGCTCTCCACAAAGGAGACCCGGTCCTTGTGTAATGAGTGTGATGTGGCTCTCCACAAAAGAGAATGTAGGTAGAATTATTATGCTTAACTAAATTATAGAAGTCTTTTAAACAAATATGCAAAGTCTCATTTCATTATAATCAAAATTTACTTAGATGTAGCAATTTAAGTTTCTTCAAAAACCAGGCGGACACTGGGAAATGTTGTTATGATTTTGATCGGATCATAAAGTGTCAAAGACAAATTGCGGCATGTAACCGATTTATCTCTGTGCCAGAGAAGTTCTTAGAAGAGGCACGTTAAAATTAATAACTGCACAGTATCCTGTAGTTTGGTTTCTTCTTGAAGTATTTGTACTGGAAATATACAAATTTTAAGATAATTTGTGAAATATGTTAATTTGATGCACAATTGTCTAAGGTGTGGCGACAATTATTTCAGTAGGACTCTATTTATAAAATTTTTAAAAAATGCGGCATTTAACCGATTTATCTTTGTGCCAGAGAAGTTCTTAGAAGAGGCACGTTAAAATTAATTTCTGCACAGTATCCAGTAGTTTTGTTCCTTCTTGAAGTATTTGTACTGGAAATATACAAATTTTAAGATAATTTGTGAAATATGTTAATTTTATGCACAATTGTCTAAGTGTGGCGACAATTATTTCAGTAGGACTCTATTTATAAAATTTAAAAAAAATGCGGCATTTAACCGATGTATCTTTGTGCCAGAGAAGTTCTTAGAAGAGGCACGTTAAAATTAATTTCTGCACAGTATCCAGTAGTTTTGTTCCTTCTTGAAGTATTTGTACTGGAAATATACAAATTTTAGGATAATTTGTGAAATATGTTAATTTTATGCACAATTGTCTAAGGTGTGGCGACAATTATTTCAGTAGGACCCTATTTATAAAATTTAAAATAAAAATTGTGAAAAATTGAGCCTACTTAGCCTCCCCAAACCGTGATTCCATAGACAAGCAGAGATTAAACAAGCGCTAAATATACATTTCAGTACTTTTAGTAAGTTACAAGTTACTCTTAATAATAAATAAAGAAAATATTTGATTTTAATATCAACTTTGTTATGCAAAACCTCGAGATACATCGAAGGAAAAATGTCCAAGTAACCTTCATGACCTTAGAAACAACGCATTGTTATTCACTCCAATTATTTTTCTGAGCCGTGTAAAATTCACAAATCTACGAGTGAGTACATTCGTTTTCATTGTGAGCTGGTGTTTCATTGATGGTGAGAAAATTTTGGAAAAAAAAGAATGAGTGTAGTTAACGGATGAAATTAACATCGCGGAGAAACAATAAAAAAAGTCGTGAATAGTTAAATTTAAATGTTAATTCGTCAGTTGTTTCGAAAGTTTCTAGAAATTTTAACAACTGCAATAAAATCGTCTATTGAAAAAAAGTTGAAAATTCATAGTAGATTTATTTTAGGATAAAAGGTCCATTTCACTTATATGAGTATTTTGAATTGATCTGTCCTCGGCTTTCTCGACTTCTTCAACCATGATATTATTTTGGTATATTATTATTTTCCATCCGGGGTTTTGGGTTTGATTGCAAATGGTACCAAAAAATTATAACGGTTTCTTTATTTTACTTAATGTCTTTACTTATTTGTTGAAAAAAAATCAATACTTAATACATTAGTTTTATTACCAATAACGCGATTCACTCTTCAAAATGAGGTTAGTGGAAAGTTACCAAGTATTATATTATTATTTTTTTCAATAAATAATAAGAAACACTCGTGAAAAATTACATAAAAATAAACAAAGAACTTACGGTTGAAAAAATCAATTTTCCTAATATTTCTGGTTGATAGTAAGAAATATCTTATGACAAGTTGTAATATACAACGAAAGTGTATTACAACAATATGTCGTTTCACATAATGATGATGCCCACAAGGAAAAGTTATTAACTCACGCACATTGTTTTATGTTATCTTGACTTCGGTGGTAGAAACACACAACAATTTTAATTATAGATGCTATCGTCTACCTTTTGAATTTAAACTGTCGCTTTTTATTCAAGATTAGATGAGAAAAATGATAACATTTTAAACTTGTAAAATATCTCTTAGTTGATTTCCAAAAGAGAGTTAATATGCATTAATAAATTAATATATTTACATAAAAATGAAGTCTAAACGTAATGATTTAATCTAGAATGTCAAAACCTGATATTGCCATTACTTTCGGTAACAATCGCAACACTGAATATTCAAAAGATCAAATACAAATATGCTTGAAGATTTTCAAGATAATGTATTCTTCAGCACAATAGATTGCAGGGAATCGCTGCATGATTGGAAAATGGTCAATGTTCCAAAATAGGAACAGTCTTTTTCAACTAAAATATTTTTCGAACATCACCATGAAGATGAAGAATGCTACGTCTCCATAACGCATTTCAAGGCATGTCATTATTTTTTTTTTGAAAAATGAAGTAGACACAGAAACATTGATTTGAAATCCCTGATAATATTCAACCCATAGAAATGTTTGTCATGAGTCTTGTTTGTGCTCCCCTGATGATGAGGTAGCCCTTGAAACCAGTAGGGTTATACCGTTACATAAAGTGGAATAGACAATGTTTGATAAAACGTATTAGTTGAATATGACGCAAACATTATCATCACTATTCGATCAATTTTAAATAGATGACTTACATGGCGCTGTTTTGTAATAAAATGCAACTTAAAGATAGCTTTGCTTTATATTTATAAAGCTAAGCCACTCATTTGAAACATTAAATTAAATTAATTCAGATAAAATATGTCCGGGATGGCATGCCCATAATGAATAGCAAGTCTTATTTTCACCAGGCTGTCAAGCTACGGTTTCCTAAGAAAGCGGGTTCATTATATAGCGCGCATAACATGACGTGATGCTGGCGTGCCGCCAGACGGCAGAAATGAGAACCCACAACTTTCAGTGGAAACCAAATCTGATTCCTATTTTGTTTCAACTAGGCTTTACTAGTCTTTGCTCTTCACATTATATAATATAAAGCTTCATTATTTTTTACAAAATCAATCAATATTTCGTCATTTTCGCTGGTCCAAATTACGTTTGCACTCATTTTTTTATTTTAAAACGGTGTCCGCTACACGGGAAAAATCGTTCCACGACTGTTTGCTCCGCTATCACGGCCGTCATGGAAATGGCAGCATTGCTATTTGACATTACGCTCACAACCAACGCACGCTAGGAAACCAACGCCATTGGTGTGCATAGACAATGTTTTGTAACGTGCGCTATATAACGACACAACCAACGCTCTCTAGGAAACCACGCCATATGGTTTGCATAGTACACCATATAATGACACCACTTTCTTAGAAAACCAATGGTTTTGCGTTAATAGTAAATTGATGTTTGACTCGACAAATCGATTATTATGGTGTAATTATGACATAGTATTACATAAAAATCCAATGGGGGAGATTAAAACTCAAGGGGATTTTGGACTTTTGCTTCCAGTTACTAAAATCGGCTACTAGCTGAAAACCAGGGAATGAAATAAAGAAAGTTAAACATAATAATATGTTATAACATAACAGATTGGGATAAAAATAAGCTTTCTGTATACTTAAAGGTCAAGGTTAATTTTACACATATGTAACGTATCAATCAACAATTCCCGAGACTAACCAACAGATGGCGCCTCTAATAACAAATCCATACTATTCTCAGTTATTACCAACTTTTAGAAGTTACGTGTCAAACTTTCATGACATTCCGACATTGTGTCATTGAGTTACAGTGGTTTTAGTGAGGCTACTTTTGCTATTTTCAATACAATGAAAAAAAACGAATTTCGTGTATTGATAAAACATTGCTTTTTAATGGGAAAAAATACCGTTCAAACTCAGCAATGGCTTGAAAAATGTTATCCGTGCTCTGTTTCGTCGAAAACAACTGCTGTATGCTGATTTCAAACGCTGTCGTACAGACACAAATGATGCTGAACGCTATGGTCGTCCAAATGAGGCTGTTACACCAGAAAACATTAAAAAAAACTCAAAATCGTGATGGAAAATCACAAAATAAAGTTGCGTGACGTAGCTGACACCCTGAAGATATCATTTGATAGTGTTTACACTATTTTGCATGAACATTTGGTCATGAAAAAGCTTTTTTCGAAATGGGTGCCGCGTTTGTTCACAATGGAACAGAAACAACAACGCATCGATGATTCAGAGCGCTGTTTGGCATTGTTTACGCAAAATAAACAGGAGTTTTTGCATCGGTATGTGACAATGGATGAAACTTGGATCCACCACTATACTCCGGAATCAAATCGGCAGTCAGCTGAGTGGAGAGTAGCCGATGAAAGTCGTCCGAAGCGACCAAAAACTCAACAGTCGGCCGGGAAGGTTATGGCCTCCGTATTTTGGGATGCGCATGGTATAATATTCATCAATCACCTTGAAAAGGGAATAACCATCAAAATCGAATATTACATAGCGTTATTGGAGCGTTTGAAGGCATAAATTGCAAAAAAACGGCCCCATATGAAGAAGAAAAAAGTTCTTTTTCATCAGGACAATGCGCCGTGTCACAAGTCGATGGTAACGATGGCCAAATAGCATGAGTTGAACTTCGAATTGCTTCCGCACCCACCGTATTCTCCAGATTTGGCCTTCAGCGACTATTGACTGTTCGCAGACCTCAAAAAGATGCTCCAGGGAAAGAGCTCCGATGAAGAAGTGATTGCCGAAACTAACGCCTATTTTGAAACCAAAGATAAATCGTTCTACACGGCTGGCATAGAAAAGTTAGGAAAGCGTTGGAATGAATGTATCGCTCTTGAAGGAGACTAACAGATGTTGATGAATAAAGAAGAATTTTGGCAAACAAATGTTGTTTTAGTAGTTAGTCCCGGGACTTATTGATCGATGTGTTATATAGTTACATTTTACGTAAGTTACCTTATAATCTAAAGAAACTTGTGATTAAAATTGGCAAATCCATTGAGCACTTGTTAGAAAATGTTATCCTTTGAAAAGTTCTGCCATCGAACCTATCTAGGACGATAAGAGGATAATTCTAAATTCCGTATATCATCTTGACCTAGATGTAATAGAAATTACACAAATCCACATTTTTAACAATATAAATATTTATATTTGAAACGAGTCCTCGGTGTAAAATGGCCGATATGACCATTAATGCAAGTGTTTTTATTCGTACCAATATGTTCTCTTCGTTTCCCTTCCCAAAAGACGAGAAAATACTCTGACTGGGACACGTGAGACGAATGGAGGATGGTAAAGTGCCTATAGAGTGTTTTCTATGGAAAGTTCTGTAATACAAAGAGAGCTTACGGAGGTCAGTATCTTCGTTTCAAAGACTTGTGCAAGAGTGATTTCAAAGATTTCGAAATGGACGCTAACGAGTAGTCTCTTGCTAAAGACTCTCAAAAGTAGAGAGCTGCCCATGATACCAGTTGGAGGCAAAGAGGCTTTGCGAGCGGCCAATCTCAGATGTTTTCCCTGGACCATCTTCGAAGTATTAATCTGTACCCGACTATACTGATCGAAAATCGGTCTATACAGTTCGTGGAAGAAATGTAACTCCGCATAACTGTCTGAGACTTAAAGATAATTTCGCATCCCCATTTTCTTGTAGACCATTGTTGACGGATGGCTGCCATAAATTTATGAAAAAAACATGAATCACCAAGGATCTAATAAGTATTACAAGTTATGGTGTTCTACTTTTATACTTTTTTACTGAATATTGAGTACAAAACTCGTCTGTATAAACGTAAATTTAAACAAATTAGAGATTGAACTAGCGCATGAACGGCCGTGGAGAGAGGATGGTCCATTTTATTCAACCGAATGGCTTCCCCCACTTTTTGGCGCACTCTTCTTGCCGCTACACTTAACTCCTGAGATTAGTGGCGAGAAACGAATTCGTTAGTGAACGTGTTTATGCATCGAATTGGATTGCAAAAAATCTTAAAGTAGAATTTAACATGTTTCGAGTTAGTTATCGAAGAAACATGATATCGGAGTACATGGGCTTATAAATAATGGAAATTTATACGACAATATAATTGGTTTGATATTTCTCACACATGACAGAGGTTATTTATCGAATATTTCAAGAAACTTTAAAAAGTGTTTTGTTCGTTTAATATTTTTTTGCAAATAACCATCCAGTTGATTTGAATCTGTACTTGGCCGAGCACTCGTTACGTGTCGGGCCGAGTACACATTACTGGAAGATTATCGGTTGTAGGGCTTATCAAGAGACCGAATTCTTGGCCGAACACTTGTCATGCGTAGTAATGATGGCCTTGTAGCTCTTGACGATTTTTAGCTTTCTTGATAGTGTCGTGCCATGCTTGACGATTTTCTGCTTCTTGCCAGCAGACATCTGTTTTTCCAGTTTACATGGACTATTAAGCACTTTGTGGTACTACAGTTATAGCTCTACTTAGAGTTTGAAAAAGTAAATATTAAAAAAATCTAACGCCGTTTAATGATCGAAATTAATTCAAGCGAACTGATATTATAAATCAATATATCTCATAAAGAACAAACTTTAAAAACTTTAAGCGATTTGAATTCCTACTCTTCTTAATAAGTATATTTCAAACTACAAAAATAAATCAATCTGGTATACTAAAACACTATAAACTCACTATATTTCAAAAAATAAGTCCCTTTTCACACATTTCTTTTTTTTTCAATAAGCAAGTAATGAAAAAAAATTATTTTCCTCTTTCTTCGACTAATTTTTTTTTGTCCTTGATCATTGAAAATGTCTTGATTGTACCTATAAATGTCTTTATTTTGTCCTTGATCATTGAAAATATCTTGATTGTACCTATAAATGTCTTTATTTTCAAAAGATATTATTCTTTTTTGTCCTTGATCATTGAATATGTCTTGATTGTACCTATAAATGTCTTTATTTTCAAAAGATATTATTTTTTTTTTGTCCTTGATCATTGAAAATGTCTTGATTGTACCTATAAATGTCTTTATTTTCAAAAGATATTATTCTTTTTTTGTCCTTGATCATTGAAAATGTCTTGATTGTACCTATAAATGTCTTTATTTTCAAAAGATATTATTCTTTTTTAATACAAAAATACTTTAAAAAAAATTGTACGTAAATTTTATTTAAAAAAATCATGTTTTTTTTTATGAAGTAATGATAACAATATTGTATTAAATTAAGGTATAAAAAATATAACAAAAAAACTATTCTTCTCAAAAATCAATTTGTTTTTTTACTTTAAATGTCCACATTTCATAAATAATATAAAAATTGAATGCGTATTAGTTTTATGAATAAAAATAATTATAATAAAAAGGTACTGACTGCATCAATAGCAACGATGATGAAGAGTAGTTAGTGATGTTATTATCCATATTATTTTACGGTTATAACGCTTAAAAAGTACAGTTAGTGATGAAGAGTAGTTAGTGATGTTAGTATCCATATTATTTTACGGTTATAACGCTTAAAAAGTACAGTTAGTGATGAAGAGTAGTTAGTGATGTTAGTATCCATATTATTTTACGGTTATAACGCTTAAAAAGTACAGTTAGTGATGAAGAGTAGTTAGTGATGTTATTATCCATATTATTTTACAGTTATAACGCTTAAAAAGTACAGTTAGTGATGAAGAGTAGTTAGCGATGTTATTATCCATATTATTTTACAGTTATAACGCTTAAAAAGTACAGTTAGTGATGAAGAGTAGTTAGTGATGTTATTATCCATATTATTTTACAGTTATAACGTTTAAAAAGACAACCGTGTGCCGTAATCTACTTGAACTCGAACAATTCTGTATCGATAATGACTTATAGAAGTGAATCTGATGCGACAAATTTCATATGCAATCAAATCACATTAGTTACGTGGTAAATATTTTTGCACAAGTCAAATTATTGAGTACGTTTTTCTCAATAATTTACATATTTTAATATCGAACACCATGAATGATATATCTGGGCGTCTTTATCTTAGAATTATTTAAACGGTTGTGTGCAACACAAGTTAACTTTCTCCCAGATGCCAAATTAAATTGCGCAAGCATCAATAATGATACGAACGTATCTATGCAAAAAAGATCCAATCCACATTCCACCTGTTGAGCGATATTTGTGTCACTTATATTTATTTATATTAGCTAATATGAAATGAACCATTTTTATATATAATTTAAGTATATAATAAATTTTTATGATTTATATTTTTTTAGATAAAACAAATATATTTTTCATGTTAGCTCTTCTTTGCATATATTCTTCCATATTTGGTTGGTTGCAAACCGTAATTAAGGACTTTTATTCTTTTTTTTTGTATAGAAAACTAGGCCTATTTGAGGTGGCGGTACAAAAAAATATAAAAGGTTGTAGAAAATTAATGAATTATTGATATCGGTATTCATGTCTATAAAAAAAATCACACACGTTTCACCAACGATATTTAACGTATGTCGTACCGCTTCAGGTAAAAGTTATTTATTACCAGAACCTGTATACAAGGAATCATCTGTATCCGAACATGTACGCATTTGAGAGGTTTAATTAATTTATGAGACTATTTAAATTCAAACAATTTGTTCTTAAAAAATACTAAAATAATCAATAAAAATAGAAATTCAGAATTTTAGTCTTTCTTGAATACCATAAACTAAAAAATATTGTGTATTCTGAAAAAGAATTCAACTCCCCAACATAAAATAATGCATACTTCTTAACAATAAATTTAAATATGATTCAGAGATTCGTAGGGTTTTTGGTTATTTTTATCTATGGTATAAGGTTTTTAAAGCTCAATGTATAATAGAAATAAACAGATATTTCAAAGATTATTTATAGTAGTTGGTACGAAATATATCTAAGTAATATGGAATTTAAAAAATATATTATTATTGACAAACTTTTAAAATATATTTCAATTTATCATAATTCTTTATTTACTATTTCAAGTAATGTGGAATTTTAAAATATTACATAACTAACAAACGTTTACTGTTTATATAATTTTTTTTAAATTGTTTGTTTAATATTTCAAAAGATGTAAAGCAAGGATGTGTTATGTTTCCTGATTAATTAATATTTATATAGAATCATGTATGAAAGAACTACAGAGATCAATGGGTGGCATACAGATGTTGAATAAGAATTGGTGAAGATTGCTGTATGACATGGTTGTATTCGTGGAGAACGAGAATGAATTTCAAAAGTGTGATAAGTAAATTATATAAGAAATATAAAGGAAAAGATTTGAGATAGAATGTCATGGAGACAGAAGAGCGTGAAAGGAAAAGTGCATGCAATATGTTGGTGAGTAATCAAAGATAAGAGCAAGCTGAGGAATCCTGCAATTGAGCTGTTTTTTTCAGATGATGAACGAATAACGAGAGATATCGAATGACGTACATCGATAGGAAACAGTCATTGGGGCATCACAACATACGTGTATATACTCGAACATGAAAGGATCAAAGTCTGCTTAGATGATAGCCCATAGCTTTGATATATGGAAATGAAACTTGGTAGCCGCCGTATAAATGCTGTAGAACTTAATGCACTTAGAATAATACACTGGGTATCAATGTATGACAGAATACGTGATTAATTAATTAGCGATGAATATGGTTAAGGCTGATGTATTGAGTAAGATGAAAAGGAGAGCTCTGAGAAGGTTTGGCCATGTTGAACTAATGAATGAAGAAAGACTTTCAAAACAAATTTATATTCCAAATGGGAGTGAAAGGCGTGGTAGAGGAAAACCATGGAAAATATGATTGGATCAAGTGAATGATATTTTGAAATAAGGAAACGTAGAACGTCAGAGAAATCATAGGAGTTGTATGAGAAGGCGTATGTATAGATGTAGATGAGGCAAAGGATGTGTCTCGAGGTAAGAAAGTTGGGTGATCTGTCATATTTACCTACCTAGACAGGGAAATGGGGTGATGGTATGTATGAACGTACGTTCTTCTTGCGCTACCAATAATACAATCCATAGTCCAGGCTATACGTGTATACTAATGATTATTTTTTACCTTAGAATTTCGTGATTTGTATTAGTTTTGTGAGTCGAATCTCATACTCTCCGAACTTTCAAGTTAGATAATGTAACAATGTGATTCCACTATTTAAAGAAGCTACTCTAGAATGTGTATGAATGTGAAAGAGGCGAAAGATGTGTGTTGAGATTGAAAAATTTGACATTCACCTTTCTGCTTATCCCAACATTTTTTGGAATACTTACATGCAATATGTTCGTTTCTAAAAAACGTTATTTTAAATCTAAATTCACAAATCATTTTTCTACACAATCTCCCGCTTGAGAAATGCATTTTTTTCCAGTGGATCGGTAGTTTTTTATCCCGTCACCGTAAAAAGAAGTGGGTTGTGTCAGCAGCCAATTGCGCACAAACCCCTCTTCTCCATCATCGTCGTTGACTCGTTGGCATTCCAGAGCTTCTTTCAGTAGCCCAAAGACATGAAAGTCGCAGGGCAATAGATCAGGGCTATATGGAGGGTGTTTCAGTCGTGTCCAACTCATTTCCTCCAATTGTTCCCATGTTACAGCTGCAGTATGGGGCCTCGCGTTGTCATGGATGAGAATCACTTCTCGTATCGGTTGGTCACGTCTTTTACATCGATAAGCAAGTTTAACTTCACTCAAAAGCTCGCAGTAGTACGCCTCCGCATTGATGGTGCGACAATTGTGCAAAAAAATGGACGTGCAAAATGCCGCGCCGGTCTCAAAAATCAGTCGCAAGCACCTTATCGCGTGTTTCAACTCGGGCTTGTAGTAGTGTACCCAAGTTTCATCGCAGGTAACGATGCGACTCAAAAATTCGTTCTCTTCTTGTGCAAACCGCGCCAAGAACCGCTCACAGACGTGCAAACGTGCCAACTGTTGTTCTACAGTCAAAAGACGTGGGACCCATCAAGACACTTTATGGAATCCTAGGTCCTTTGTGATTATGGATTGAGTGCTCCCAGAACTTATTCCTATCTCAGAACAAATTTCGGAAACCGTCAAACGTCGGTCGCCTTCCAGAAGATCACGAATGGCGTTAATGTTCTATTCGGTAATGCTCGTCCATGGGTGACGCTCATGCTTTCGTTTTCGACCCCATCACGCCCTATCATGAAATTCTTATGTCAGGCAAACACACGGGGCTTTGACAGTGTTTGATCCCCGAACTGTGCCGTCAGTCTTCGCAGAATTTCGGATAGTTTTATGTCCTCACGAGCGAGAAACTTGATAATTATGCGTTGCGCAATCGACGGGTACACCTCTTTCTCAGACATCGTGTGCCATATTAATGACGGAATCTGCCAAGGCCGGCCGACCGTTCTCTCCACTCTTGATATCCTCACCCAACACTCCTCGAGGTGGTCACGCGCTCCGTTTAAAATTACGCGCTCTAAAACAAAAGTCTCGTTCATATTTGATCCCCCCTCGTATTAGGCTACATTAAAATCTTATAGATGTTTCCGACTCTTAGAAAGCTCAAGTTTATTAGATCGCGTCTTAGATCCTACTTGAAAAGCAGTGCTCTTTCTTTCTCTTTATTATGAATAGGAATTCCGCTACCTACGAATAGTATCGCTTTCAAGAATAATTTTCATAAACAAAATTATCTATCGCTGTATTACGACTCTAAGATACTTGTCAAGAATGAGATTCGTACGTTTGTTAATTTTTAATAGTAGTATGGTTCTGTATGAGACCACATGGTCGAAAATCTTAAGCATTAAATTAATTACATTGTATTTATGGCATATAATTATTCATAATATTAGCATCTTTAAAATAAAGCATTCGTGTGTTTTAAAATTGAAGTAAGGTAGCATTTCTCTTTGACTTTGTAAATGTTTGACAGTTTTATATAAAATATATACTTATACAAATATTTTGAAAAACTTGCACATTCAGTATTAATTTCATAAATGAAACATTGATGGCACTATATCGTTCTAATAAAACATGTTTTTTTTGTATAAATATTTGAAATGTTTGAATGCAGTGTAATTTATTTTAACTATTTTTTCCATATAAACAAAAGCTTTGTTCTAAGACATGAAAGAAATGTAATTAAGCACATGTATCGCTTTGTTTGATACATTAGAGTACCTACAATATTGTGTGTTCTAACATTTGGTCACACATTATAATCGGACTAAAACATATGTATGTTATCTTAAAAATATTCGTCAATTTCGAAAGTGCAAGTAGTGTCTGAATATTGCACCTTTAATTCGAGATTAAAAAAAAAGAAAGTAAAAAAGTGTTGTTTTATCCAGTCTCCAACTACATGCGACAGCTTTTTTTTAAACTACTAGGAATATTTATTAACAAGTTCCATATAATTATTCTGCGTCTATATCTGCCCGAACATCAGACGAAGTCTTATCGATGTCAATACTATCTGCCCGAACATCAGACGCAGTCTTACCGATGTCAATAGTATCTGCCCGAACAACAGACGCAGTCTTACCGATGTCAATAGTATATGCCCGAACATCAGACGCAGTCTTACTGATGCCAATAGTATGATTATCGACATCCCGGTTTCGAATAGATCAAATTCATTTATAAGGTCCGTTTAATAAATTAAAAACATGGCGCGTTTGAGATGATATTGGATTAAGAAATAGCGATTTTCAAATGATTTTCATTGAGAACTCGGCATTATTTTTTCTTTATGATGAAAAATCGTTATATATTTTTTGACTCTGCCTAAATACCATTGCCTTATACAATTTTGAATGTCGACTGTCATAGATCATAGAGGTAATTTTTTTACTAATTTATCTCAGAACTTAGTCATTTCGATTTGTTTTAATCTTTCATTAACGGCGCATAGACTTCTGATCAATATTTTCACATACAAAATGAACAGAAATGTATTATATGTTCCACTTTTTATAATATGCTCATTCAGGTTATAATTATTACATGCTCTTCCATACGTGTTAAATTTAGAAACCATAAATAAAAAAAGAGTTTTACAAAAGTATTGAAAATTGTTTTATATGATAAGTATATTTGGTCCCTTTTAAAATAAATTAATAAAAAAATCACTGATTAAAAACAATATTCCTTTATTACCTATTTATGTCATTTTATTACGAAACGAAATGTAACTAAAAATATATTTTTTTTTATTCTGACGGTTCAATTAGGGATTTTATTTTTTTGGATAGGCCCTTCAACGATATTACACATCGTAATTTGCATATACTGTTACGTTGTTGATCAATCTTACGCGTGCATATTGGTGTTTCAACACACATTAAATGCACAGTCTAATGATTCGCTAACTAAAATATGCAGATAGTAAGATTTTAATATAAAATATGTTTATGGCAGATATTCAGAAAACGCGATAAAAAAACTTTTGATATTACGTCACTTATGAGTTATCGTTATTACGAGGGGTCTAAATTTAACAGACTACAACGCAATTAACCATCCATATTTTGATAATAATTAACCATAGAGACTAAAATAAAAATCAAATAAGTTTTGGGAACTATTTGCTGAATCTCTGATTTGCAGTTGTAAACCACTTTCCACGCTACCTAAGAAAGAAAGTATGTACATTTTCGTTTCGTTATTGTATTATTTCGAATCGTTCAACGGTGTTCAGTATTGGATTAAGGCATAAGTTGAGCTGGTGACCATTTCGTGTATCAAACTC
>OX463843.1:31425078-31609076 GCA_949825065.1 Odontocerum albicorne | reverse complement strand
AATTTGTTTTATTATCTGTAACCTAGGTCTTCTTCGTTGTATTTTTACTTACTGCGCTGCGATTAATTTTTAACTTACTGCGCTGCGAGTATTTTTTCTTCTCCCGTGAAGTTAGACCTTATGTCGGTCGTCGCTATTATTCTTTTCCCACTGAGGTGTGTTGCCACCAGATGAGGAGTTCCTTTTGACAGTTTCTTCTTCGTCACAACATGACATGGGCATCGTAAAAAAATAAAGAAGATTTCGATCTTCTAGTCTAGATCACATTGAATTGGGACTAACCGTCGCGGTGACATCTAACTGAGCTGAACTGGAGAAAAATTGGAGTTTTCAGTTTTTCAGGTATATTTGAAGAAATTTGTTAATTTTTCAACCGGTGACCATCCCAATTATAAGATATCTCAGATTTATATTTTTTCTTCATATTGTGCCTAATCCAAGACTATTAGGCGGTTATTTTTTAGTACATCAGCGTATTTTTAACTAGACATTAATGACTCATTAATCCAGCTTGTAGCAAATTAGAAGAGTTCATATATGTATTTTTTTTTAAATTTAAACACTCAATTTGGAATCTTAAATTATCCAATAAAAATGTAAGCTTCATATAAATATCAAAATGTAGCAAAATTATTTTGAGAAAATATTAAAAGATTTGCTCACAGGTGGTTTATATTGAAAAAAAAAAACAAATTAAAACAAAAACATTTTTGCTTTAATATTACATTTGAATTCGAAAATGTAAGACGCCTATTAAAACGCAATATAATTTTATACCTAGTCTTCAAAATAAGCAAAACTATCAATAAAAATACTGTGGCGGATGTAAGATGGAACACGAGAAATATGACAGCAAAACTACTATAATGTCGAGTGTGAATTTTTCAGTTAAATGTTTTGGTACATTTGAAAGTTTGTGATAAAGGAATGAGGTCACTGCGCCACAGGCTTTGCCTGGTGATGCAGTGGGTGGTTCTCTTTATCCACAAATGGTGGATTTATAAAGAATGTTTTTTGGGTGTGATAGGATTTCGAATTGGCCGCCAAGATCGTGCGATTTAACGCCTCTGAATTATTTTCATTGGGGTTATGTTAAATCACAGGTTTACACCAACAAACCCAAGACTCATGAACTTGAGGCCAACATTTGTCGTGTTATTGGCGCCATACAGCCGGAAATGCTCCACCTAGTAATCGAAAATTGGCATGATCGAATTGACCAGTGTGAAAGAAGCCGTGGAAGCTAACATATTTGAACGATATCTTGTTTAAATCATAAACGGCATGAAATATACTTTCAAATTAAACCTTTAGATCTATTTTTGGTTTATTATTTGTTGTTTTATTTTATTTTAAAGTTCTATCGTTTTTAATGGGAAACCCATCTTATGATCGGTTAAGGTATATAAGAGCCAGCCACAGTCAACATACCAATGAAATTATCTTGAAACAATAATTGTCAGTAAACAACCTATCAATTGAATTCAAATACATGGTCATTTAAATAATTTATATATTTTTAATTTAAAAAACAAATCCTATCACACCCAAAAAATCACCCTATACAATGTTAAGAAGTACTTGTGCACATTGATTAGCTTTACCTTGAAAGTATTTGAATTTTCAATATTGTATTGTGGACATTAATTAAAGAAAAAGTAAAAATAAAGTTAATACATACCCATTTTGGCAGTTTTGGTGTATGAGACATGTCTGATAAACACCAAGTGAAAAATTTCAACTGTTTTCAAAAATAATGTCAAAACAAAAAGAAACATAAAATTAATTTAAACATCTTTGACAATAGATTCAGAGGTAAACCCAAACGGCAATTGCTGGATGTGATAATGAACGATATGAAAGCATGCTGAGTTGTCAAACAAGACAATCAGGATGGAACAAAATGAAGAACGATGATTCGAAAAGCAGACCTCAAATTAAAACGAGATGATTGTTTGACCTCTTCAGACCTGCATTGATTCCACGGTTTTAATAAAAATATTATTGCTTGCTAGTGTATTATTTACACTAAATGCAACATTATATCGTATGAATTCATATATGATAGATGGCGCCGAAAACGTTCGAAATCGATAATACAGTATACTACACTTAATTTGTTATCATTGGGAACAGAAATATGCCACCAAGTTGTTTACATAGTGCATATGAACTTTGTGTCCATTATAATGGACACCAGGTCTAAAAAGGTTAAAACGTCTTGATATTAAGTTTTAATTTGGTTGCTTTATTAAAAAATTAAGTTTATTTCAAAGTAGAAAATGTATAACAGAAAAAAATGCGGCCATTAGGAAAGAATGTGGATAGAAAGAATATGCAGAGCTTAAGACAAAGAAAAGAGCAGTGAGATGGTTTGACCACGTAGAAATAAAGTATGATGAGAGATTTATAAAAATAATGTATATGAGTAGTATACAAGAAGTTTGGGAAGACCTAGACAAACGTGGCAAAACCAAACCAACCAAATTCAGAAAGAGATAAGCATGCAAAGCCTTTATAATAGGAAAGTATGCATAACGAGATGTATGGACGTGGCGGATGCGATATATGTGTGCCAGATATAAAGTGCGTGGTGATACCTCAATAGGTGCGTGGTGTTAGTGAAGATGATTTTTTCGTATTATACCCTTCAACATACCCAAATTGATGAACTGGGCATATTGAATAGCGTGACCGGGAGACAAACTATTCGACCTTAGTAATCGAGCTATCGGTTTCAGAACTATTGGAATAGATATCAAACTTGTGGTTCGTAATTGCACGTGTTAGCAATACTATCATACTTGAAAGTACAATACACTTGCACACGTCTAGCGCATATGAATATTATTACAAGACGAGCTCTTTTGCCAGACTGAGGCCCTTTTTTGTTTTTAACAATTTCTTGTAAAAATCATAATATTCAAACGTATTCTAGTTAAATACTCAAATTTAAAAGGACTTGGCAGATTTATTGCAGATAGGTCTAAATATACCATCATGCTTAACGTTTTAGAGAAGAAAATTTTTAAATATTGAGAAGCACAGTTTTTTCATCAAGTAATTAATCTGAAGACATATATGACCTTATTGGTCAATGGACTATGGTCTAAGATACTTTTCTTCCATCTCGGAGGACAGGTTTATTATCAAGTACCTCTAATCCGAAGGTTGTGGGTTCGACTCCTGTTAATACCCAACTTTTAAAAAGGTTATCAATCAAGATTTCACTTCAGGTTTCTTCAACGTTTTTCTCGTTGGTTGAAAGAAATATAAACCCTCCAGGTTTTACTATATACATGGAAAGTATAATATTTTCCAATACAGTCTAAAGCCATAGATTTAATTCTGATATTTAAACTTAAAAATATATATTTTTATACAATCAAATCGTATTTTAATTTTGGATATTGTAAAACTCATTTACGTCGATTAATGAAAACCCATTACCCATGAGGAGTATAATAGGAGGCACACTACAACGTTGGGGATAAGGTTACATGTCGTTTGTTCCACCAGAGATAATTACACGTATGTGAGCCAATTTATGACAGGCATATCCTGAAGTATATAGAGCCCATGCTGCTCCATTACTTCAGTACTTGCAGTGTGTTGCGTTATCTTTCTCCATATCGACTTTATTGCTTAATTTGACATCAAATTAATATGAAGCAATATAAATGGTATTCTTGAACTTGATTCGATGCAGAAATACGGAAGACAAGAGTTTCGTAAAGGAAGTGCAACAATACGATGTTGAGTATGTTTCACAGGGTCATATCAACAGTAGTATCGAGTAAACACCTGTAACCATTATAATGGTATTCATTATCTGAAGTATTCTTATGTGCCGGGATTGAATTCTAGTTTGTCTTTTCAACTTTAAAAAAATCTTAGTAACTGTTAATGTTTTGAAAAAACTTTCTTTACTAGAGCAATGTGTTGTTGAAATTATAAATACAGCTCATATGCGGCATTAAATAAATTCAGACAAAATTATGTTTGAAAATTTCTTTAAAACCCAAATGTTGATAATTTATAACAAGTTCGCTTTCCACTAGACCACTTCTAATGGCAATGCTGCGTTGGATATTTGTCTGATATCGAGATTTATTTGGTTTTGCCCTAGGATGATAAACCAACGAAATTTGTAAGAAAACCCCTATGCATTTTAAGGAACTCTTGATCATAGTTACTGATCAAAAAATTATTAACATAAAGGATTTTCGACATTTCTACGTCGATCACAGTACAAAAATCTTCCTGACCAAAACAACATAATCACGAAATGACAGCTGTCATGTTGGAAAATCAAGATCGTACATCAATAAATTAATAAAAAAGGATATCAACATACTGGAATTTGTAACCAGTAAAGGTTCTATTAAAAAACCAAACATTTACGAGTATAAGGGGATTTATTATCAACATAAATAGTTTTTTACGTCGATCACAGTATCAAATAGTGACAGCTGTCATATTGAAAAAATAAAGATACTCTAAAATACGCTTTAAATATAGATTTTTTATATTTTGGATTTATGTATTTTTGGGGTTTTTAATATTATTATTGGTATAATTCTTAATTTTATAAATAATCAGCAACACAAGGAATGTTATATTCAAATCATGTTTCAGAATACCTTAATTTTTTCAATATTATTTGACAGCGATCACTTCTCTATATGATTATAAGATATAGAATAACAATGGTAAATAATGTATTCGGTAAAAAGAGATGGATTTACAGATCAATAGTGAAACATATTTAGTCGTATCACAGAATTTTTTAACCAAATAAAATTAATATTTTCAAAAAATATTATCGTTTCTTATTTTCTCTAGTTATTATTAACAGGTTAATAATAAAGGCGCTCGGTTTTAATATAATAAAAAAATATAAAGAAAAAACACCTAAAAGACCAAACATTTAGCCTTAAAGAATAATTTTCTCAAAAGAAACAAAATGCATTAAATATAGAAACTGAAGATATTGGCACGTGGCAATAAGCCCACCAGGCTTCTGTATACAGAAACATTGTAATACAAAACAATATATTTATTCTGGAACAACAAAAAAAAACATTCTCGTGAGAATTGGAAAACCACTTCATAATAACTATTTGGACATTTAGAATAAATACTGCAGAGAATAGTACATGTTACTTTAGGATAGCGCATGCGCATCCTTAATCGAACTTCTCGTCGCCTCTTGGTGTAAACATAATATATACAATAGTACATGCATGAATTTGTGCTTTCATTGAAAGATACCTGAGGTGGCGTGAATCACTTGCATTTGATATGTCGTCAACGTTTCGAATCGTCATTGACAGCTGATTTATTTTGAATACGTTTATCGAATGGAATTCATATAACATTTATTTATATCTATTAACTAAATTTATGAGATACAATTATAATCAATATCTTCCTAGTTCCTACTAATTAGAAAGTTTTCTGATTCCCTCCTTCCAGAGCAAGAATTAGAAAATGTCAGCCAAACTAAAATTTGACCAAATACTTTGAAAAGATCGTGTAAAACTTTAAGAACAAAACGAATCATAGTATAAATAGGCCAAAACCCATACGATGGTTGTCATCAAAGAGAGAATACGAGAATTGAATTTTGAATACAAGAGAACGAGAGAGGAATACTTGGTGGGTCCGTGATAACTGAACGAATTTTAAATACCTAGCTAATAATTTTTGAACCGGTGTAAAAGGGGACGATGTACAAATGATATATATAAACAAATTCTATATTTATGAATATATATTTTCATAAATGTAGAATTTGTTTTACTTCCGTGAATATTTCACGGGTTGTAACAAGTATGAATAAAAGCATTTTTGAATAACTTCTTGTACGAAGAATTGCTTCGATTTGTTTGTTTTACTACTTTTAACACTAATGACATTTTCGAGACGCATAATTAAATTTTTTATACGCAAAATTCTTTTTTTACTCAATATAATAATATTATCGAATTATAAATTTAAGCAGCTTAAAAAAAAGTTTATCATGAATTTATTTACACATTCCTATTCATATTTATTAAAAAAATATTCATAATATTAAAGTTATGCACTGTCAATCTCTATTTATCGTACATATTCTTTCAAATTATTACAATTTTGGAAGAAGGTTTACTTTATCTTGTTGAAATATTTCCTCAGATGGTCTATGAGAGAGCATTATTCTTAAAAAACGGAAGGTCGCCAAAATGCCATAGAATGATCTACATTTTAAACTTACTTTATTGTATATCCAGTTTTATGTCCATAAACTATGCAAAATATTTTCAAAATCAACTAACATCAGATCTCAATGTGTCATAGTTCCGTATAGATTTAACTTAATATATAATATTACTTTGAGAAAATCAGAATTGTATTCTTGTTGTTTTAATCGTATGTAATTCCCATAGTTGTGACAGCCTTTCACTTTTTATCACAAAGAGTAATCAATACCAAATCATCTCTCTAATTGTACTTGTGGCGAAAATATTTGTTTACGATTTAAAATTACTTTAAACACCTTCGTATATTTGAAACCTTTTACTCAAAATTATTCTTACTAGATATTGCAATTTTATACATCAACAACGTAATAAGAAAACAGTATGAGCTTTATTAAGTAAAATTGTCGTGTACTTATTCAGATTGAAAGGTTTAAATATATTTTATAATTGTATCTTAAATGTAAATGTGAAAAAATAAGAAAAAAACCATGTTATGATAAAATATGTGATTAGACAACTTCACTTTTATTTTTGGAGAAAATCAGTTAAAATATTCATGTGTTAATTACATTCTCCTACGAAGTCTTGTAAATGATGAACACTCTTGATGTATGACTGGTCACCGCTCACAAGCATATAACGAATTTATATGAAAAATGTGTTACATATATGTGAATAAAGTTATTCTTGGTCAAAAAATCACATTGCTTTCATATCCAAAAATCTGTGTTTAATTCACACATACTATATGCTTTATATGATAATCTGTAATGGGCATTTTTAGATATAAATTTGACATTGAATATTTCGCCGTGCAAAGCCCACTGCCCACTGGTTAATCTATTTCTTGGCGAATCGACTATGGTTTCTCAGATTTTTGCCCATTATGTTATAATATTTATAAATATAGTTTAAACATGTATATCGCAGTCAATAATAAAACATTTGCAAAGGTTAAGTTCCTAAAAAATTATATGTGTTAAATTTGTAGCTCAAAAAAGGATTTTTGGGTTTGTAGTTATGCTTGCAAAGTCTTCTTTGACTAGAATTGGAAACTTATGCTCGAATTCATAGTTCGACCACTAAATTCTTAATCTTATTTTTTTCCGAATGAATAAGTATTTAAATTTAATTTTTTCATAGCTTCCTTAAAGTAGGATGTCATATAATTTCAACACTTGGCTTTGAAGTTTGGTGCGTAACCCTGAATACAAATCACGAAATGTTATGTTTAAGATTTTTATATTTAAGCAGGATTATGAATTCAGGCTTAATTTGTGTATCTTATCAGGTATATACATTACAACTATCACAACAAACCTTTTGAGGTAGGTAGAGAAGACATACGAAGGGCTAACTAGATTGTTCAGGTTAAGCAACTTGGCTGGAGAGGAGAGCCTTATTAGATTCTATATAAATTTTATTTAAACAAGAATCATTATTATTATTTCTTTTATTTTTAAGATACATCGTAAGCTACTTCAATTGCAAGGATTTTTTAAGATACTATAGTTTTGATCCTTCTAATTTGAATGCTCTAATTAAGGTACAATTATTTTTATTTTTTCATAAATGTATAAAATTAGGGATAATCCATTCCATTAAGTCTTCAATGCTGATCTCGATCATAGTAACTGATTTCCACCAAAAACTGAAATAATCTAGTTTTCCCCTTCCAGCCGATGTGTGAGGTTTTTCAAAAATACAATTTTTATATAAGTATACGTTTTATTTTTGGAAAATAAACATTTCCAGACAGTAAATAAAATTTTCTAACTAAATTTATGTTTTAATATATTACAAATGCTTCCCCATATCTGTTTTTAATCTTACTTTATTATATATTTTCTATTGGTACTACTGTCATATTTACTTGCACTAAATTGTGCCTTATTTTACAGAAATACATTTATCAGAATTACTAATCTTTCCCATCAACGAATTATTCCCGTTTGTTATTTTATTGTCATTAACACAAATATTTTTCTTCATAGAATGAAATGTCTCAAACCAGTAATGCAATATAAAGAATAACCGGTGTAAAATTTAAGCTATAAAACTACGAAAAAATAAAATAACTTATTAAGTTAGTTTCTAATGAATTGTTGTTAAACTTACGATATATATCAAGATTTTTTATTCTTCCAAAGATAAACATTTCAATTCCTCAAGAAAAGTTATCAGATTTTAAACAGTTAATAAAAACTTACGATACCTTGCGTAATTAAACGTCACAACAAAACCCGTGGTTACTTGATCGCCGATATCCCGTTTCATTACGCGGCATGTGATATTGTCTGAGGCCCTCTCCAAAAAATACACTGATGTGATGAGAAAGAGTTTATCATCCACCACCATTTGCGTTCTTTTTTTTCATTATGGATGAGATGAAAAGTGATCGCAAAAAGAAAACGGTTCGCGGGGTCAGGATGAAGCGTGGGGAGGCCTGGCCGCGTATATATAGTGCGATCGCGTGAAGCCTGCATCAACAATCCGCTTTATCACGAGAAAGTCACACAACCAGCGCTCACTAGCTGTTCTTCATCGAAGCTCGAGATGACTTCCTTTCTCACTGTGAGTACTCCAAATTGAAGAACAAATGGGCAGTGTCAAGCAACAGATCAAGAACTATCCGTCTATTATAAAACTTTATCGAATTCCGAAGATGGGAAACTCGCGGATTATTTAAAAAAAGGATTAAACTCCTTTGGAATACAATATTTGATTACCGACTGTTGGACCTTGATCGAGTGTTAATGGCATTGTCTATTAAATTGTGTGTTTTTTTTTTCGATTGTAAAATGTTAACCTCTATCGTGATATGCTGAAGCGACGTTTTTTTAACTGTGTTTTTTTTCTAATCTTATCGCTATTTGTGAAAACTGTGATATTGGCAATGAACTTAGTATTTTAACGTCTAAATTTGTTCCCAAGTTTATCGGTGAATTATTCCTTTAAATTTAATACAAAAACTATTAATGTAGAAAACTAAACAATAAAATACTGCATTATAGATTTATTTATTTTTAATCATAAAATAATACTTATATTTTTTTAGCTTTTTCATTGAACTTTTTTAAGCTTCATAGTTTTTTATTTATATAAATGAAGTTATTTTTTTGTTACAGCTGAATAAATTCCATTATTTTTATTTTTAATGAAAGATTAGTATAACAGTGTGTGATATTTCTTAAATTTTTATTATTTTATCAGATTTGTCTATTTGAAAAATTATATATTTTGTATTTATCATTAAGTTTGAAATATTTTTTTTATTTTTATAAAATAAATGTTTATTTATTTTGAAATAAAATCACTATGATTTGATACAATGCCAAATAAAATCATATAAATCAGTCATTTAAAAAAAACTGTCTTAATACTTTTGATATGACATTTATCTATGATATATTGATCAATCATATTGAAAACTTATTTTATAAATTCTTTAATAAATTACGTCTAGCTCAAAGGGTGTTTCGTACAATTAAATATTTAAAAAACATGGATGGAGAGGGTAGTGATGCTGTTAAAGTTTTTTAAGGATTATACATAAAAAACAAATTGATTTTTTTTATTTGTAAAAGTATATACTATTTATTCTAGTTATTTAATTCAAACTGCAAAATACATGTTGATTTATTTCAGCTGACGTGTGCGGTGCTTGCCACAATTGCGGCGTGCGATGCGACCTTTGGTGGACATGAACAGTTAGTATTTATAAATCATACATTCTTATATTTCTCCTTGGTGACACATTCTTTTTTTTTTAATTTCATTTAGCTCCAAGCCATTCTTATGGAATGGAGCTAAGAACTCCCATCCCCTCTTAAGCACCGTATTGTAATCGATTTCCTTTCTTATTCTAAGTGCTTTAAAGTTCTCATGTCATTTTTTTATTCAGATGTCCACTTTCCCCCTTTCCCTTTACTGGAAATTCTTTCGGTCAGAAGTATTTTTAAGCCTGGTAAAATAGTTTTGTTTTTAAATATAAGAATTATTATATCATCATCCAAACCTGCTAAAATTATGAACTTTCTTTTTACTGACATTAACAACTGCGGTTTATTTATTTGAATAAAATTGTTTTCACTGCTTTAGCGAATCTTATATCATACATATACATATTTTATTCACATATAATCTATAATTAATTTTTCTTTATCTGCTTGCGTAAAGATTTTATCATAAGAAACAAGATGGTGATTAAATTATACTTCACCTTTTTCAAGACTAAAAATTAAATTTAAAATAACAGTTGTTATTTTTAGTGAACTTTGTGAGAAGGTTCCAAAGAATTCAAGGATAATATTATACTCGTATTACTTTTGCTCTTCTGTTTTTTTTTTATGTCTCTAACAAAAACATGAAAATGGAGTAAAGGCAATGTTTGAAATTGTTAATGAAACTTATTAAAATAATGGGGAAATTTGTCCTCAACATCATCTTTTACTATTACTTCTTTGGAGTCCTGACCACACCACTAAGTGCCTAATCTAGTACCAGTAACGAAATGAATATTTAACAAATGTTTCTTTTTTTCCAGTGTCCACATCCGAGTTCATTTACCTGAAGAACATCACGAAATCCATCACCAGAAAGAAGTGATCGTGCATGAACATGGCCATGGTGGAGGAGGACACGGAGGCGGTCACGGAGGTGGACACGGGGGTGGACACGGAGGCGGCTATGGTGGTGGAAACGGGGGTGGACACGGTGGCGGCATCGAGCTAGGAGATCTCCACGGCGGATTCATTGAACACCTCGGCGGCGGAGGCTTCGGTGGTGGCTTTGGAGGAGGATTCGGCGGAGGTCACGGTGGAGACATCGGAGGACACGGAGGAGGCTTTGGTGGATATGGTGGAGGAAGCATCGGAGGTGGTCACGGTGGCAGCAGTGGAGGAGGATATGGAGGTAGCATCGGAGGTCATGGTGGTGGAAGCATCGGAGGAGGATATGGAGGCAGCATCGGAGGGCATGGGGGAGGAGGCCTCGGAGGACATGACATCGGCGGAGGATCAAGCGGTGGTCACGGTGACATTGGAGGTGGACACGGCCTAGGAGGAGGATTCGGCGGTGGACACGGAGGACTTGGAGGTGGGCTCGATGGCGGTCATGGTGGATACTCCGGTGGAAGCTACTCATCAGGTGGTCATGGCGGATACTCTGGCGGAGGATACTCTAGCGGCGGTCATTCTTCAGGTGGACACGGAGGTGGATTCTCATCTTCTGGGTACGATAGCTACAGTGGCGGCGGAGGACACGGTGGATTCTCCTCATCCGGTGGATTAGGTGGATACTCGAGTGGCGGACACGGGGGATACTCATCTGGAGGCGGATTTTCTTCAAGCGGAAGCGATCACGGTCTTTCATCCGGAGGAAGCAGCCATGGTTTCTCTTCAGGAGGCGGTGGTGGCGGATATGACTACAGCGTTGGCGGTGGTCATGGAGGATCATCCGGTGGGCACGATTCCTACAGCATCGGTGGTGGACACAGCTCTGGAGGCCAAGACTCGTACAGCTTAGGAGGACACGGTGGCTATAGCGGGGGAGGTGGAGATCATCACTACAAGAAATAGGCTGTAGATAATACATTCTTCACTTCATTTCTTCGCTCGCAATCGTGTCGGTCCTTCCGAGGGCCTGGCACTCATATCATGTGTAAATACCTCTTCTCGCCGACTGAACGACAGTTTGAAGTCGAATGCTAAGTCATTTTATTGCCAAGTACCTATGAGAATCTTGTACGACCAAATATTCTGAGTACCACTAGGATAGGTTTTGTGCATTTTTATTTGTACACATTCTTCGCGCTATATTTTTGTTGATATTTGTTATAATTTGTGTTATTTTAGTTTAAATAAATTGTTAATACTTATAAAAAGAAAAAAAAACGAAAAGTTACCCAAAGTATGTGTTTTATTCTCATCTAGTTACAATTTCACCTATTCACTTTCAGCTCTGCAATCCGCTCTCAAATCTCAGCTCTCAAATTTGGGAAGCGTATTCAAATGAAAAGAATTTTTTTTCATCGTATGTGTGAAACACATCAATGCTTTATAATATTAATTTCCTTTGAATCTGTCGATTGATACATCATGATTATATAATGCCTTAGTTCAAATTCAAAGATGAAGTTTCCATTCCCAATGTAAACGATCATTTTTCTTCGTTGAGTTATAAAATATTTTGTTTAGAATAGACCGTTCTTCGATACAGATAAAGTGACTTTAGTCGAAAATCAAAGGGCAATAGTCTATATTCGATTAATGCAAAATTTGTAAAATAAACCAAAAAAATATATATTTTACTAACTCTAAATTATTCAAAAAAAATTAAAAATGATATTTATTAATGAACTTAAATAATATCAGTTAGATCAAGAAATAAAAGGGAAAGTTGTCTTATAAAATGGAAATGTAAAATCTGTCCAAAACAAAATGAAGTTTTGATATTTCTAAATTTATTGATGACCTTTTTCTTAGTCACATTGTTGCCTTTAAAATATACTTCATCTATTTTACACCGTCCTGAACGGTTTTTTTTAAGTTAAAAGACGTGTTATTTATTCGTAAATATATAATTTTTATATACTTCAAATATGATATGTACATATTTACTAAATCATGTGAATTGTCAGCCTGTACATATTTGCTTTGTATTTTGTTATTTAATTAACAAAGTGTATCACTTCTTAAAAACTCAAGATAAAATAATAATATGCTAATCATATGTTTACAACGCCTGATTCTAATATTTTAAGCTTATTACATGCGCTCGAGTTTATCCTTAAAAAGAAATATCCTTACGACTTTCTACAAGTTGAAAACATAAATTCCAATAAGAAAAAAATTAAAAGATTCCAATAAATAAATGAATGTCATAATTTGATATTACAACTTTTACATTATTTTGTTTTTGACAAAGATATATAATTTTCGGTAGCGTTACTTACATAACCGTTATTTATATTCATTATCGATTTCGATATTTATATTTTTTAGAACTGTGCAATTAAGTGAATATTAAATGGTTGCTTGCTACACGGATATCCACTTTGAGTCACTATACATAAATGTTATTTTGGCAATTCAAAATTATCCTAGTCAACACCTATTATATTCACTTTTATAAATTCAAGAAAACGTGTACAAATTTCATAAAAATTGTATAGTTTCATTCCAACTGGAATATTTAAAAGTAAGATTTAAGTAGAATTACAATGTGTGTTTTTTTTTTAATATTGATTTTTTAAATAATAATAGACAACTATGATTGATTTTCCAGTTCAAATGTTGTATAAAAACTTTAAACATATTTGAAATAGTGAAATGAAACGCGTTTCAATTCTGTTATAAAACTAATGTAATTTTCTTACATAATACGCGAGTATTATCCCACGTCTACTTTCTCCCATTGGAAAGGTCTGCGAGAAAGGTCTGTTTCACGATACCACGTGAAGATTAAAAATAATATTACAGAACTGAGCGAATCGACTCCTCTATTATGTTTAGAACAAAGTACAAATTAATTTTACACACTTCCGGATTATTTTGTTCGCCATCGATAAACACATTTGATCGATGATCTCTTTTGTTCGCCATCGATAAACACATTTGATCGATAATCTCTTTTGTTCGCCATCGATAAACACATTTGATCGATCTCTTTTGATTGTCTTGAATTTGATATATTTAGAAGTATAAAAATAATGTTTATTTAATTAACGTAGCGTGGTGTTAATATTATATATATGACGCATTTTTATTGGAAAAAATAAGGCAAATAGACAGCGTATACCTATGCTAAATAAATCCAATTATGACACTATTTTTTACATAGATTTAATTATCAAATGAGCATTCATTAATTACATATGAATAAAAATATATTTAAAGTAACTTTTATATTTCATGATTACATATTTTTTCTTCTCATACAAACTGGTAGAAAGCATGGAAAATTGTTTGTGTTCTCCAATATTTAAAAACATAAATTATAGATAGTATTTTTATATATCATATATTCATCCAATTAATATTTTTTTCTAAAATATCAAGGGAAAGTTATGAATAAGAAATGTTTTTTTAAATCTATCTTAACCACAAATTATAACATACCGGTCTATTATTTTTCTTCCAAGAAAAATACATTGAGTATGGGGAGATTTAAGTGCTTACAATATTAATAATAACAATGGGGATATTTTTATAATCCTGCTTATTTTTCAATTGTAAAAAAGAGTCAAAAAGGTTTATCTGGTGTCTTATTAAAAACCATTGAAGTCTGATAAAAGCTCTAATACGGGTCATTCTATTGATATTTCAAATGGATCAGATTTTAACAGTTTTTTTGTACTAACTTTAATATAATATATGGTATGTGAGTGAAATTTGGGCGTGAAAAAGACGGCAAGGAACCGAATGAATTCTGGTCAAATATTATACATTGACTGAAAAGAATACACGAGGGAGCAGAATGAGGAATAAATTTATTGTGGATAGATGTGAGCGTAAGGCTCGAAGATGAAGAAGGGCACTTAGATATGGTTTGAGCTTGTAGAACGAACTAATAAAACAACTACACAGTGAAAATGTTAGTAGCAGCAGTGGTGAAAGAAGTGCAAGGAAAGAGGAGTAATAAATAAGAATAGTGAATGTTAACTTCTGCCTACCCTGACACGGAAACGGCGTGAATGTATGTATGTAGGTGTAATAATTTTCAATAACTCCGAAATATTTGCATGAATTATTTTTAAATTTTCGATAAATTATTATTTAGTTTTATTTTATTGAAGCGATATAAAAAGAGCGAAAACTTCCTACGTGATGCACTTTTAAACAATAATTTCTCTAATTTAGTTTGCGCAGCTTGAAAACAAAATTGAAATGATGCAGAGAAAAAAATTATAATTAAATTTAGCTAGCTGCTCGCGGAACGAACCGCAAATATTCGCAAATTCGACTGGCGAGGTGTAGTGAAATTCATGTACAAACCCAACTATTAATTCTAGTGAAATTATAGTAGGTTAAAAAAGTATATAAAAAACTCGAAATATAAGTTGTTGAACATGCATTAAAATTATGCGCTATGAAAATATTCTTGGTTGAGTTGCAATTACTAATTCTGTCAATAGTTGTCCTTTTCTCTGTTGAAATAATTTAGTTTCTATACTAATAATCATAACGTTCTTTATATGAGATTATGTTGTATGTAATGTGGAAATAAAAAAATGCCTATTGTTAGCAAAGTAAATTTAACATTAGAGCGGAAAACAATGTTAGGGTAAATAATACTTTTATATTATAATAACCATTTTATATTATAATAAATAATATATTTTCGATACATTGTCTTTAACGGGTAACAAGGTATAAAGTGCACAAGCGAAGAGTTGGTGGGCAGAGGAAACGCTATAAGGATAGTGCGATAGTCGCTTACTTTGTGCGGGGCGCGGAGGACTGGGAGCAGGTGGCTCTGGACCGTGAGGGGTGGAGAGCCATATGTTCTCGGGCTGATGGCGTCTCAGCGCCTAGACGTATGAGAAGCAGTCTGCGCGCTGCGAACATGCGTCAACATGACCAGACGGCTCAGCAGGGTCCATATGTCTGTGGCATTTGCGGGAGGGAGTACGCGTCCAGGATCGGGATCTTCTCTCACAGAAGATCACACGATCGACGTGGGAGAACGATTCAGGACTGACGTTGGAGTGGCGAGGGGATCCTCGACTTCGAGGCCCGGCAATGATGATGATACACTTAGTACTTTATTTTCCAATACATTAATCGTAAAGTCTTTAGAAATGATTGTACACAATGGTGCTAATGCCTACCTTGATAGATGTAACCAAAGTCTGGTCATTAAAAGGGAATGATGAAAGCAGAATAAATGCGGAAGAAATGCGTGCCTTGCGCAAAATATCTGGTGTTAATATGTTTTATAGAATAATAAATGATCGAATAAAGGTAAATTGTTTTGTAAAAGATAGATCTTATAAATAGAATTAAGAAGGGGAATCATGAGATGGTCTGGCCACATTAAAATAATGAGTTAGGTTAGGTTAGGAAAGACTTAAAAAATAGATTTGTTTGTCTGGAATATATGAGTTACGGGGAAAGGGAAGACTGAAATATTGAAAGATGTTTTAACTGAGCGACAAGTAAAACGTGTGAGAGAAAAGAGAGAGTATGTATGACGCGATAAATGGATTTGAACGAGGCGAGAGTAGTGCATATATAGAAAAGCATGGCGATATGTCTTCTCTACCTTCCCGAAAAAAAACATAGAGTGATAATTTGTATGTATGGTATGTTGTCTTAATAAAACAAGTTACTAACATATTTGACAATTCACCGCAAAACAATATGAAATTATGATTAACTGAAGCTAATGTTAGTAAAAAAGATTTAATAATCTTTGCAACCAGCTATAAGTGATGTCCATTTTGGTTAACAATAGCATATTGATAAATAATTTATTTGGTTAACAATCAAAGACATAAATCATTGAGAACGTTTATAAATATTATTTTCACCTGTATTTAAAAAAAATATTCTCTTTTATTTTTCTTTAGATCAACTCGTTGAAAAACTATGCGACTTTAATAACTTGGCGGTAAAAGTAAAACGTAATTATAACAGTCGTAAAACAGAAATTTACCTTAAAATATTAGGTCCTTACATATGAAATTGGCGTTTTGTTTGGGAGGAACATAAAGTTGATTTTTTTTTAATATAATATATTTATTTAATCAAAGTATGTACCATTGCTATCTATGCACTTTTGCCATCTCATAGGTAGTTCATCGATCCCTTTACTAAAAAAACCATTCGGACGGGAATCAATAAAATCTTTGAAGTCGGTTTGGACTGCCCCATCGGAGTTGAATTTTTTCCCTTGCAAGAAGTTATCCAAATTTCGAAAAAAATAGTAATCTGTCGGGGCAAGGTCCGGAGAGTACGGTGGATGTCTTAGACATTCCAATTGAAGCTCTTCTAATTTGGTAGCCGTCTGTTGTGCAGTGTGTGGTCTAGCGTTATCATGAAGCAGCAGTGGCCTAGAGCGATTAACCAGCCTCGGTTGTTTAGCAGCTAGCTTTTCCATCATGGTTTGCAGTTGCTGACAATAGACATCTGCCGTAATCGTCTGGCCAGATTTAAGAAAGCTGTAGTGAACGACACCAGCACTAGTCCACCAAACGCTCACGAGTAACTTTTTCGGAGTCAATTTTCGCTTGGGGCATGGTTTGGCTGGTTCGGCAGGGTTCAGCTATTGCGATGAGCGCTTCCGATTATCATACAGGATCCACTTTTCATCACAGGTAATGATTCGATTCAAAATCCCTTCATTATTGTGCCGGTTGAGTAATGCAACGCAGCAGTCAACGCGCGTTTGTTGATTTGCTTCACTCAATTCGTGAGGTACCCACCTTTCAAGCTTTTTCACCTTCCCAATTTGCTTCAAGTGGATTAAAACAGTTTTATCACTAACACCGCAGCCTGCAGCTAACTCGGACGTGGTTTGCGATGGATCCGCTTCCACAATAGCCTTCAATTCTTCATTATCAACTTTGGTCTCCGGCCGTCCACGGGGCTTTTTCTGCAGGTCGAAATTTCCAGAACGAAAATGTTGGAACCAAAAACGCACTGTGTTTTCTTTTGCGGCACCGTCGCCATACACATCATTAATCCTTCGAGCCGTTTCTGCAGCACTGGTGCCACGGTGGAACTCGTACTCGTAAATAACGCGATATTTCAAGTTTTCCATTTTGTAAACTGAGTGACGCAAAGAAAAAAAACAATTGAGGAAAAAACAAATGAATTATAATTTTCGAAACACAAATACTTGAGTAAATAGCTGTATAAATTTGAATTTGGAATTCTTAACCAAAGAGAAGATATTTGAGATCAAAGTTGCCAGTACGGCAAAACGCCAATTTCATATGTAAGGACCTAATATATAAATTTACACTTAGTTGTTTTTCTTAAAAATACAAGATCGAAAGTTAAAACAAAAAATCGAATCTGCTGTTAGGTCATATTATTAAAAATAGCTTTGCATTAGTTTTGTCAACAGTTTCTACAACATAACTGCTATATTTTATTTGATTTATTTCTTTCCTCAACAATGTGATTATGTCCGATGTAAGTTACCACGTTCATTGGGTATTGCTCATCTCGAATAGCAGTTATTGTACGAGTCCCAAATTTTGTGGGAACAAAACAAAACTCTTGTTTATTGTCAACTCAAATATCGAAAAATGAAACGAAAAATCGGAGGATACTGATGGCTTGCGAATGATTGATGCGAAGTGGATGCTTTTAACATGAAGACGAATTAATCAATGACATTAAGAAGTCAAAAGAATCAACCAACGCATAATTGATGGATTCGGAATAAGGATTCGTCTCTCTACTGTTTCTAAGTAAGGTATTAAAACACTTTGGATATACAATATATTGTGGAGGAAAGTCAAAAGCTAATGTTATTCTCATAGGAGGAATTTCACTTTTCTCCGATGAGAATAACAGAATAAGCACAAATCATTAATGTATCTACCAGTTTGTGTGATAAGTGGAACTAAGCCGTAAGATAAACACTTAAAAAAAAGTTACGTGTAACGAGGATCGCTCAAATTAAAAAAAAAAACATTATTATGATCAAACGATTGTTAAATGTATCAACGACAATAATCTATTGAAAACAAATTTTAAATATAAAAAGAAAAAAATCGTCCTTGCGATTTCTTTTTAAAAAAGATGTTTACAAATAATGTGTTTCGTGTATTATTTTGTTTATTTAGTGTTTCATTTCCAACGTACACTTGTCTTCCTTTCAAAGAGTAAAGAATATTTTATATATATTTTTGGATTACATAATATTTTCTCCATAGAATTTTATTCTAGAATCTTCGATAATTCAAAACAACCATTCGTTCGATATTAATCATGGTTTGAGGATTCTACATATAAACCGAGGGGGATTGCATCTTGACAATTTGGAAATTCTCGAGATTAAAAAATCTATAAAATTCAGTTTAAATATCATCAATAACCAAACCAATTTTCATAATATCCCTCTGCTTAATATGTTTCCAATTTAAAATCCACCCCTGTCTTAAAGATTCTCATTCATTTTCATATACTTTTTCCCCGCCCCATTCACCATTGTATTACATCTCTCCCCACTTCTCTTCCCCTATTTCACCTCTTTTATATTAGGTTATTTACACTTGTACAGAATATATTTTAGCAACTTAATTTATATTAACCTGACTAAGAAGACGGTGGTCTTCGAAACTAGTTGTGAACCTAAATTAAACCTGTGGTGAACACAAAAATATAAAATAAGTTTTTTATTTTACTTATTTTTTCCTTTTATGCATAGAAATTTATTTCATTTTAAAATGTACAAAGTAAATAGTGAACACTGATGGTTTTTGTCGATAAAAGTAAGAAAATACATAAATTTCTTTAATTTTTTCGCAAGTCGCAGTTTTTTTCAATTACTTGGTGTTAAAACCACAAACGTAAATTATATCTATGAAAGAAATCATTATTCTTTTTTAAGCTCAAATAAACTATTCTTATTTTAAAAGTGCCAATTTCAGTAAACTTATGTTGAACAAGTCCAAGAAGTTCGATCCCCGCTGGAACCCAGATTTTTTTAAATAGGATTCCAGGCTGGTTAACACTTAGGGCCTATAAAAACATCTTTCTGGTTGGTTGGAAGAGATTGCAACATGGCAATAAACTCGCCAGGTTTAAAAAAAAAACTTACATAAATATTTAGTTGAATTGCTGAATCGTTCTATAATTTGATTAATTTACATTATTTTCACTATTTATATGCTTTGAAAAGTTCATTTTAAATTTATGATTTTCAATTGTTACTTTTTTACAACCTAAAACAGTAATATTTTTTTAGGTTGGGTGGCAAAAATGGATAATATTTTTTGTATTTATTTGTAATGGTTTATATTTACATGAGTAATCAACCATGTAGAACAGTGGTCCCCAACCTTTTTGTCGCCGCGGACCGGTCAACGTTTCATAATTTTACCGCGGCCCACTGGGGGGGGGGGGGAGGGACATTGAATGTAGTTTTTTTTTTTAATTTAATAACAATATATTTGTACAATATATAATAATAAAATTTACAACTGTGGTACATAAGTTATAGTGCCAATTAATAGTAGAGAAAACACAAGGTTTGTGGGAAAAATGAAGAAAAAATGTGTAATAACAATGAAGGATTATTAAGTTTTAGATAATTTTTTTATTTTCTTTTGGATTGATGGGTATTTTGAATATTTTTAAGGTTCAACGGAAGGCTGAAAGTATTTTTTTCCAAGATAGAGAAAATAATTTATTTTGAGAATGCTTAGGGTTTAATATCGGGATTTTACTCGTAATGTTATTCTGATATCTTGCAGATATATTCACTTGAAAGTTATTTATCTATTTTCTTTAAAAGTTTTGATGTTGAAGTTTTATGTGTTTTGATTTAATATTTTTAATTGAATCGTGTTTAAACATGCCTTCAAAATAAAATACAATTACCCCTTAAAAATGAATAAAAACAGATTTAATATTTTAACTTAATGCTAAATTAATGAGAACCCTGAGCTTGCTTCATTGAAACGAGATGGTTCCGTCTGGGGGTAATAGGAGATTGTGACACCCGAAGTGTCTTGCTTATGTCCAGTTTATTTCTTTGTTTTGTTTTGGTTGCTGTCACTGCAGAAAACCCCGCTTCACATAGATAGGATGTCGGAAATGGCAATAGGGATTTTAGTGCTGTGGTGGTAATCTCAGGGTATTCCGGCATGACTCTAATCCAGAACACCGGCAGAGTTGTTGTCTCGAACAGGTATTGTCGGAAGGTCGGTGGTAACTTAGCGTGAAGGGGTCATAACGGAATAATTATTTTAAGCTATAATTAAGTTTTATTGGGTATGTTCGATTTTTCAAAAGTAATTTTGATTTTTAAGCAGGCCTTTACGCGGCCCAGTACCATTTGGTCCACGGCCCGGTACCGGGCCGCGGACCGGGGGTTGGGGACCACTGATGTAGAATATAAATATGTCCCCAAATTATTTATTTTCTGAAAAAATAATAATTTTTCAATCAATCTTGTGTTTAATTTAATTCATAGTTAAGCACATTTAATCAATAAATCTGAACGAAACTATTGAAACATCTAGTATATGAAATTATATCCTGTACCACTGCAATATGGCGAGAATAAGTTAGTGCAGTAGTGGTCAGGGCATCTATTTAATGATCATTGTTAATGTTTTTTTTCAGATCTTTTAATGTGTTTTTATTATTAGTCTGCGGTCGTGGAAGTTGGTTAGTTTAATTTCCAGGTAAAAAGATGGTTGTGTAATCATATCACACAAGCGGATTTTTTTCCTTACTTGGTACTTGGCGTATTATTGTATCCACAATTAAAATAGTCATTCTTCAAACACGCCAGAGAGAACATACCGTGAAATTTTACTATCACATACTCGTACTTCATTCGCCTCCTCCACATTTATTTATATTCTCATACAGCTCCTTCTGTTTCTCTTACTCCTTACCAAGCCTTATTTCAAAATTTCATTAACTTAGTCCGACCACTCGTCTTTCGGTAGTCCTCTATCACTACTCACACTTATGCTCTCGTTGATAATATCGTTTATAATGCAAGTTTAAATGAGATGTATTAACATTTATAAATATTGATTAACGTTGTTTTCTTTTATTAATGATTGTATAATGCCGGAAAATACCAGACTTGGACGAACGGAACAAAAAATTAAAAAAGAAAAATTTTAAGTACTTACCAAAAATATTTTGAAATGATAATATTTTCTAATTCTACTTTTCAAACAAAACAATAAAACATTGTGTTGCATAAGAGAATGTCAGATTATTGAAGTTAATACTGAATTTAAGATTCAATTAATACTACCAAAGAGTTTTGCTTTGAAAACAACTTAAATATTTTACGAGAATATTGATTACGTAGCGAAAATATGTAAGTTTACAATGTTAAAAATTCGATTTTACTGTCCAGTATGTAAAACTAAGCAAATAATTAGAATTAAACTTTCGTGTGCACTATTTATCTGTAGAATACAGTTGTTTTCAAATTAGTATCATATTTTACGAGTATATTGATTACGTAGCGAGAAAATGTAAGTTTACGACGTTAAAAATTCAATTTTACTGCCCAGTATGTAAAACTAAGAAAATAATTAGAATTTAACTCTCGTGAGCACTATTTATCTGTAGAATACAGTTGTTTTCAAATTAGCATTATATTTTACGAGTATATTGATTACGAGAGTTGAATTGGTCTGATTAAAATATCTTTTATCATCTCTTATTTCACTATTTTTTGTGTTCCATCGGTCGATGAAGTTAGAAGTAAAAAATGCTAGAATTAGATTACTCGTACATAGTTCTAAACTCATATAGTTTAGTCAATCAATTATTATAACCCACCGAGTCTCAAATGCAATTAGTGAAGCGCTTATAAATGTTAATATAATAAACATGTTAATTTAATGAATAACATTTATTATATTGTACTTTAATAAACATGTTAATTTAATGAATAACATGTATTTATTGTCTTTATTTTAGAATCTTATTGTACTTTAATAAACATGTTAATTTAATGAATAATATGTATTTATTGTCTTTATTTCAGAATCAAAATCTCCAATCAGTTATGGGAATATATTACAAGCACAAATGCCGTGTTCAGTATAGAATAACTGAATATCCTTACACGTGGGATTTGCCACCCACATCGTCCAAGTGGAAGACATTTGTTGGTACAATAAAGAACGCATTTTTAGCCTCCCCACACACATGGTCGTCAGCATTTTATCTTAGAAGTGAACTGGCAGTATTGAATGAGAGAAAACGACAAATAAAGCAAAAAAAGAAATATATGATACACCCATTTAGTCTATTTCTTCTCGTCTGGCAATTCTTCATATTTTTCATAGGACTTTTAAGTGTTCTGACAATACCGTGGGCCATTATGTTCCGCCTAGAGGGTAAAACAAATAACTTTACTTAGACTTACTCGTATAATGTTAAATAGGAAATTAGAAAAGCCTGTTTAAGTTTTTTTTACCGCTATCGATTTTAAACATTTAAAATTGTTATCAAATAAACCTTATCCCTTTTGTTTATTGTGTGGTTAGAATCGAAAAATATTAATTATCATTATTTTTATTTTTCTGCTGCTGGTTCTATGCAGCTGAATCAATTTTGACTTATTCTACTCTAGAAGCGTGAATTTCGGGCGTTTTTTTCGACTTAACAAAATAAAACTAAATATTTTTTTATACATTTTTTACAGTTTGTTTACTGATGATTTGAGAATGGACAAAAAATGTTTGAATTTTTTTTTAATTTAAGATGTTATCAGCTGTTTATATCTTGTCGTAAAAAAGGGGGTGAGCTGGTCGACATGATTAAATCCCTTTTGTAAATTTAAAATAAAAATAATACACAGTTTCTTGATAATAAATAATGTTGTTATAGTTGGTACCAAAGAAAAAAAAATCGTAAAATGTCGGCTGTCTGAAAAAAAAATTCAATTTTGAACCCTGTTTTCAAATATTAAAATTTTTTAAAAATATTAAAAAAATTGCTTTTAATTTTCCAAGGTAGGAACGATATAAAAATATTAATATTGAAGTTTCATACCAAATTTGAAGGCAATTGGTTGGATAAAGCTTGAGATTTTATGTCGACCAGGTCAAAAAACATAGTTTCGATAAAAACGCGTATAAAGTTTTGAGATTATTGTCTGAGTCATACCGGTGCGGTGTAATTACTGCCTCATTTATAGCTTTAATTTCGTAAATGTTAAGAATTTTTTAATTTTCTTTTCAGAACATATTTTTAAAGGTCTAAACTTTAAAAATATGCAAAAAAAAATTTTTTTTTCAAATTTCTAGAGTAGAATATCCCCTTTAGTATTAAATACAGCGTGGCTGATCAGTCGATGTCCGATTTCAAACATTCATCTTTTAGTTTGATTATTTTTTTTCAATTTATTTAAAAAAACTTTTATTGTGAAAAATATAACATCAGGCAACGAATGACAGTGGTCGAACATTATTTCCCAAATCAAGAGTCAATTGGGATTATCCAGCGAGAACGACGATTAGGAGATAATTTACGCATTTTCAACATTAGGGATCAGGTACTTGCCTCAAGCCAGAAGACCGTGTAATATCCGCACCAATGAGAATAGTCAAAGTGTACAAGAAAATATTGTTGATGAGTGAGTAACTTCTACCAGACGACGTTCAGGTCAACTCGAATTATCTTGAACAATACTGTAACGAATCGTAATTAGTTTGAACATCTTTACGTATACACGTAAAATTCAACTGGTGCAAGAATTTAATCTACAAAAAAGAAAACAACGCTTTGAATAGGAGCATTTAAGCGCAACTTATAGCATATGCTATTTTACACTAAGCTCCCTGCCTAAACCAAAACAACGCTTTGAATATGAGCAATTTAAGCGCAACTTATAGCCCACGCTGTTCTACACTAAGCTCCCTGCCTAAACCAAAACAACGCTTTAAATAGAAGCATTTAAGCGCAACTTATAGCCCACTATGTTCTACACCAGTGATGAGTAACGTTTTTAGCTCGGCGTGTCAAAATTCTGAAAAAAACTGGCTTGACACCCGGGTGCCGTGTCACATCTAGGAATATTTATAATTTTTGCAGCCCTAGTAAATGAAAGAGTTTTGTTTTTGAACTATTTATTTATTATTATTAAAAAGGAAAACAAATAATTATTTATTTGTTTTCCTTTTTAATTGGTGACTTTTTGTTGCTGAATTGTATTTGCTAAATCTTCAATTGAAGGTTTGGTATTTAGTACATTTTAAACACAATCAAGCGTTACAAACTTCATCAGTCAGTCGGTTTCTTTTATTTGTTTTAATATTATTCAATGCCGAGAATAAGGTCTCACAAAAGTACGTTGAGGAAAATATAGAGAGTAAACCTATCGCTAGATTATTCAGAGTGCCAAAAGTATTCGGTAATCGGTTCCAAGCATTCAAAATATCTTGTTCGTAGTGGCACTCTTCTTCATTCTCCAAACGATTTCTTTCTAGATTCACGAGTCTTTCTAGATTCATCAAGTCGACGAACCCTTAAGCCCAGATGCTGCAGTCGTAAATATACGAGCGAAGAAAGCGCATCACTCGTTCTTGAGCGAAAATCGTCCATAAACGATGCGTATCACCCAAAATGTCTTGGCGTGTCACCTCTGACACGCATGTCATAGGTTACCCATCACTGTTCTACACGAAACTCCCTGCCTAAACCAAGACAAAAGCAATAAAAAAAGGGTGAGGAGTTCATATCGTAACGAAATAAGTGTATTATCCGTCAAGTAATTTTAAAACTTAAGTCGTATTTTCTGTTAATATTCATTGTTCTTACACTTACCCGTGCTTAAAGAAAACATTTTCAATAGCCAAGAAAATTTCTTCTGGATGGAAAAAATAAATTAAAATGTTAACTGCATGCGTAAATATTACTTTTATTGTCTTTTCGAGTGAAAAGTGTTGGGGTAGCGACTTCTTAACATATTTATTGAAATAAACTCGTATTTGTACAATTTTATATGTGGAATTTAATTGAACTTCAGGTCATTCAAATCTTTATTTTTTTTCTTTCAGTGCGAATTCGAACTACATTTTTCTTGGATTTAATAGACTTTTGCGGTATATTTGATATAATAGTAAAATTTTGCACAGCTTATCACCAACGTGAAACAAATGAGATAATATTTAGTGCAAAAGCGACTGCGACAAACTACGTTAAAAATGACTTTGTGTGGGATATGTTAGGAACTATTCCATTCCAACTAATTGTCGGACCACTAGGAAAGAGGTCTTTGAGAGAAACAATGTATTTATTCAAAACATTTAAACTTTTTTGTTTATTTAAATATTTTAACTGTGTAACTAGACAATTCAATTTGGACTACAAAATATGTTTCTTATTGAATTTGGTCATAAAATACGCAGTATTTATACAATTTCTAACTAGTGTTTATTTTCAAATCACAAAAACTGTTTATTTAATTCACAAAGCAAAACACGAATCTTTAAACCCTGTATGGTTCGAACGTGAAAATATACTCAATACTACCGTATGGGTTAAATACAAGAGCACTTTGTTTTTTGTCACCGGCTTCATCTCCTCATCTGGGTTAAGTAACAAGAAAACAGAAAACGACGTGGAAATGGTGATAATAACTCTCATATTAATAAGTGGATTTATTTTTTCTGGATTTTTAATTGTCACAGTAAGCCAATATATAACATATTCAGAACAGGAAGAAGTTAAATTCATTGGTAATTTATATTTAATGGATCAATACATGATTAAAAAGGGTCTTCCGAAATATTTAAGAGATAAAATTTACACTTTTATCAACCACAAATGGTGGGGGAAACTATTTGATGAGAATCAAATATTGAGATTTTTAAGAAGAACCTGGAGGCTGGAAATCAAGTTGGATGGTTGCGAAAAACTGTTATCAACGGTTCCCTTCTTTCAGAATCTACCAATAAATGCATTTCTCAATATTGTGACCTGTTTGAAATTAGACGTTTACCTGCCCGGCGATGTGAGTATGGAAATTTTTACGAATTATGTTCATACAAAGATATTTATATCATTTTCGTACATACGTATCATATACCACCACGCCGTTTCTCTGCTAGGGTACAGAGCGCCAGATTTTAAATATAAGACATCTTCTCATACAATTCTAAAAAAAAGACAAACTATCTGCCTTATTACATTCCCTTCTTTCACAATAGCGTTCGTTCGATCCAACCATACTTTCCTTGGTTTCCTCTATCAAGTCTTCCGTTAACAATTACAACGTATATTTGTTTTGTAAGTCTTCTGTGTTCATTCGTTCTAGATGTTCAAATAATCTTATTTGAAACTTTTTACAGTGTTTCGGTTGGGTTATGTTTTTCAGTTTTCCTACCTGTTCTAAGTTCTAAGACAAAGATTAATTGACGATATATATTTGGCATATGTTGCAGTTATTTCTTATTGATATTATTATTTGGTATATTTATTGCATCTGCGTGCATCTATTTACCATAAACTATTATAATAAAGTATAAATTTATTGTTTTGTTATTTGTTTGCCAACGGCATTTAATGAAATATTTCCAATGGAATGATGTCATTTACTTAAGATAAATGATCGAGGGCATACAGAGTACCATATAACGGGAAACATCCTTTCCTTTCACACAGAAACGAAATCTTTTTGACTATCACTCCCAGCGTCGGAAGGGATTTAATGAAATATTTCCAATGGAATTATGTCATTTACTTAAGATAAATGATCGAGGGCATACAGAGTACCATATAACGGGAAACATCCTTTCCTTTCACACAGAAACGAAATCTTTTTGACTATCACTCCCAGCGTCGGAAGGGATTTAATGAAATATTTCCAATGGAATGATGTCATTTACTTAAGATAAATGATCGAGGGCATACAGAGTACCATATAACGGGAAACATCCTTTCCTTTCACACAGAAACGAAATCTTTTTGACTATCACTCCCAGCGTCGGAAGGGATTTAATGAAATATTTCCAATGGAATGATGTCATTTACTTAAGATAAATGATCGAGGGCATACAGAGTACCATATAACGGGAAACATCCTTTCCTTTCACACAGAAACGAAATCTTTTTGACTATCACTCCCAGCGTCGGAAGGGATTTAATGAAATATTTCCAATGGAATGATGTCATTTACTTAAGATAAATGATCGAGGGCATACAGAGTACCATATAACGGGAAACATCCTTTCCTTTCACACAGAAACGAAATCTTTTTGACTATCACTCCCAGCGTCGGAAGGGATTTAATGAAATATTTCCAATGGAATGATGTCATTTACTTAAGATAAATGATCGAGGGCATACAGAGTACCATATAACGGGAAACATCCTTTCCTTTCACACAGAAACGAAATCTTTTTGACTATCACTCCCAGCGTCGGAAGGGATTTAATGAAATATTTCCAATGGAATGATGTCATTTACTTAAGATAAATGATCGAGGGCATACAGAGTACCATATAACGGGAAACATCCTTTCCTTTCACACAGAAACGAAATCTTTTTGACTATCACTCCCAGCGTCGGAAGGGATTTAATAAAATATTTCCAATGGAATGATGTCATTTACTTAAGATAAATGATCGAGGGCATACAGAGTACCATATAACGGGAAACATCCTTTCCTTTCACACAGAAACGAAATCTTTTTGACTATCACTCCCAGCGTCGGAAGGGATTTAATGAAATATTTCCAATGGAATGATGTCATTTACTTAAGATAAATGATCGAGGGCATACAGAGTACCATATAACGGGAAACATCCTTTCCTTTCACACAGAAACGAAATCTTTTTGACTATCACTCCCAGCGTCGGAAGGGATTTAATGAAATATTTCCAATGGAATGATGTCATTTACTTAAGATAAATGATCGAGGGCATACAGAGTACCATATAACGGGAAACATCCTTTCCTTTCACACAGAAACGAAATCTTTTTGACTATCACTCCCAGCGTCGGAAGGGATTTAATGAAATATTTCCAATGGAATGATGTCATTTACTTAAGATAAATGATCGAGGGCATACAGAGTACCATATAACGGGAAACATCCTTTCCTTTCACACAGAAACGAAATCTTTTTGACTATCACTCCCAGCGTCGGAAGGGATTTAATGAAATATTTCCAATGGAATGATGTCATTTACTTAAGATAAATGATCGAGGGCATACAGAGTACCATATAACGGGAAACATCCTTTCCTTTCACACAGAAACGAAATCTTTTTGACTATCACTCCCAGCGTCGGAAGGGATTTAATGAAATATTTCCAATGGAATGATGTCATTTACTTAAGATAAATGATCGAGGGCATACAGAGTACCATATAACGGGAAACATCCTTTCCTTTCACACAGAAACGAAATCTTTTTGACTATCACTCCCAGCGTCGGAAGGGATTTAATGAAATATTTCCAATGGAATGATGTCATTTACTTAAGATAAATGATCGAGGGCATACAGAGTACCATATAACGGGAAACATCCTTTCCTTTCACACAGAAACGAAATCTTTTTGACTATCACTCCCAGCGTCGGAAGGGATTTAATGAAATATTTCCAATGGAATGATGTCATTTACTTAAGATAAATGATCGAGGGCATACAGAGTACCATATAACGGGAAACATCCTTTCCTTTCACACAGAAACGAAATCTTTTTGACTATCACTCCCAGCGTCGGAAGGGATTTAATGAAATATTTCCAATGGAATGATGTCATTTACTTAAGATAAATGATCGAGGGCATACAGAGTACCATATAACGGGAAACATCCTTTCCTTTCACACAGAAACGAAATCTTTTTGACTATCACTCCCAGCGTCGGAAGGGATTTAATGAAATATTTCCAATGGAATGATGTCATTTACTTAAGATAAATGATCGAGGGCATACAGAGTACCATATAACGGGAAACATCCTTTCCTTTCACACAGAAACGAAATCTTTTTGACTATCACTCCCAGCGTCGGAAGGGATTTAATGAAATATTTCCAATGGAATGATGTCATTTACTTAAGATAAATGATCGAGGGCATACAGAGTACCATATAACGGGAAACATCCTTTCCTTTCACACAGAAACGAAATCTTTTTGACTATCACTCCCAGCGTCGGAAGGGATTTAATGAAATATTTCCAATGGAATGATGTCATTTACTTAAGATAAATGATCGAGGGCATACAGAGTACCATATAACGGGAAACATCCTTTCCTTTCACACAGAAACGAAATCTTTTTGACTATCACTCCCAGCGTCGGAAGGGATTTAATGAAATATTTCCAATGGAATGATGTCATTTACTTAAGATAAATGATCGAGGGCATACAGAGTACCATATAACGGGAAACATCCTTTCCTTTCACACAGAAACGAAATCTTTTTGACTATCACTCCCAGCGTCGGAAGGGATTTAATGAAATATTTCCAATGGAATGATGTCATTTACTTAAGATAAATGATCGAGGGCATACAGAGTACCATATAACGGGAAACATCCTTTCCTTTCACACAGAAACGAAATCTTTTTGACTATCACTCCCAGCGTCGGAAGGGATTTAATGAAATATTTCCAATGGAATGATGTCATTTACTTAAGATAAATGATCGAGGGCATACAGAGTACCATATAACGGGAAACATCCTTTCCTTTCACACAGAAACGAAATCTTTTTGACTATCACTCCCAGCGTCGGAAGGGATTTAATGAAATATTTCCAATGGAATGATGTCATTTACTTAAGATAAATGATCGAGGGCATACAGAGTACCATATAACGGGAAACATCCTTTCCTTTCACACAGAAACGAAATCTTTTTGACTATCACTCCCAGCGTCGGAAGGGATTTAATGAAATATTTCCAATGGAATGATGTCATTTACTTAAGATAAATGATCGAGGGCATACAGAGTACCATATAACGGGAAACATCCTTTCCTTTCACACAGAAACGAAATCTTTTTGACTATCACTCCCAGCGTCGGAAGGGATTTAATGAAATATTTCCAATGGAATGATGTCATTTACTTAAGATAAATGATCGAGGGCATACAGAGTACCATATAACGGGAAACATCCTTTCCTTTCACACAGAAACGAAATCTTTTTGACTATCACTCCCAGCGTCGGAAGGGATTTAATGAAATATTTCCAATGGAATGATGTCATTTACTTAAGATAAATGATCGAGGGCATACAGAGTACCATATAACGGGAAACATCCTTTCCTTTCACACAGAAACGAAATCTTTTTGACTATCACTCCCAGCGTCGGAAGGGATTTTTTTAAATCCTTAAGTTGGGAAAACATATAATTATGAGCAGCTAGATTTTATGAGCTGAAAACGCGTTTGTCGGTAATTAAATACTATTAACCCTCACTCCACTCTGAAGTTTGTTAATAATAGTAAGATGGTCTCGGTAATTAAATACTATTACTCCTCACTCTGAAGTTTGTTAATAATAGTGAGTTCAAATCGAACAAAGACATATATTTCATTTTATTAAAGACACCTTCTTCCTACTATTTATATAACCATACTAAGAAAACCGAATTTCTCATATTGTCATTCAACTCGTTTAATTCACACATTTCATAAATATTTCATACATAGCCTCGAAAACTTCATTCAATTTAGCAAGCACTATCATACCCTTGGAATACAGCATTTCATTTATATTTTGAGATGTATACTCCACAACGAGCATCTTTCATATAATATATTAACACAAGTACCCAAAAAAACATGGTAGATAATGATGTCCTCAAAGTTTCAAACAATTAATTATTATTCTATCATACTATGATGAAACTTAACTACAAGTCAGTTATAATATGTTTTTATTGTGGTCACATTCTTAAAACTTCTCGTCGTACAACGGCCACATAATAAAGCACCGTCAACAACTAAATATTTAAACAAAAACTTTTTTTCACTATTAAATATCAGTGACAAATATAGCATTACATGTAACGAATTTGTTAAGTGTGAATCTAATCACGAAATAAAGTGTTTATACGTTAGATGTATTTGCAAAATTCACATTAAATATATCAAACTGGATAGAAAGTATTTATGGAGGCGAGCAAACCTTTCTTTCCTGTCCTTTTTTCTTCTTCTAGATTAATTTCTTTCACTTTGACATTGAATGTTGAGTTGCTAAATTTTAGGTGAAATATTATTTGGAAGTTTGCAGAGCAAACAATTATCAAAGGTGTCCATGCTACAGAATTCAGCCATTTTGGACATGACTATTTTATTATTGTAACATATTGTTCTGCGTGAAAACAAAAATAAATGAATACATGAAATTATCTGAATAACATTTTGCTAGAACGTAATATAATTATTTCTCTATGAAGAACTTTTCAACTTATCAATTGTCAGCTGTTTAAACTTTAACTAGTTGAGACTTTAAATAGTTGAAAAATAGATTTTATTACATAATTTTTATCAATTATATTGACTTTTATACTTGCATTTTTTTTTATTTAATAGTGACAACGAAAATCATTGTGGAAATGAGACTTTTCCCTGAGTTTGTATTTTTATGTTTTTTTAGATTATTTTAAGATTTTATAAAACTAATCTATTCTGATAACATATTTTGAATTGGTGAATTTCTTACAGGTGATTTTTGTTCCTGGAGATATTGCAAATACATTTTATTTAATCAAATTCGGAACGATTTCCATAACATCACCTGGTGGTAACGAGCTCTTCCAACTGAAAGGCGGAGAGTATTTTTCGGAATCGTCCATCCTCAGAAAGCACTTCGTTCATAGCGTATTTGCAGTGGTCACGGAGCTTTGTGAGATATACCACTTGGATATGAAGGACTGGGAGCGGTGCATCTGGTCGTACCCTAATGTCGTAAAATCAATTGAAAAGATGCAAGAAGAATTTGCGCATAAACATTTTATTTAAGCCTAAAATTAAAGGAAATCATAGAAGATTGCGAATGAAATGTTAAAACTTTAATAGAAAAGATGAACCGATAATTTTACAAATGTAATTGACATAATTAAGTGTTTGATAATGATAAATAACACCGTGCACACAATAGTTTTTCTGATTTAAAAGGTTGTACTCAAGCAGTTCACATGATAATTAAAATCCTATAATACATGACAGATCGTGTGTTGGGAATGTGCACTCTGGGAGGTGTGGAATCCTGATGCAGAGGAAATAATACATGACAGATCGTGTGTTGGGAATGTGCACTCTGGGAGGTGTGGAATCCTGATGCAGAGGAAATAATACATGACAGATCGTGTGTTGGGAATGTGCACTCTGGGATGTGTGGAATCCTGATGCAGAGGAAATAATACATGACAGATCGTGTATTGGGAATGTGCACTCTGGGATGTGTGGAATTCTGAAACAGAGAAAACTATACATGACAGATCGTATGTTGGGAATGTGCACTCTAGGAGGTGTGGAATCCTGATGCAGAGGAAATAATACATGACAGATCGTGTGTTGGGAATGTCCACTCTGGGAGGTGTGGAATCCTGATGCAGAAGAAATAATACATGACAGATCGTGTGTTGGGAATGTGCACTCTGGGAGGTGTGGAATCCTGAAACAGAGAAAATAATACATGACAGATCGTATGTTGGGTATGTGCACTCTGGGAGGTGTGGAATCCTGATACGGAGGAAATAAAGCAAAAAGGTTTAATTTGGCTGCATATCGCACTGAATTAACTTCCTCTGCAGCGTCAAAAATAGTGTACATTTATAACTTAGATTTTTTTTGATAGCACTTCGAGAGATTCTACTGCTTAGTAGGGTGACTTCGGTCACTAAAAGGCGCCACATAAGTTACTTGAATTTGAAAGTGTGTAAAACAATACTCGTTAGCTTATTTTAATATGCATTAAAATCTTTTACAATGTGTAAAATGTTTTGAAATATAGTAATTGTATTTGACCTTTATAAGCCTGTTAAACGGAAAGTGTTCCACGTAGAAGTGTTGATATCACACTCGTCGAGATCTGCGGTTCTCTTCCTTTACATTTTTAGTTAAATATATGAGTTCTTGATTTTATAGTCTTATATTATTTTCCTACTATCACTTACATTTCCTCCCGACTCGAAAGCCCGCTCGCAGTTTATATGGAGTCTAGTGTCTGAAACTTTTTCACAGCTTTTGTTGAGCTTTTGTCGTGTAGTTCACGATTGAACATCATAACTATCATGGTAGTCCTTGACGACTTTTCATACAACTCCAATGACCACGAAACTCAACAAACTATCCTTAGTCACGAACAATGGTCCAAATAATCGAAAGATCCGTCGTCGACATATCGACAATCTGCCGGTAGCTCTCAGTTCTTCGAGAATGGAGGGGCATAAGTTCGCCTTGCTATCTATGGAATTCATAGCACCCTTCTTCAGCACATCATTTAGAATGCATCTATTTGCTTGTTCTCAGAGTCCACGTCTCCACGCCGTTAACTTAACTAGACGCCTTTTCGTCTTGATGATGATGGATCTGCTTTTCAATTTAATTACCAGTTTATACATGGTATTCTTTGCCACTGCAATTCTCCAAGATCAGAAATATGTTAAAGAGAACATTGTCTTGAGCCCCAATAATTGAGCCGTATGGTTTACCCTAAGGCTTAAAAGTCCAACCCTAAATTCGCATGCACTACTGCAGTGTAAACATTCTCTTAGAGGCAACTCGGTGATGAGCGCTCTTTTCGTTTCAAGCATTTTTTTCTTTTCATGGTCGTGCTTCGAAGTCTCAAAAACAATTCACGCTATTAGACTACTGAATTTGTCTCTGGTAATAAAAGCTATAATGACAAACTTTTTAAATTCAACGCTGTCCCTTTGCCCTGTTGTAATTTTTGTGGCCAAGTTCGTCATTCTTTTCTTTTCTTTTTTTTTTTCATAGATATGACTGAATTCATAGTATACCCTCGAACACTAGACATAAAAAGTGCCTGTGTCGTTCGAAAGGAGTAGCACAGCGCGGGGTTCGAACAGAAGACCTTCCGCACGTAAGTCCAGCGCGTTACCGCGCGGCCATGCACCCTATTGAATACTATTATTTTCACACTCAAGTTTGTCACTGTCGGAGAAGGAGTCCTGTTGGGCAGTTCTTTCTTCGTCACTAAGTGACGTCGCGCCCAAAATAAATAAAGAAGATTTCGATCCTCCAGTGTATCATAGATCGCTCTGGATGGGGGTTTATTTTCTCCCATAAACGGTGGGGGGTGGGGTAATCGAACAGTCTCATAAAGTGCCACCCCTTCAGCCACAATACCGTTCCTCTGGTCATGCTCCTGTGCTGCTGCAGCCCAGCTCTGGGTATGTATACAACACAGCACAAGACTAGACTTAGATCGTCATGATACATCTTTTTTGGGCCAATTATGTTTTCGAGTACGCATATAACGCACAATTCGTCATCGTACGTATTGGAAATACTACTTGAATAGCCAGCAACTTTCGCATACTTCATATTTTCGCAATTTTGCTTTCTCTTAAAGCGTAAAGCCATTTTTATCTTTTTGTTTTTAGTATAACATAGGGAAACAAAACTCCAGGTGTAAGACAAGCGTCTTACCAACTCGGCAACAGAAGTCACCATTTTTTTAGTTGTATGATTTAGTTTGACAATACGGAGTAAACAGTTTTATGGTATTACTGATATGTCACTGACAAATTAGAATGAATTTGTTGACATAATTACAATGTTGTTATGTAAGTATTTCTAACGTCAGGTTTTCTGTGGATTTCCACATAAATGTTTGCGTTTATTGTTTTTTATTAATAATAAATTTTTTTATATATTTTTGATAGTTTCATTTAGATCACTAATAAGTATCGCGCTTTGAGCATCTAAATCATTGTTTCTCAAACTTTTTACCCTTGCAATACCCCTGCATCTTGTCGATAAACTTTGTCAGGTAAGGATGTCTAATGTATAACAATTATGTAACTTTTTGGGATGAATGTGTTCGTTTTCTCAGAAAATGTGTTATTTTCCTTTTGTACACGTAAGTTGTTTTTATTTTCGTGTGTTTCCCCCCTCTCCCCATCCCTCCCTGATATATGACGACCTCCGTGGCTTAGTTATTAAGACGTCTGTCTCCTAAGCCAGAGATTTCGGATTCAAATCCCACTAGAACCCACGTGTTATTAAAAAAGGTTCCATCCTGGTTTTCACTTAAGGCATCTTTCTTTCTGGTTGATTGTAAGAGATTCTGGTTCTGGTTAGTTGGTCAATAAGCCCGCCAGCTTGTACTGTATACAACGAAAGTGTAATACGATGCAATATTTTTCGCGTCACGGTACATTATTCAATTATAAAATTATCGTTGCGCACTGAAGAATAATTAAGTAATTATCACTTTTTCAAACTTTCAATTAATGTATTTTGCATATTTTTATCTGAAACTGATAACCAGATGCAATTCTTTATAATAAAGGTTTTACGTAGTAATATATTATATAAAAATCATACAAACCTATGAGAATTATTGTTTACTAATTTGCTTTGACATTATTTTAAACGACACGCGATATAATCGAACCATATGCTAAGGAATCGAGCGAGGTTAATTAAATATTGGAATATCACGGCATACAACAATGTCGTGTTGCACATTTCCCGATTGCTCGCGGCACACCGATTGAGAAGCTCTGCTCTAAGATATATTGAAAAGGCTTATATTTAATTTATTAGAAGCATGCTCCTTCAACAGCTGAACTTCACTTAAGAGAAGCGTTGCTTATTTACCAAGACTGTTTTAGGAAACAAAAATAAAAAGTATTTCGTTAAGTGCAAGTTTACTTGATAAGGCTTTTGTTCTAAATCATAAAATATTAATGGCCTCCTCCCAAAGTGCGGTTGCAAGCACACATATTTATTGTATTGTATAATATTACACTGTCGTTGCATGTAGTACAACCTGTTGGGTTTATTGCCATCTGGCAATTTCTTCCAACAACCAGTAAGATGTTAAACAAGCCTTAACACGTTCACTGCGTCGAACACGGCTCCCGTGTCCATACAAATATTTTGTTTGGACACGGGAGCCTTGAATGTTTAGTGGACTCGTAAACGTCATCCGATAAGGATTCGTCGCCGGTTTCATGTGTTTTGAAGACACGAAGGAATACACTTGTATATGATGTTTCAATAGAAAGTAGAATTTGATTTTTAACTAAGTTATGGGTTTTCAAAAATCCGTGAATTTTCAGCATCTCTGTATGACATTAAGTATTTTATACGCAGTGAACGTGTTAAGTGAAAACCAAACTAAAACTGTTTTTTTTAAATAAATAACTACCAATGGAATTTTAACTCGCTACCCCTAGGTTGTAACATGCCACGAAAGTCATAGTGTGCTAAAAAAAAGTATGAGCTCTCTGCCCGTAAGTAATTTTTCAAGAAAATTATACGAGGCGTATCCAGAAAGTAAGTGTACTGAGGCTCTCACGACCGGATGGATTTTATTTTCGACATGGTGGCTACACTTCCGTGTAGCCTGACCCTTCCCCTCCGCAACAAGACCAGTTCGAGGTCAGTACGTTGAGAAGTGTCGACGCGACAACACGTTTCGTGAAAAATGTCAACCCAATCTCCCGCCAAGTGCGAAATTTTGTAAAAAGGCTAGAGTTTTTGAGGCGCTGCAAACTCCATGGAGATGAATTTCTCCGCTCCATCGTTACTGGAAATGAAACTTGGGTTGCACACTACACGAAACCAAAAGGCAGTCTCAACAGTGGCGTCACACCTCTTCAGCCTCCACCAAAAAGTTCAAAACCACAATTTCAGCCAAGAAAATCATGGCATCCGTGTTTTGGGACTGTCTAGCGTTAATTTCAATTGAATATATGCCTCAAGGGGAGACTATCAACTCTGCAAGATACTGTGAGACCCTAAAAAAATTGCGGAGGGTGATTCAGAACAAGAGGAGAGGCATGCTGACAAAGGGAGTCTGCCTGCTGCACGACAATGCCAGACCACACACGGCCAACGCCACGAAGGAACTGCTCGCCTCGTTTAAATGGGATGTCCTGAACCATCCCGCGCATTCCCGTGACCTAGCACCTTCAGATTGCTATATCTTTACCTCCCTGAAGCTGTACATGGGTGGAAAAAGGTTTTCAACCGACGAGGAGGTAAAGGAGGAGGCGGAGAAGTGGACGGAGGGGTTGGCGGGAAACTACTTCGAGGAAGGCATCAAAAAGTTGATACCCCGCTTCACCACATGCATTGAGAGGAATGGCGACTATGTCGAAAAATAGCTTACATATGTACTACGGTAACCACGTAATTTTTTTGTTTAAATAAAAAAAATTGTAACCTACAAAAATTCAGTACACTTACTTTCTGGATATGCCTCGTATATTAATACACCTCGGTGCGCATTTAAAACTTGCATGAAAGGACAACAGTTTTAAAGCGCCATCTATTCAGGAATAAGGAAAATTTAATGTGAAATTAAGACATTCAACGCGATGTTGTTATATTCGTTAAATAATACTAAAATACACTGAAACATTTATATTTAAAGAAAGCCCGAATTCGTTTAATATTTTATTTAATAAATAAGTACATATTTTTGTAGTATTTAAATATTTGTATTTATTCATTATATCAATGATTGTTTCATACGCAAAACTTTTTACTTCAGATCTGTATATTAACAAAAAAAATTAAAACGACGTTGAACAAAAAATCAACAGATGTCAGTACACTTAAGAAATTTAAAAAACAACAAAAAATACGTTTATAATTTTAATTATAAATTAATCATTTTATCAACGTGTATAGAAAAAATTGCAAATATATATTTTTTTAATGGAATATTTTTTATGTATAAGTGTTACCATCGAGAAAGAAACTATTTTTAACAGTTTGTTGTCACTAGCTATGTCTCTCAAATATTTTGAAAATTAATTATCGTGAAAAGAGGCATGTCTTATAAAGAAATATAAAATTATATATTTAATGCTTAGTATTTTTTTAACTATGGAAATAATTCCTAATGATTTGGACATACGTGCTTGCATATTATTTTGAGAATGAATGAAAGATGGCGTTAATTGTCATAATGCACCAAATTATTTATTAAAATTAAAACTGGTTACGATTAAAACTACCCGTACTTGTAAAATACGAGATTTACTTAATTAAATTACTTTTTAAATTATTTTCAAACATTTGAAATCTAACTAGAAAATTGTTAAACATGCACAGTAAAAGAAAGATAAAAATGAGCATCAATGGTCAACGACAAGATAAAATAGAGATGTAACAGATATGACAGCTCGCTCTGAAATAGATCACAGGCGGTTCCCAATACTAAACTAGAGAAAATGTAGCATGGTCCCTGTGACAATTCACAAATTTGCCCCAATACAACCTTGTAACGACGTTCAGTAATTTTAATCATTTTATCAACTTTAATATAAGCCTCGATTCTAACAAATGGCAAGTTATTTAGGTAAATACATAACATAAAACTAACAATAATGACAAATTAATACATCGTGTTACAAATTTGCAAAAATATATCAGTTTGTTAAAATCAAATAATATTTTATGACGTTTGTCAAAAGTCACTACGTTAGTCTGGATTGGCTAGGGATGGGGTATACGATAATTGGATTTTCGATATTTTTATACCTAAAATTAAATGTTCGTAATTAGTATTAATTCATAGTGGATCTTGACCTATTTAAAGATAGATACAAATCATACAATACATTAGAAAGTCAGTATAATGAAAATTAGGAATTAAAACGTCAGTTTAGAGAAAAACAATTTTTCGATTTGTAAAAAAACGATTCGATTTGTAAAAAAAACGATTTTACCCCATCCCTTTGAGACATGACATTTGAAACGTCACAGGGGCCATCCTACATTTTCTTGAGTATAAGAGAAAAATTGATCCATAATCAAGAGACAATGGCATCTAACATAGGAGTATGCAATGTAGTTCAAGGTAATTTAAAATGTAACATTGTTACAGTTACTTTTCTTCTAAAGTATAATATCATGTGACTTAAGAATACTAAGTAAAATATAATCACAGCGCTACTTTATAATTTCCTAGGACGAAGTTCGCTGTTTGATAACATTGTATTTGTTACTTTCTAGATAAAATAATGTGAAATTTTATGGAGATTCCTTTGTAACCAAATTATCAGTTAAGAATTCGTATCAAAGTTATCTGTCAATGTTCCAGACAAATTGTTTCGTTTAAACAGTCTTCAGGGAAGAGGTTCATACCATAAATTATGCATTTTTCACGCCCCTTGCGCAATTGCGTAGGCTGGGGAACACAGTGGATGTGGAAATAGGCTGTTGCTCTAGGGTAGTGGTCGCCAAACGGTCGCTCGCGAGTGTCATTTCGATAGCTCGCGTAGGATATTTTATCATATTTATAAATTTGCCTCTCAAGTTTTTTTATTGGACTCCGAAATAAAATATTTCTCGAACTAAATTTCAATGAAATGCTTAACAAGTTGCCGTTGTAATATGAATTTCTAAGTAAAATAGAGAAGCAGTCAGCGATGTATTACGATGGGAACTGCGCCATACACTTTGTCTCTCTCTCGCAGATTCACGCAGTTCCACGCGACCGTCAAAGCTTGACGTTTACAAAGTTACCATTCATTTTGTTTTTTTCACCCTGTCAACAAAAAAATGAATAACAATAAAAAAGTTAAAACCTATCATTATCGCACAGAATGGGAAGAGGGTTATTTCTTCATTGAAATTAAAGAAAAATGTGTTTGTTTATTGTGCCATGCGAGTTTGTTTATTGTGCCATGCGAATGTGGAACGAAAAACAAATCATGTACAAAACATATCATTTAGTTATAATTGAAAAAGATTATCCTTTAAATACGGCTGTAAGGACAAAGAAGGTGAGCCAATTGAAAAGTCAGTTATGTTGTCAGCGGTCATTTTTTACAAAAGTAACCGGAAAAAATAAAGCCGCTACTATCGTGTCTTATCGTGTCTCTCAGATCATAGCTAAAAACAAGAAACCTTATGAAGACGGAGAAATGATAAAAGTGGCATTTTTAGAGGCAGCAGATTCATTATTTGCGACATTCAAAAGCAAATTAGATAAAATATCTGCAATTAAATCAACCCACCTTTCTGCGAATACAATAATGAGACGTGTTGAGGTTATGTCTAGTGATGTTTTTTTGCAAATAAAAAATGACTTACAGAGATGTTGCTATATATCACTCCAGATTGATGAATCTACCGGTATGGTTGACACATCTCAGTTAGACATATTTGTAAGAATGATCTTCAGCAATTTTACTGTGTATTTTTAAAAAGTTATTCCACTAAAAGGCCACACTAGGGGTGTGGATATTTACTCTGCGACCAAAAAAATTATTTCTTCTGAGAACATACCTATTCAAAAACTTGTAGGTATTACTACCGATGGTGCTCTAGCTTTTTGTGGTGTCAACAATGGCTTCATTGCCTTATGCAAGAAATATGACTTGATTCCACCCTTTTTATCTTATCAATGCATTATTTACCAGCAGGCACTGTGTACAAAATACCTAAAATTCAACGACGTAAGGAAACTTGTTAAAATTATTTACTAGGTGAGGGCTCGTGCTCTCTAAAGACGCTTGTTCAAGGCTCTGACAGATGAGCTAAATTGCCAGTATAGCAACCTCCTGCTCCACACAGAAATCCGTTGGTTGAGTAAATGACATGTTCTTCGTCGTTTTAATGAACCTACATTTTTACGTTTTCATTTCCATACCTACAATTGTCGAATTGTTCAAGAAAAGTGATGAAACATACTCAGAGCTTACAAATTTTGAGTGGCTGCGGGATTTTACCTTTATTGTGGATGTTACAGAAAAATTAAATCAACTTCAGGGACAAGATAAATTTTTTATGGAAATGATCTCTAAAGTACATGCAATTTCAAACAAACTTACATTCTGGGAGTACACCCTAAATCGTGGAGAAGTTAAACCTGTTTGAAAGAAAAGCTGGAAAAAGAAATAAATCGTGAAATCTACAAAGGAGAAACTCATGTCCAGATTCTTTCAAGCTTGCGAGTTTGATCGAAGCGGCTCAACTTTTTTAAAGTCACTAAATCGCAGAACAGTTTGATCTGCGGTTTAGTGACTTTAAAAAAGTTGAGCTGCTTGGACAATTTGATTCAGCTCCTTTTATAATTTCGACATTGAAAAACTATCCAGCTGTATCGTCGAAAATTTTCAAGAAGATGGTCCTTCATCAGAAATGGAATTGATAGAATTTCAATGTGATTTGTCGCTTACGAGTGTTGCCTCAACTGTAGAATCTGTATGGGCTTTCGTCCCAACAGAAATATTTTCCAATTGTTATTTTTTTATAAATAAATAATGAAAGTACGCATTTAATGTTTTATTGGAAATCCGATGTCCTAATTGATTTGAAGTAATATAATAATATTGTGTATGGTACGATAAAGGACGATGATAAAGTAGGAATATGTACAAGTAGCTCACCAGACAATTTCAATTTCCGAAAGTAGCTCACATCACCAGACAATTTCAATTTCCGAATGTAGCTCACATCCTTATTGAATTTGGCGACCACTGCTCTACGGGGGTAGCTGAAATCAGGAATATTTTAAATCTATCAATATGGTTTTTTCCATTAATTTTACATGTCCACGTTTCATTCCCATTCATCAATTCTTAATTTGAATATATGTCTTTTGGTGTTTCATTGAATTTGTTTCCTGTTCCAGCTCGCCATTTAATACCTCGTTCCACCATCTATCGTCTGAAAACATACTAGTATTCTACTTCCCAAGTAACAGTTTCTCAACTTATTCTAATATTTCAATGTTCTCCCGAATGTTGCTATTAATTTTCTTAATACTTACTGTATCGGACGTATTCATCACCTAAAATATACTATATGGTTTTATTTGTAATTACTGTGTAAATATTGTAGAGAAAAAATTGTAATCAATAAAATGAAATGTTCCTTTTGCGTGGCCTTCGCAATAGTCACTATATATAATCGAACAACCCATGCATGCAGAAAGCGCACGGTATACATGGTATCTAGCAGGTATCTAGTAAGCGCGACGGCATACACGGGCGAATAAAAAGTCTTACTATGAGCGATGGGCTGCACATAAGAAACTAAAATGAGCCATATATATTCTCATTTTCTGGAATGTCTACCATGTTTTATTTACGACAAACTTCTACCTGCTAAAGAGGAATCTCTTCCCCTGCTACTTTTCACTGAAAAAGCAAGAGGTAAACCGGAAACTCCGAGTATTGAGCGGCAGCCATCCACCATTTTACAGTCTTTGTACCGGTGTTTTACAAAGTGGTCCCTCGATCTGGATCTGCTGCATTTACGGAAGTTTCACTCACACCATCATGCATTCATTCTCTACCTTCCGGGAAGAACCCCGCTATGAAAGCGAGAGTTCGGAGCAACCAAACATCTGAAGCCGATTCAAGTGCGTCTTTACTCACCAACACGGAGGACACAATCAGGGAACTACGGAAAGAGCTCCGAGCCAGAAAAGAAGAACGTCCATGTTGCTTGACGAAAGGACAGCGCTAAAGGATAAAGCTGCGATGGATGACGCCGTTCCTGGACCATCGAAGGCACGCATTCCTGATGACTTACCAGCAGCTGATCCGTGGCGGCTCACCGAGGATTGGGTCCTCATGGAGAAAACAACTCGCCCTTTGTTTACGGTACGCTGGGAAACAGGACTCCTGTAGAAAGAAGACCACCCGTGGCTGCCAGACAATAGACAGTGCGCCGAGAATCGGCTGTTATGCATGGAAAGGAAATTTAGGCGCGATGAGAGATTTTCATCGACATATCGCGCCAAGATGGAAGACATCATCGCCAAGGGATACGCACGCAAGATCTCCTGGGAAGAAACGGCGGTACCGTCAACGATACGATGATACCTACCACACTTTGCAGTAGTGAACCCGCACAAGCCAGGGAAAATGCGAGTGGTCTTCGACGCAGCGAGCCGCTGCCGAGGTACATCACTCAACGACCACTTACTTATTGGCCCTGGCTTACTGACATCCCTGATGGGAAATATTGTCCGCTTCCGCTTAGAGAAAAAGAGATGTGCATAAAAGAGATAAAGATCAAAGAAATTGATCAGGCCTCGCAGTTGTTTCTGTAGAGGTCCTCGGAAAAAGGAGACATCAAAACATTTGTGGTCACGTCAATGATGTTCGGGGCAAAATGTTCGCCAATCAGCGTATAGTACGTCCGAAATAAGGTAGGCATCGCAAGTATAAAGGATTTTCCAGACGCCGTTGACAAGCTCGAAGATGCCGTGACCTTAGTCAAGGAGGTTACCGTAGTCCTGCAGAGGGACGGGTTCGAAATCACCAACTGGGCATCGTACGAACCTCGTGTAATCGCTGCCATACCGAGAGAAAAGCGGGCTGGAAGAAATATGGAACTCCTCGGAGGAGATGCACATACTGAATGAATTTTGGAAATTACAGAACACTTACCATAACTATAGATTTAATAACATTCATTCTATAATCTTTTCGTTGGCATTTCGCGTTCAGTTATCACACACTGTACGTGTATTTAATTTTTATTCTCAACTACCCATTAACACTACCATGTCATCAATATGTCTAAATTCAATCCCGTACGATATTTGTTGTCCCATTTATTTATTTTTGTTTACCATATGTATTTTTATCATAATATAAATAGGCCAAAGCTCGCACGGTTGTCGCCAAAGAAAGAATGCGAGAATTGAATTTTGAATACAAGAGAGCGAGAGAGGAATACTTCGAAACAGATTGAAATTATACTGAACGAACCAGTGTAAAAGGGGACGATGCCAATTTCTTTTGAATTGTAATTCATTAAATAATTTATTTATTTCCTATTATATTGAACCTTATAATTCCTTGTGTTTATTTATGTTATGCTCTTTTTTTAATGCAGACAATTATATGTGGCTTTTTCACGATGTCGGAAACGCGAAAACATTAAAGTCAATATATCTGAAACAAGTCTTCAAGGAAAACTTTATCAACGATTTAAAATGAACAACAGTAATTTTTATATGTATACACTAAACATCGTGTATAAAGAGATTTTTGAGAATTAAATCATTCATCAATCAAGATGTACCTTTTTTATTTTAAACTTTAAACATTACTGAGCTCAAAAAAACTTTAAGCTGATCTTGCTCCATTCGGTATTTCAAAAATGTATAATTTGTTTTACTTCCGTGAATATTTCACGGGTTGTAACTAGTTTAAAATTAATCTTGATAAATTTAAATCATATTTTAATTAAACATTGTAATTGTAATTTTTGATCTATGCGATATTACTTGTTATTCTGATTATATTATATATCAATATTTTTTACATTTTGATTGTGTTATCAAATTTTTAATGATTTTCTTTTTAGTTGTTGATTTTCATTTTTATTCTTATGTGTTTTGGATTTGTTTCATTGTCACTTTCATTGTACTATAACTTTTATTCACATCTTGTTTTTTTTCTAAATTTGATTTTGTGTAAAGGCTACAGCCGTTAAAAATAAATAAATGAAGAAAAAAATCTGCAGACTTCTCCTTCGTTGATATTTTCATCAATCTGTTTTTTCTGACGTATCTTACCTTATTTATGAAATTTTCACTACATTCGTCCATGTTTCACACGTGTATGTGATTGAAAAGCTCCACAATTTATAGCTTTATACTCGTACAAGTTAGTTCAAGTGTTTTTACTGAACAATTGTACGATTTATAATTGTATACAACTTGGTTTTAGTCTTTTGTTTGTAATTATTCTTTTACAAAGGTGAATATTTCGAACAAATAAGATATCAAAAGCTCCCGTCTTATCGTATTTCACTTTACCTACCTAATGAATCTAGTTTGTTAAAATTGTTATATTTTAGTGTATTCCTATCTAAACACTATTGTGCATTTTTTTCTCTCGATAAAACACGATTTGCCATCATATTCTTCAATCTTTATTGACTGGTTCTTTATAACAGAACATCATAAATAAAAACTCAAGCGTTAAATGTCAAAATAAATGCAGACGTAATCTAGACTTGGATTATAACGGATCATTAGTTTTTTTTATGCGAAGTCTTGTGGTGAAAGAAGAGAAATGTCATCGTTAATTTTTAAAATTTCAACGATATCTGCAAACGATTTCATTCAAGAAATTATCAGTTGAAAGATCTGACGAGAACTTTTAAAAGCCAAAAAATATTATATTACCTTTCAAACCGCACCACATTACTCCTCTCATTTTTTATAGCAATATCGAATATATTTTATGATCACATAATAGTCTGGTAATTTGTTTTGAGTTTAAAAAATAAATCATACAATATTCTGGAAATAATGCAAAGTTATTGCAGTTATTATTAGCAACTGATTATTGGCAACTAGATAAATCAAACTAGAAAGTTTCTAAAAAGGTCCAAAGCCATCAAATTGTAAACTTCACGACATATCTATAATTCATTAATTCTCTTTTTTATTTGGTTTATAAAAAGGATTGAAAAATAACTGTTATATTTTTAGTAAAATTCCTTAAATTGAAGTTATATAAATCATATTTATTAGTATTTCAAGTTAAATATCAAATTATATTGTGCGTCATTAAGATAAAATAGTTCACCAAAAGGCGTTTTATAAATAATCTATGTTAGTATTTCAAATAGAATCTAAGTATATCTTATGCATCCTAAGTAGCTCACTAAATGGTGTTATGTAAATAATATTAATTAATATTTTAAGTACAATGTAAGTGTCATACATCGTATGCATCCGATGTACATATAAAGTAGCTCACCAAAAGGCGTTATATAAATACTCTATATTAGTATTTCAAGTAGAATCTAAGCATATCAAATGCGTCCTTGATGTAAAGTAGCTCACTAAATGGTGTAATATAAATTATTTTTATTAGTATTTTAAGTAGGATCTAAGTTTATTTTAAGTATCCTTGGGGCCAACTAATATAGCTCACTAAACGTCTTCATATTATATTTTATTGATATTTCTAGTGGAATTGAAATATTTACAACGCGTCGTTGAAGTGAGGGCACTCGCTTCAACGACGCGTTAGATATATTTTATAAATCAACTATAAATAGTATTTAATATGTGACCTGGAAATTTTTGTAATTATTACCCATCCATTATCTTTAAAACATTAAACATTGGACTACAAATTACCATTCGAGAGAAGGAGATTACAAAGTTTTCCTGGCTACTGAACTGAAGTTAGTTAGGTTGCAGGTTCAACTGGATAAAGTTATCCGAGTTAGAAATCAAATTTACTTGAACACTTGCATAGAGTTGGATAAATTTGATAACTTTTAAGAAGGTTTATCAACAAAAATATATAACGACCATACAATGTTAACATTTTTTATTATTTATGTGGTACATTAAAATCTGAAAATAAGGAGTACTGAAAATGTTAAGTGAAATCAAACATTTTAAGTTAACAAACAATATTTCAGTGTCGTAATAGTAATTTAACAAATCACAACGATTTAAGAATATGTCTTAGCTCTTCTTTTGATAAAAAATATATCTTTTCTCACACAAACATTCCATCATGAAATTTTTATGTCGACAAAGAAAATGGCCCGGAACATTTTTATTTCATCGTGGCTGGCATACTTATTTATTTTCCTTTACATTTATATTACTTCTCTGTTTATCACCATTGATTTCTCTTCTCTAACTTGTTACTTTCTTCCAGACGTTGCTTAACTAGGTCATAATAAAAATAATAACCGTCTCGCTCGAGCGCGACTGTAGCTACCAGACGTGATTCGTTTTTCTCTCTCTAAATGTTAGAATTAAATTTTTGGCTATTTGGGTGTTCCTAAAATTGTATATAATATTTCCATTTAATTCACATTCTATTTTTTTATTGGTTTTGACTGAAACAATGTATTTTTCGTTGTTTTATCACATCAATTTCGTTATTGCAATTGTCATATTATTGTTACGTAATATTTAATGAATCGATGAACATTACTTTCGGTGAGCGCACTTCAATAGTTAAACGCCTTAATATGGTACATGCAGGGAATTCACAATGAGATATGTTTTCTGTCCAATTTTGTTGGGATTTTGAATTCCATTGATAACAAATGGTGACACATCATTTGGAGTTGCTTAGTTATTTACGGAACTTTTTTCTGAACTTCAAAAGGCGAATATCGTCACAGTAGGTGTCAGGCGGAACAAATAATAGGAATCATGCTGTGGAAACTTCTAGGTATTCGTCTCAGCAACCACATCTTGTTTTCAGAGATTGGAATGCTCGGACGATCAATAATAAAATTGACGATATAAAATATAATATGATACCCCTAAATATATATTTAGCTTTAAGTGAGACGTGGTATTAACATGACTCCTGTTTTATTTTAAATATATACAGGATTTAAGTTATGTTATCCATAAGTTTTCTAGATAATCATCTAATACAACTGCCTGTAAGCCTTGTTAATTATTGATGTGAGATTTTTATTGTAAAAGGATGTGAAGTTTTGATTGGGCAGCCATCTAAAAAAATACACACAAAACGTAATTTTTAGATTTTTGAACATGTGGGTTTTTTTATTTTATTTTTGAACATATATTCAACTGGTTCTTCTAGAGTTATCATTACAATATATGTAGCGTTATGGCAGAAGTTGACATGTACGTTTGTTGTCATTTTGTGTTTAAACTCCCAATTTATAAAAAATATCTCTCAGCATGTTGTGGCAAAATTTGGTGTGTCAGTCATTATCCAAACAAAAGATATATTTTGGAAAAACTTAAAAAATGCTTATTTGTACTGATTTTAACAGCTTATCAAAGTTAATATTGCTTCTCCTGTAAACTAAGGTAAAACGGGCATATCAACTTCTGCCATAGCGCCACATATACTCGTATATAGTCCAGGATCATCGTCACACAAGTTATTCAGGAAGTTGATTTCTTTTTTTAAATGGACAGGATGATTTCTAAGTTACATTGGTGTCTCGTTGTCACAATTGGAGATGTCAATGTTCGAATCGATATGATGGCAGATTTGAATTCTGTCTGCAAAATCTTTAAATATATTCAATAAAATATATTTAAAGATTTTGCACTTACATAGATTAAAAAGTCTCTACCTATTTGCTGGTAATATTTTTATATAGTTGTCATTCAGGAGAATTGTAAACCAGTTGTTTGTTATGTGATTTATTGAAGATTATGTGATCATTACCTTCTACTGCCTACATTCAATCTTGATTATAGGGTTACAATATATAAAAAAAAACATTTCTAAATTGGTGTGTTCGGGAACACCAATTTTTTAACCATTGTGACTTGCAGTGCCAGGAAGAAGTGTTTTTGGGATATTTTTCTCTACTAAGTGATTTAGTTCATGTGAATAATTTTGATTTCGAATATCTTGTCGAACTTTATAACTCAACATTGAAATCTATGTTGAGCGAATTAGTTATTTTGTAGACTAATAAAATATTCGCGTGAGAGTGGTAAATTGTATTTAATTCGATCCGGAATGCAGAAGTTGTACAAGGGATAAACTGAGAAGTTGTGCAAGGGAATGAAATCCTCAAAGCATAGAGAGTAATGGCTATCTTCTCTAGTTTACTTAAAGGAGTTTAGTTGTTGCAGCTTTAACCGCTTATTGGAGTGAAAATATTGAGGCGGTGAGAGAAACCCAAAGTGCTTGTGGTATAGTTTCTGAAGTGTCTGTGGAAATAATCTCGTTTGCGGGTGTATTTATATAAATTCAAAAGGTTTCGCAATTTTTATATTAATAGATAAGATTCGTTTAGATAGTTAATCGACCAGTCTTCTACCGTCGTATACCGATTACTTTAAGACTAATCGCATCGTTGATTCTGAATTTTATAGCTTTTTGTCCACTTCTTTGAAACACTTGAGTAAATTCTTTAAACATTGTCCAAATAAACAAATTATTATAAATCTATACCAACTTTGTTGTTAAATAAATGTTTAGATCTTTTTATGTCTGTGATTCAGTACATAATCAATGGGTCACTTGCACTATACTGCTCGTTGCTCATTATAAAAAAAGCGAGCATAGATCGAAACAATTTAGAAAATCACAGACCGGTTTATTATTTATCACTTTTATCGACACTTATTGAAAAATTTGCTTCCTCTCGAATTTACTCGTATATTACTTTGAACAAACTAGTTTCAAATTAACAACAGTTTGCGTACAAAAAATATTAGCCAACATAAACCGTTGTTTAAATAATGATGTCGGATTTGTTGACCGAGATGGAAACGAGGAATATTGCTTTAAGTACCGTTTTTAATATCGTCGTCGCCGTCGATCACGAAATTCCTCTTAGATACTTAGGGATCAAACGGGTTCTCAGTTTTTTTTTTTTTTTTTTTTTTCACCTGGCGTGTTTATTGCCATGTGGCAATCTCTTCCAATCAACCAGAAATATGTTTTAATGGGCCCTAAGTGAAAACCAGACTGGAATTCCATTTTTTTTTATCTGGATTCCAGCGGGGATCGAACCCGCAACCTCCGGATCGGCAGACAAGCGTCTTACCACCAGGCCACGGAGGCCGTCTAATAGAATAGATTTTAGGATTAATAGGATTTGTCTAATAGAAGACAATCCGTAGTTGTTAATTATGAATTACCGTCTCAGGATGTCGTTAAGCGTCGTGTTCAACGAGGATTGGTGTTAGGACTGTTGCTTTATAGCATTTATACATATTGTAGTATGACATCACCACCGGAGGTTCAGGGTTCGATAACCTGTGAAAAATATTCCAACCTATCGAATTATCTTTCACTCACTAAGCATCCTTTGGTTAATCGTAATATATCAGTATAAAAACAAGCTCACTAGGTTATAAAATATGAGATGATAAAAAAGATTTACGTTCTTAGCTTCTTCTGCATCCAAAAACTTTATCATCTAGGTTCGACGATTTCTCTGATTTTCTGCGTTTCATTTTACAAAATATCATTCACTTGATCCAACCATACTTTCATGGTCTCCCTCTCACACGCTTTTCACTCACATTTGCACTATACTCGTGTACCTGTTTTGTTAGTATTTCTTCTTTCATTCGTTCCACATGCCCGAACCATCTGAGTTTTCTCTTCGTCACCTTACTCAATACATCAGCCTTAAGTCCACATTCATTCCTAATCACTTAATTTCGTATTCTGTCATACATTATCACTCCATATATTCGTCTCAAATCATGCATTTCCACATAATTTATGATATTCGTCTCTTCTCAGTATTTTTCCACTTCCGCCTTTCATTCCCATACAACAAAGTTAGCACAAAATACTATTGTGGACTATCATCTTAGCAGATTTTGATACTGTACGGTTTGGAAGAGTGGAATGAGAAAGTTAAAGAAATTTTAACAATAGAAAAGGTAAAATGTATAAGAAACAAAAGATCATATACGACGAGATGTTTATATCTGAATGAGGTGAGAGATCGATGTATGTATATATGTTAGAGGTGTAGAGATTTGTCTTCTCTGCCTTCCTCAAAATGGGCATGATGTGTCGGTATATACGAGTAACATATGTATGTCAGTTCATTTATACACATTCTGATACGGAGAAGTATCCAAAACAATGGCCACAGCTGAAACTTTCTTATCCTCATACAGAAAAATACTTGTATGTTATGTTATCTTTTTACCATTACCGTATTACTAATTCTTTGGACGACATCTGTCTAATTGATAAGACGCTGAACCTTGAATTAAGGATTCGGGTTCTACTTCCAATGGTACCCGTTTTTTTTTTAAGAGTCCCAATCTGGTTACAGGTCTTGTGGCCATACTCGCTTGCGCTAGACGTAAACGAGTGTTGTTAAATTTTGAAATGAGATAGCATTGCCAAAACGTGCGATGACGAATTTCGAGCTCTTTGTCTACTCCAGTGATTCTAAAGACGCTTGTCTCCCAACCCGGATGTTACGGGTTCGATTCCCGTTGGAACCTAGATTAAAAAAAAAGGATTCCAGTCTAGTTTTCATTTAAGAGATCTTTAACATCTTGGTTGGAAGATTGTACTGTATACAACGAAAGTGTAATACAACACAATAATTTAGTCGTATAATATACATTCAGCTCATTTGGAATTAAGTAAGTAATGAAAATTTTGTCCAAGTGACATCTGCTCCAGAAATACAAAACTTCTTTCCGAGAAATTATTTCCTTGAACGGTGATACATTTATCCTCCCTTTTGTTCTGTTAGGTACATAATGCTATTTGTGATAGGTCAAGAGGAACTAACAAGAGGAACTAAGCAGGGTGATAGCGACATTATACCTTGATCTTCCGTAAATACACGACGAGGAAGCAGTCACGACCGGCAGGGAAAGTGGTCTAGGCGACTTACCGCACCGGGCCAATATATACGAGTATGAGTATGATCAACATTGCAAACCGATCGGGTTTTATCCACCTATAGAATGCGATTCTGTAAGTATAAGTATGAATATTATAAAACACTATCGTATCAAGTGTACACGTATGTGTAAATATTTTATTTACCGTTGAGTACGAGAAAATGTTTCTTTTTGATTTCTCAACATTGACATTTTACCGTTTCTTGCTTTATAATCTAATTGACATGTTATTTGAAGCAGCGGTGGATAAACTAGATGGCGCGACCAAACAATATATCTTTATTATACATCATATAACAATAAAAAAATCAACAACTTAAGTGAAAAAATTTAAAACGGTGCATATGTTACCATGTATTTATGTATGTATATCCAAATTGTAAAAGAAATGCGTAAGTCAAAAATAAAAACGATTTTGTTTTGTAATTAACAACTGTTTTTGTCTACAAGAAGTATGAACGGCTGTAAAATATATAAAAAAGGAAAGCGTCCGGCTGCGATGAATTGAGCTCGGTACTAATAGTATATGGGGGTGAACGAATTATCGAGTGGCCGAGACAGTTTTTAAAATGTTGAGTGTCTGACTACACATCGAAAGATTGGAGAAGTGCAATGATAATTCCATTATATGTATTTATAAAGGCAAGGGTGCTAGAATGGAGTTTAGAAGCTACAGAGCCATTTGTTTGCCGAATGTAGTAAGTAAACTGTATGGAAAAAATCTGATAGTAAAATTGAGAAGAAATGCTCCGAGTGCCATTTAAGTGGAAATTTATACATGGATCAGATTTTATCTTTGCTAGAAAATGTATGGCAAAAAAATAAACAAGTATTTAGTGCGTTTGTGAACTTCTAAAAGCATATGACCGCCTGATATTTAATGAGTTTGTTATTGAATGTAAATGAATACGTGGTATTGCGCAATTATTCGCAGAGAGCAAAGCATATATTAAAGTGAATGGTATCTTGACTGAATGGTTAAATATTTCGAAAGGCGTGAAACAAGGATCTTTATGTCACCCTGGTTATCGAATATTTATCACTAGCTGTAAACCACAAATTAAAACCCTTTATTAATGTTGTACAATCAACTAATAAATTTTTAAGCTGTAAAAATATAACTATTATGGTATAGATATGTCACAAATATAGGGTATTATCAAATATGTATAATAAAAAACATAAACGTTTTAAATTTTTAAGGGAAAAATACCTCATATTTGTGTCAATTTTGTTTGAATTTAATTTGTTACGAATATTCAAATATAAAGCTATTTCCTATGTAAGAAAAATCTTCATTTTCCGGAGGAAAGCATTTCTGTTTTCCTTATATAATATAATTAACTTGTCAATCTCTTACTCCAAGTATATGAAACAAAGTAAGGGCGGGGCGTCTGTAAGGGCGGGCGTCTGTAAGGGCGGGCGTCTGTAACAAAGTAAATTTATCGTCTGCCGATGCCTCTTGCTATTTGATGTTTCTTTTTACGAAGAATTGCGTTGACAAAATTCTACTTATGTTTCCCTTTCAATTTTCGTTGAAAACTAACTAAGCTCACTTTAATGCGTGGAATAGTGTTCAAGTAGGCATTTAAATGCGATTAGGAAAAAAAAACTATTTGGCAATAACCTTAAAGCGCATTTACAAAGATTTACACATCAGCATACCATACACATTTACAAAAACGTTTATAAATGTATCAATGTGACGAAGCATCCTAAGATATAAAATAATCATGACCGACTTAACATTTCCGTTTTTAATGCTCTATTGAATTAATAATTTTTTTTATTTCTTTGATCTCCAAAGAAAAAGTCGTATATTTTTGGAGCCAGATAAATATGGCTTCTTGTCCACATGTAATATAATGTTCAATTTTGGAACAGTATTGTGTTGGAATAGCATGCCGTAGTATATTCAACGTAAGATGAAAGTCTTTCCTCGGTGTCTCCATTCCCTTCTATTTCTCACCGTCCTCCAGAGAGCACGTTTGAACCTCAGGATTTAGTTAGTAAGTGGGTTTCAGAGCATTTTCTTGGTCGTTTTATATGTACTCTTATGTAAAAATAATTATAAATGGTATTATTTTAAGCTATAATAATTTCAAAACTAGATATTTTTTTAAATAATTTGATCAAAGGTAACTTATGTTAGTTTTAAAATAATTATACGAATCAAAACGTAAGAAGACAAAACAGGTATTTTTTGTTGTTTTTTCCAACTCTGTATACGTAGATATTGTAGTAAGAATTCCAAACTGTGAATGAAAACACGAGAGCTTTGAGTATTGTAATCTACTAAATCATAAGAGAATCCGGAACACGAAACTGATTTGTGAGACAGCACAAATCAGTTTCGTGTTCAAATAAAGAGAACAAGAGGACACAACTAAAAAAAATTACAATTAATTAGTCAATACTGTATTCTCCTTCATTATTTTACAACAAATTAGTCAATAATGTATTCCCCTTCATTATTTACAACCTCTTGCCAACGTTCTACAAGTTTTTCAATGCCCGTGCGATAAAAACCACCCGGTCTTGACTCGAGGAATTCGTCCAACCATGTCCGCAATTCGACGTCATTATTGAAGGAAACGCCGCGCAAATTGTTCGAAAGCGACCGGAAAAGGTGGAAACCGACGGCGCGATGTCTGGAGAATATGGAGGGTGCGGCAGGACTTCCCAACCAAGCGTTTGAATGGCATTTTTTGTAATGTTGGCGATATGAGGGCGGGTGTTATCGTGTTGCAGAATAATGCCATATTGCTGATCCATCCTTTTTTGTTGAATTGCAGTGTTGAGCCACTGCATTTGCAGAATATATAACTCCGCGTTGACTCTGATTGCGTTCAAGTATCTCGTAGTAGATGACGCCTTGCCAATCCCACCAAATGTAAATCATCGTCTTGCGCGGATGCAAACCTTGTTTTGCTCTGGGCGCTGCTTGTTGATCATAACTCGCCCATTATTTCCGTTTCTTCATATTCACATAAAGGCACCATTTTTCATAACCAGTAACGATGCGGTAAAGGAACCTTTGCTTGTGGCCATGCGTAGCTCGATAACGCGCGAGCAAACCAGCATAAATTGTCGAACGTTGATTTTTGTCGTTTTCACTCGAAACATGCGGAACCCGAGCGTCGAACTTTTGGACTTTTCCCATTGATTTAAGATGGTGGTATACAGTCATGTAACTACAGTTCATCTGCTCGGCCAATTATATGGTGGTTTGAAGGGGATCTTCATGAATAATATGGTTTAAGCGATTCTCATCGAAGTCCACTTGTCGTCCGAAACGCTCCGTGTCTTTCAGATCGAAATTACCGTCTCGCAAGTATCGCGAGCAGCTTTGGCAGCATTATTCCCTCGATTGAACGCGAACAGAAGGAGGTGTCGAAAATGCTCACTTTCGTCTACTTGACATTCCATTTTGTAGGCTTGTAGTCAAATAAAATTATATATGTAACGTAAAAGCAAATACAATATCTTGTAGAGCAGAAAATTTTTTTTCGAATGACGTATATAACCTTTACCATTTTGTTTTAATTTTGGTGCTCATTTTTAAAATTTGGAAAAAAAACGGACACAACTTATGTTAACACCTAATATATTGTTTTTTTTATACTACATTTTCTTTTAAAAACATATTTTTTCACATTTTAGAAACTTATGTAGTGATGATTAAAATAAACTACCCACTACCCGTGATGATTAAAATAAAAGACCCAATACAAAATGGGGACACTCATCTTTGATGTACCGACTACGTATGCTTAAGTTGAACCTGTCACGCTCCCGATAAAACATGGGATGCAATATTGTGCTGGTTATCGTGTGGCACAGAAGAATCAAGACGACTAGGTCATCCATAGAGATCGAGTTATTTCATTATCCTAATATGTGAAAAAAATATTGGTTTCATCCTACGGGTATACCACCGAGACTCGATCTTCAGTTCATTAACAGGGGCACCACGTGCATGTGAGCTTGAATTTTGGGTTTTTAAGATCTTGGTACAGTCCTTAAACCCCTTACTAGTTACACATATGTTATATTGAAACTAAACTGGAAAACAATTTGTCGACTCTTATGTCATATATGTGAGATCCACAGCTCACTTAAATATATAGGTTCAGACCTTCTTGCAATAGGAACACCATCTTTATTGGAGCCATTAAGTTTTTTTATAAATTTCAAATAAAACTTTTCTAGCATTTAAGTAAAGGTAATTAGATACAATTGTAGTATTTTATTAAACTATTGACATCACTATGGAGGTATGTGTAGTATAGAGGTGAAGTATTTCTTAATGACATGTGTTTACTATCGGTAAATAATATACGTTATAAAAGTGTTTATCTCTGGATTCCATAAATAATGTACAGTGAAACCCCGTTTTTACGTGCCCTGAATTCACGTTTTCCCGCTATTTACGTTAAATTTTTACAATCCTGTTTTATTTTAGTACATTTAGTGCCCACTTTTACGTTTTTATTTCCCGCAATTTACGTTTGAAATATTTAAAATGGAAATGAATTTATAAACATATTTAATTAAATGCGCGACGATTTAAAATATTTTAAATGAATATTAGGAAGCAGAAATATGTTGTTTCTATTTATAAACACATGTGCAACTGCAGCGTTCATGGTCAAGGTTACACGAGTCGTGTAATACGATGCAATTGGTGGGAAATTTAGCGAATCAGAGGCAGGCAGACTGTATATGTATTTGGTCAATCTATGCTTGTATTTTAAACGTGTCGGTCGTGTACATACAATTCCAATTGTCAATTGTCTTGAACTTCGTGTGTCAATTTACATTTTTTTTCATTTCTCAATTTTTCGTTGAATTCCTTCAAATAATGTCTCAGCAAAGAAAAACATTATCGATTCAAAAGAAAAGGAAAATTCTCGAAAAAGTGAATAAACATGTTGGTTCACGTGTTTCGCTCGCGCGTGATTTGGGGATACCCATTACAACTTTGGCTACGATAATAAAAAGACGCGAATCGATTGAAAAAAGTTTTCCGATTGGCGTGATTATCTAAATAAAAAATAATTTTGAATTTTTCATTTTTTTTTCTAGCCCCGAATCTTTATTTTCCCTCCAATTACGTTTTTTTTATCAGTCCCTTCAAAAACGTAAAAACGGGGTTTTACTGTAATATAAAAATTTATTTTCATATTTTTATTTTGTTTATGATTTCTAAATATTGCATTGTGTAATATGTGTAGTATATTTGTTTTGTGTACTATATATAGCGATTTGAAAAAAAGTATAGAAGAAAAAAAACCAGGGCTGTGGAGTCGAAAAAAAAAACACGACTCCGACTCCGATTCCTATATTTACCAACAACACGACTCCGACTCCACAACTCCGACTCCACGACTCCGACTCCACGACTCCAACTCCACAACTCCGACTCAAAAAAGCTCAATTTTATCAGGTTGTTTCCTACCTTTGCATATAGCGATTTTTTTCATGTTATACGGATAAAAATAAAACAAGATCAAACTTTAATAATTATTTATTAGAATTTATTCTTAAAAACAACATTGCTTCTATTAAATCTGTATTCGTAGAGGCTCTCAAATCAGAATTGAGAATTTTAAGAGCGGAAAATAACCACTCTACGGATACTTGGGTTGGCGGTAATGCTGTAACGAGCAATGCTGAATCTTTTACGATTTCTAGATACCGCTGTATTGCCATTTCAACATTTAACTAATAAGTTTGGTCAATTTTTTCCATTATTTTCAATGCATCATAAAATTCAATTTTAAATTTTGAAATAGTCTCCTATATAGTATTGGGACTGTGATTCAAACGAGGACGTTTTAGTTTATCTTGTTCATTGAGATATTTTTCTAAATCGTCTTCAGATTCAGCGGTGTCGGATGAAGATGATGATACTTGGTGTACGCTGCCTGCTGTCATCTCTTTTTCTAGTCGAAGGCCTTTCATACGAACGGTTAATTCAAACAGAGCGTTTTTAGCTCTATTTATTTGTTCTTCCGTCAATATGGATCGAACCATGGGGTTAACATAGATCCCAGCCAACAGAATTTTCTTTCGACGTGAGAAAAAAGGACACAAACGCATTTTCGTAGACTATATGCATTAAATGGATCTCGGTGATTCACCATATCGGCGCGACTTGCGCCTGCAAGTTTAATATTCGTGCACAATACATATTCATAATAATAATTAAAAAAAAATGTATTTTAAATTTTAACGAAAAAGTAGTCGGAGTCGCTCGTTTTTTACGACTCCTACTCCGACTCCGACTCCGGCCCAAACACCGCGACTCCGCGACTCCGACTCCAACTCCGACTCCGACTCCACAGCCCTGAAAAAAACAATGTAAAAATTTTATTTTTATATTCCATTGCTAAAATAAGAACAAAAAAAAAGTGTTTTTAATTACAACATTTTGCTGCTGCGAACAATATTTTCGTAGTTAAGTTCTAAAATACTTGCAGGTTTCCTTTCTTTTTTAACGGTTTTTTAATGCAATCTCTGTAACAAAACGTTGTTATACAATTGATCCATTAATCTAACGGTCTAAGTCAAGGTTTGGACATTGACTTATTATACGTTTCTATTGCACGCTTTTGTTACGTAGGAGCATAGATCGTGTAACGAGAGTATGTGTCTAACTATCTTTATACGCTCGGTTTGTATTAACCGAAGGTTAATCATTTATTTTCTTTTTTCTCTTGATTGCATTAATGGTAACCTGTTATTTCTTGTTTCTTAAATCACGTTGTCTCATACGAGTATTCATAATATAGAAACTCAAAAACATCAATTTTCTAGTACAATTATCATAATATATATTTAGATGATTTTTTAAAAATTCCCTGATAACAGTACTTGTAATCTAATGGTTATAATTTTTGTCCAAAAAAGTCAGAATTTTATATTCGATTTCTAGCGTATTAACTTCTCAATTAGTTTTAATTTTGTTATTATAGTTGCATAACGTAAATTCTTGAAATGCCCTCTAGCAAAAAAAGCACTTAATAAGTATGTCCGACCGATTCTCACATATTTAACTTTTCGATCATTATGAAGTTTGGATCTCCTTTACGTCAGAACTTCGAGATTGATCTGTAAAGACGGTTTACTTCCTGAAGAACAATAGCTTGCATATAATAAAGAAATACATGCCGAAATGTAATCTGTCGAAAGGATTGATATTTATTTCCGCGAGGTATTAACAGTTTATATTTACAATGTATTTTTAATTTTTAGTTTTATTAACGGAATCACTGTATTATAGTTACAATTTGATAAATGTACATGAACGGAATCACTGTATTATAGTTACAATTTGATAAATGTACATTAACGGAATCACTGTATTATAGTTACAATTTGATAAATGTACATGAACGGAATCACTGTATTCTAGTTACAATTTGATAAATGTACATTAACGGAATCACTGTATTATAGTTACAATTTGATAAATGTGCATTAACGGAATCACTGTATTATAGTTACAATTTGATAAATGTACATGAACGGAATCACTGTATTATAGTTACAATTTGATAAATGTACATTAACGGAATCACTGTTTTATAGTTACAATTTAATAAATGTACATGAACGTCTAATTAAACTTTAGGTTTTATGAATACTAAATGTCAACCTAATTAAATTTGCTAAAAAAGGACTGGAAGCTTTTAAAATTACATTACTCAGGAATATCGATGGTCTATTAGATTAAACCGGTGTTTTCACTGTTTTAACCTCTTAATGTTTTTATTCAATGTTAAGATATTTTTTTCTTTAATCATTAAATAATAAAATTATTTTACAGAAGAGAAAATGGAAAAATAATGAATAGATAACAGTTAAAAAAAGTCAAGGGTAAATCATGAATCAATAAAAAATTTATGTTCCTATACAATATTTGATAAAAACAATGGATATTCCCAACCTAAAGACATAAGAAGTATACTCGTATAAACAATGTTTCTGCTGTAACTTAAAAAACAATTTAGAAACTTGACCATTTATCAAAGATTCTTTTCTCACAAGTTTTCACTTAAAGTAGCTCATTCTTAGTAAATGTTAGTCATTTATTCTCATTCTTGATGCCTGCCTTGTTGCGGAAGCACTTTCTTCACTTAAGATAAAAAACATTTTTCATTTAGATGAGGTGTAGGTATGAGCAAAATGAACCACTTTATTTTAAAATGATTTTTTTTAAATGGTGCAAGTAACGATAGATACCACGCATGAAATATATTAATTTCTGTATCATATAATTGATTTATATATTTGACTATCTCCATGGTGAGTTCTTAGAACACTTAATATCCAGTTCGGGAGTCTCGAGTTTTCTTCCCAATTAAATCTTAAGAGGTTTCGACGCAGCAGGAAGAAATTGCGTGTTTTGTATACAACGGAGCTCTAATATATTTCAATACTTGCAATAAATTGCGTGTGTTTTTTTAACAAATAATGTTATCAACCGTCTTGCTAGACTTATTGCCTGCTCAAAGAAATATTCTTTGTACAATACGTAGTGTTTTTTTGTAAATACGAAAAACATGTATTTATATTGTATAATTAAGTTTAACTTGCAGCTTCTTGCATGATTTAATATTATATTTTTTTGTTTATGAAAACGTACTTCAAAAGACGAGAAAGTATACAAAATTATCTTTGACCATAGTAAGCCAAATCGAAAAAAATTTAATTCTCAGTAAAAAAAACTTTTGAGGTACCTGTTAATAATAATCTCAGTTTTAATTATATCCTATTAAACAGTGATTGATTTTTCTAATAAGCCTAATTTTATAGCACTTGCAATTTGATGAAATGGGGTTTTCAGGGTTGTAAATGACTGATTTTTTTACCTAAATGGTTCTCTAATAGTCATTATACCAATCATACAAACCTTGATGCATGGAAGGGAAACTTGAACTAGGCAGAATAAGGATAAAAGTAAGATTAATTCTGTGGAGGCAGATGGTGCACTTTGAAAAAAAAGGAGTGCTAATGTATAAAAGCAGACGGAATAGAAATATTTTTAATTTATCCAAGAATAAAATGGATGTTTTAATCAAGATGACGATAAAAACTTTAACATAGTTTGAACATGTGAAAAGGATGCAAATATACAAGTAAGAATGAAAGGTATTCGTGAACAACGTAGACCGAGAAAAACATGACTGGATCAAAAGAAACATATTTTGAAAGAAGTGTAAATAATAGAAGATTTTGCATGACGAGATGTATGCATGTGGAGGAGGTGAAAGTTGTGTGCTTGGATAGTTTGGACACGGCATGATGATATATTGTATACGTACAGACCTTTCCATATGTTTGTATTTATGTTATATTATAAGCTTTGTTTTTTTTTGTACGAGAATAAATAAACATTATAATATTTTATTTAAGTAACATATTTTTACTTTACATCTTGGCGCAAAGAAGTGAAACAAGCATTTAGCAAACGAAGGATTAAAAAATAAGATTATTGCACGGAAGATTCGTGTTTTGAGGGAAAATTGTGTCAGTAAACGATTAAAAAAGAAATGAAAACATAAGAAAAAATGTGTGAATACATTAAATATCGTTAATAAAATGTGTGAATACATTAAATATCGTTAATAAAATGAAGAAAAAAGATAATAAAAAACAAAACAATAATCAATCGAATATAAATATCAGAAGTCCATGAGATGCAAAAAATTATTGATTCAATTTAATAAAAGACAAAAAATATTGAATTGATATTGTGTGATATTAATTATTTAACTAAGGTTTAAATTATTAAACTGAAACTTTGTAAACTTATCAGTCAATCTATAATTATGTTAAATCTATTTGATAAATTTAGTTTCGGAACATTTGTTTTAAGAAGTTTAGACTTGTAAATAAAATATATATTATGGCTCATCCTTCGGTAAACCACTTCTATAAACTCAAATATCAATGACTTTTAGAATGAAATACTCTGCTGGATAACGTCGAGAAAACGAGTTTCTAAAGGATTTCCGAGATATATTGAAATTTTCCGGAAATTTAATGAAAATACTTGTCAATTGCAATTCCATGAAAGTGAGTTTCTTCTTTGAAAACGCCACTTTATTATGGTAATAAATGTAAATGTTGCTCAATACAAAGTACTCTTTTTATATCACTGTCTTTGTAGTTTAATATTATTCGATCATAACTTTTAAATTTAATAAGTAATTTCGTTTATTCTTAAAAAAATCAATACTACAAATTTATTTTTCTGGAAGAAGTCTTTCAAGCACTGAAATATTAGTACAAGAAAAAAATGCATTGTGGATACGTGAACAATCCGAAATTTCGGTAACGATATTGTTATATTGACAATTATAAAGAAGAAATTACTCATTGTCATCTGCCAAGTATCCAAAATAATTAAAAATATTAAAGATCAAATTAATAACTGTCACGTTAGAAGGGAAGATTTTAAAAAATCGTATAGATATCTGGAGCAAAATATTAAATTAGAAAAAAAACGAGGGAATAAAATCGAAACAAAACAAAGATTTTCTTTGACCAAATTGTTTTTTATAATACTCGTATGTATACAGTTATATAAAATCATACATTATCCGTAACGAATAATGGCAATCATATTAGTTTTTTTAACTTTCGTTAAATAATTCAGGCGTACCTTTGTGGAATACCATAATTAATGTAATATACGAGTTAATAAATCGCTTAAATTTGTTTTCTTATACTTTTTTAGTAAGAAAATAATATAAAGTTGAATTCCATTCATATTAAAACATTGTTAAAGTTGGTTGTTGACTAGACCTCTAAAGTTTCTCTGTCAAAAAATATTATTTTACATAATATATGAGATGTCTTAACAAATACTAGTGATATCTTAATTTTAGTATATTAATATGCGTATATCACTATGCGCATTTCAACATACAATGCTTTATACGAGTAGTAAGAAAATCATATAAAGTTATTCATTTGAATTCCATTCATATTTGAACTTTGTTAAGGTTGGTTGTTGACTAGACGTCTAAAGTTTCTCTGTCAAAAAATAACTATTTTATATGATATATGAGATGTCTGAACGAGTGATATATTAATTTTGAATAGACTGTACCTATCCAAAATTACGTATAGCATTATTATGCCTCGCCTTCTTTCATTCTTTACGCTTAAGTAAAAAAAAATTGTACTTTCTTCATCGTGTAAAATTTAAGTTGTGGACTGCCTAAATAATGATATTAGTTCCCATATAAATATTTTATTATTTAGGTTTATTTCTGTGTGTATATACTCTTGACATATATCTCTTGGCATATGCGTGTGACACTAAGCAGCTTTATTTTTTTTAACTTGTCTAATTATATAAGTTTATTTATTGATTTATTTCATTCTGTGTGCTATAATCCGATATTTCATTATGTGTGCTATAATCCGATATTTCATTCTGTGTGCTATAATCCGATATTTAATTTTGTGTGCTATAATCCGATATTTCATTCTGTGTGGTATAATTCGATATTTCATTCTGTGTGTTATAATTCGATATTTCATTCTGTGTGCTATAATCCAATCTTACCTCTACATCCGTTTCTTCTAACATGACATTTGAGCTCAAGTTTTAGAGACTGGTATGATATCTTATTTTTATTTATTATATATTTAGTTATTGCTTGAATATAATTCTTCATGTAATTGAATTATCTATTTTTATTACATTTTTTTTAATAATTACAAATGTATAAATGCATACTGGATGGCCAGTGACACCATCATGGGGCTCATCCTCACGATGCCAAGAACGACAGGAGCCCTCATCTGGGAATGGAGCTGGTCACAACTTGAAGTCTTCAGCCCATGGGCCGCTGAAGCTGGGGTCCTAGTCGTCAACTGCTCCACTACACTAGTGATCGAAGCTCTAGTTTATACCGACCTCTGACATATCACAATGACTGCACTTGTAAGTGAAGTGACTTTATAAAACCACTTGGAGCTTGATCTTATTTTTTTCTTAATATTTTTTCCCATGTTTTATTTTGTTTTATAAAATGTTTGGATGCAAAACATTTAAGACGCTTCCTAGACGTTACCTTGCAGGGATGCTTAATTGGAAGGGTCATACAAGATCGGCCTTAGTCTTTTGATAACAGATGATATACATATTTCATAATAAAACAGGTAAACTGTTCATTAATGTATCGGTAAAAGAAACTTCTTTTTCATAACAATGACGTTCCTTTTTGCTATCAATAAACGTGAATAAATGTTTTTCATTTTTTTTGTTTGAAGGTAAGTGGGAGTCATTTTAAAAGATTCAAGTGATGGTTATTCTCATTTGTGCATATCGATGATTTTTATCCAACTTTATTGTTTTCTTATTATTTAGTCATTTCAGTTCGTTTTGGGACATAATTTTCGTTATAAGTATGGGGAGAACCAAATATAACAAGTGTGCTTTCATGTTCTATCATGTTGATTTTATATGATATTATATCATTTGATCAATTTCCAAATTATGTTCAGACAAGTTAAGTGCATTCCGTGATTTAATGTTAATGGAGCCTGTAAAATATTAGCAGAAAATGGCTCTGTATTGTTGAACGAACAAACTTGTAACATGTTATGAAAGAAAACGAAATTGTTTATTCAGGGCTACCTCTAAGTCACCTTTTACTAGTAAAATATTGTACTTTAAATATCAGATTAAATAAAATAATGTTTTTTTTATAAATTACGCAAATTTTTCACTTCTTACTTATTCATTCATCTGGCGGATTTGTCAATTTGCAGCGATATATTGTGCCAAACCAATTTTTTTTCCTTACTTGACTTATTATTTTATACTCTTTAAAATATTCGTATTGGTGATGTTTTATTGTAGAACTTTTTTATGTTTATCGTTAATGGGGACATGTTGAAGATCATGGCACGAGGATTACATTGTCTTTGGCATCATTATTAAACGACCCTTCGAACTTAAAAATACTGGAGAAGGTGCGTAACTTACGTACGTACGTATTCGATGAATTGTTACTCAGAAAAGGTTACTTTTTTCAGGAGTCCAAACGTCTAAGAATGCAAATCATTGAAAATACTCGATGAAAATACTTACTCGTGTATTCGATGGAAATTAAAATGTAAAGCATTTTGAGATATGTTTTGTGATATGCCGATCCATTTGAAGAGATCGACTAAGATAATTAAAACCACAAAACTCATGTTTCGTATTTATTTGCTCATTTAAACTAATAACCGATCAATTTACATGTAGATGTATTATCGAGCCCGTGCGACATATAACATATATTGCCTACAGATAATAGACAGAGCGGGCATACTAGCTAAACATCTTTCCTATAATTAAGTTTAACAAATAACCATTTTTTTAAACGTATGGCTTTTAAAATTTTCATACAATAATCTAAATAAATAAATATATACGAAAATGTTTATATAATAAATTCATTGAAATTTATTATGTAACATTTTCGTTGTATACATTATAACGTTATTGCCATGTGAAAATCTTTTCCAACCAAGCAAAACGATATTTAAAGAGGTCTTAAGTGAAAATCAGACTGAAATCCTCTTTAAAAATATCTGGATTCATCGACCCCCGGCTTGGAAGACATTCATCTTATGACTGAATCTCGGAGGTCGTTAACATTGATTACTCGCAGTTATCGTTCGTGTAAGCAATACTTAAGTATGTGGTAAGGCAACAAAACATGAATGCAAATGTAGATTAATATGCTAATAACAAGACCACTGACACCTCTTACGATAAAATATGCCCAAAGGCCTTATGCACCTTTTAGGTCCCCACAAATTTTACAAAGAGAAATATATTCATTGATTCAAAAATATTCAAAAATACACTAACAAAAAACGGATTTTTGTGTTTAAAGGTAATTCATTCAGATTTTAAAAAATGATAACATTTTCTGGTAAAATATGATTAATGTTTTAAAATTATGTTTAAAGTAGTAGTAGGTATGTACTTTTTTATATTCTGACTAAACAGGCCATCTTTTGGTGTAACTTGCCAGGCTAGCGTAGTACATTATTTTTACAGTATGATGAGTTAAAGTTAGCTGATAAAAAAATATTAATTTTTATGATCGGACAAAAACAATTTTTTTCGAACGTGCAGATTTTTTAAATTTTATATCTGACTCCGACTAATAGCAGGGTTATCTAGGATTGCGATACAACCATTAAAATCATAAAATATGGCAATTTGTAGTCACAGTATACAAACATTCGGCCCAGGGTAGCTACTTTCACAATTTTCGAAGAAATGCCTATAACTCGAAATGTATAAGGCTTTTTCAAGATTTTTTTAAAAATTCTGAACCGTCATAAGTATACTCTTTCTCGATATCGGCTTGATGTTGACTTTTGGGACACCCTGTATACGAGAACATTGATGAATTTACACACTCCATCGATTTCGAAGCAAGAAGGCTTTTGGTCCAGGCAAGTAAGTTTTTATTGTTTCAGTATGTTTGATGAAAGCTGCAAAAGATTAAATACACTTGATTATCTTGTAATACCTTGCCGTTAAAATATAATATTCGATCTGTTATGACTGCGTTCTACAGAACACGCACAGAGAGTCAGTTGGTAGTAATATACTGGCAATATTTCTAGTTCAAAAAGTTTTTTTTTATCTATTAGAAAATTATATTCAGAAAATATAGTGCATTACATATCGTAAGGCAAGAATTGATTCACTTAGGCCCAGATGTTGGATCAAGATCACAGCTTGAATACAGTCACGAATCATCGTTTTTTACTATGCGTCTATCTGTTTTACGCTATTTACTGAAACTGTGATTGTGACCGTTGTGAAGATGTTTGGTTGAAAAACTGGACCGTAGAGTTGATATAAAAAATCCGTACAAAACACAAGATAATCGGTTTTTTTAATAAATGCGCATTAAATGTTTTAAGTGAGTAAATCCTATTAATTGTTATTTGAATAATTAATTGCATATATATTTAAGTAATTTTTATGAGAAACTTTACGATAAAAACATTATATATAAATAAATTTATTTTTAAAATTTCAAAACCCCTATTTCGATTATTTTTTAATTTTTTGAAAAAAATATGTTTTTCACATTTATGTATAATTTGCTCTCCTTTGTTATAGTATGAAATGTTGTGAAAATTGTATTTATTTGCTAACAAAAAATTTTAGTAAAAAAAATGTCAAATATATTACAAATATCTTAGTATTTGCGAAATTGGTAAAAGGAAAATGGGTCTAGAGCTTTATATATTTTTCATAAACGCTAAAATATTTATTACAACGCTAAATAAAAACATCTATTTCAGGTTCATCAATAAAACTTTCAATTTTTCAGCAATTAACCAAAGGCCAAATGTATTAAAAAAACATCGATACAAGTTTAATTAAAATTATGTATATCGGGTTTCATTATTTGAAAACTTAGAACACCTAAATAAATATAGCTCGCCCCTGGCATTGGCGGCTTGAAAAAGGTTGCGGGAAAGTTCATCTTCCACGCTGCAATACCAATACTTGATGCTTGATATGCAGAGCTCGACAGGCCATCGTGGGTAGACCCGACACACCCGAGTCCGCAGTGGAGTGTTTACATAACATGAGGAAGGAAAGCTACACCGATGCAGGAAATAAATAGCGAGTTAAATATGAGCAACAACTTATGTACCGATATCCACGGGTTCTCAAACTAATTTTCATGAAGAACCGGCAATTAAGTATTGTTTTAAGATATAACATACGTAACATATTAAATATACTCATATAATATATAATTTTTAAGATATATCATAATCTTCCGGTTAAAGGTTCTTGAATATCCAATATCGATCTCTTCGTAATGCTAACGTAATCTATCGATCCTGTGCATCTTCAATTCATTATAAATATACGTTTATACATATACTATCAGTATTTTATATTAACTTAATAACTAATATTATACATAGGCAACTAAATTTTCTGATGTCTTTAACGACAAACGCAAAAAAAGATTTGAGTTCCGCTTTTATTCAAATACTATTATATTATTTTTCACTAGTCCGTGATTTCCATTATTCTACTGAAATACCAAGATAATAACGTTATCCTGTTTCCGCGGGAAACTTCATCTCTCGCATTCACATGGCACCAAGGATTCAACTGTGTTGTTATATAATATTATAACAATGGAACTCTGTGACTCTTTATGAAAGTTTGATCTAGTAATCCTAATTTTTTTATTTCTTTTTTATATAATACTTTAACATAATCATACTCCCGCTATTGCAAGGATCTAAGTAAACTACGGATATGGAATGAAGTAATTAGGGATGTATATGAAGTTAAGGCTGATATACATAGTAAAAGTACATGTATTATAGAACGAATGAATGAAGAAATATTATCCAAATAAATATTAGTGGAAGTCGTGATAGAGGAAGACCAAGGAATCCAGTAAAAATTCAGAAAATCGTATGAGTTGTACGAGAAGGAGTATGGATGTATAAGAGGCGAAAATTGTCTTCTTCGACAGGAGAACGGTATGATGGTAAATATGAATTTATACGTTTTAACGAAATCCAAAAAATCGAAGGTGCTTGCTTGCAGGGGAAGGGAAGACAAAAATGAATAGAAACATAACAGTGATATCTTCATATGCTGAAGGTGATGATATATATAAAAGGTTATTTTAGTATTTAGAAAATCTTTTTTATATTTTCTTCATTATTTTTCCCTCTAACTTAAATAGCAGTATAACATGATTGTCTGGAAATGTAAGAACGAACCAGGTGCTTTAAAAAGTATTTTACAATTTAAACTGGTTAAATTTAATATCACATAAGTGTTTATATTTTAATCCGTGTTGTATACAGCTATACAACGGGATTTCATAGGTGAAATCACGTTTTTTAAATAGATAAAGCCTTAATACCGCTGTTTGTCGATGAAACAATGAGAGTCAAAAATAATGCACTTTTTCTCTTGTTATATTTAAAACCTCGTCTACTAATTTTAATATTGAAATATCAACCAGCAGCTCAATTAATAACCAATTTTGTTTTTGAATTGTGAAAAACTGTATTGATGGGAAATTGTGTTAACAACTATACGTAAACGATTTTTCTTACAGTGTTTAAAATATTTGTTGCAGTGTTTAAAAGTAATATTTATTTTTTTAAATTGTGGCTTACATGCCTATTTATAACATGCCACCCAAACACATCAAGTGTGTGTGAGAAAGGAATAGTGTATATTTAAATTATCTACATCGATCCATAGTACTGAGAAACTATATACAATAGAATTAATTACTTAATGTCACGCATAATTAATTGTAGATGCAACATTAATTACATCAACGTGTCAGCTACGTAAATAAATGTTCTCATAACATGGATGTGTTGTTAAACGCTGACAATGAGTTTAATTAATGTTTTTATTTATTTTAACTGAAATGTAGATGAAAACTACAATAAAACATTTTTTTTTTTCACTTTTCATCAACGAACGAAACAATATGCCTTACAACATTATTAAAAAAAGTGAGTTCTTTACAGATTTACAAAGAAAAAAAATCTTATCATTAAAAAAAATTATAACAACTCAATAAAACCAAATAAAAAGCTTAACAACACAATTAAAATGATACATAAGTAAAAATTTACAGAAATCAAAATTATTTCAAAAACATAATTTAACAATATACAAAACTGATTATACAATACGGGACCATCTCGAGTCCCACACCTCACATCTTGACATTCTTGTGAAAAAAATAGTACAGCTCAAATTCAACACTATAAATCCTGCAATCAGCCTTCTTTACTAGCTCAACAGACTGGTAAAATATAGATATATCGGCAATATTATTAAATTGATTTGCCAAAGGATGCATTCTATGTAAAGGAGAATTTGGGTATAATTAGAGATACTCCGTTGACAATAGAAAATAACCCTATAGGGAGTATGTACTGAAGAGTCTCCTATATAAAAAAAGCTAAGGAATTCAGAACTATGTAAGTGATAGTTGATGGTTATATATGAACATCATTGTAAGGAGACTAAACAGTGGATTTTTTTAGCTGACTACGCACAAGTGAGGTATACACTAGTGTAAATATCTTAATTGAAGAAAACCCTTTGATATCCTCAAAATAAATCCCAGTGCACTTATCACATACTTATCCCCTACACTATAAATATGGTCAATAAAGGACAACAGAGCATTAAACACGAATTTTTGGTACAAATATTTGTTTATTGTATAATCATAATGCATGGGGGATTGAACTTAAAAAAGGTAAGTACACTTACTGATGCTCAATTTGAATATATTTATCTCACACCAATTCCATAACCTGTCAACATTGCACTTTTATACTGCACAACCATCAACAGACCGAATAAAACGATAAATTTTAAAATCATCTACAAAAAGCATCACTTCAATATTATTCAAAGTGTCAACAATATAATTAAGAAACATAATGAAGAACAAAGAACTGAAGTACATCACTTATCACAAATTGGCCTATAGTTTGATACGTCTCTCACCCTTCTTCAATACAGGCAGAAGATAACCATTCTTCCATAAATTCAGAAATCAGCTCTGGACTAGGGATATATTAAACAACATACAAAGAAGGCCCACCAAATGGAATAGGGATATATTAAACAACATAAAAAAAGGCCCACCAAATGGAAAGCGCATCGCTTCAGAAGAATATACTTCGGTCGCTTGATAAAATTAACAGGACACAAAAATATGTAAGACAACTATGTGTGCAAGGAAATTTCTTGAATAAATATGTGATAGTAATAGATATAACATAAAATATCATTTTAATAATACAGGGTCTTTCAAATTGAGTGGTTTTTTAAATAATTTTTGTTTAACTCTTGAATAAAACACACAATTTGCTTTGATTTCAAACAACTTTTTATTGGTCATTGAAGTATAATGTATGGTATTTAAACACAATAAACAATATCCGCCAAATGTCCACTTCTTTCAGCTCCGCAGATGTCCAATCTTTTGTCCAATTTTTCGATGACATTTTGGCATAATTGCGGTTCTAACTCACCAATAACGCGAATAATTTCATTCTTCAACTCAGGAATTGAGACCTGGATTTTCACGTAACCCCTTGAGTAAATAGTCCAACGGTGTCAGATCACATGATCTTGGTGGCCAATTAACATCACCTTTTCCGGAGATTACAGTACATAAAATAATTCTCAATTTTAACGCGTTTTATTGTTTACGACTCAATTTTTATAAATATCATACATTACATTTCTCAAATGGCACAAGACCCATGCAAGTTCGCGATGCCATCTGTGTTTTATCCAAGAATTAAAAAAACCACTCAATTTTAAAGACCCTATACAAATGGAAATATACATAGAACAAAAACGTGACCACATATTTGCATAATATTCCTCTAGATCATTTTTTTGTGAATCTCAGGATGCATTATTGAAGATAAGAGCATTTTTTAAAAACGAAAATGCGAAATGTTAACTTTTAATTGCAAGCCATAAAAATATTTCTTTAAATATTTTTTTAAGAACAAAGAAATGCGTTGTATTGAAATAAAATGTATTGTATTTGTATTTCAAAGTTTGTGAATATTGTCGTTAATTGAAATTTGAAATAAAGTGATTTGCAATTCAATGTATTTTGCAAAGAATGAGGGCATCAATGGCTTTTTAGAAAATAACCTTGGTTGAACGTTCTGTCAATAACAAATATTTTTTAAGGTCAAATATGGAATAAAGTAAACAGTTAATTTGTTTTAAACGAAATTGGGAATGGATCTTAATAATAAAAATTACAAAATAACCTTTCTCAATTATTAAAAATAAAATTTTGGTCGAGTTGATAACTAATGGCTTCTTTGCAAAATAAATTAATTTACTAAGACCTCCATGTTTCCTGCAAAGCTCACGTTCACATGAAAACTATTTAATTGGACAGGTTTAACGACGTAGTACAGTTGTTAAGAAAGTGTAAAAAAAATAACATCACTATCACTTCATGTCGCTATTGGGGTACACAAGGAGAACATACTTCCACTTGATTTAATCCTAGCAAACATTATGTTAACACATTCCGTCATGCAAACCCGTCCCGTCTTATTACGTATTTTCAGATCTTCCCAAAGTTCTCGCACCTTCTGTATTACTTGTATATATCTTGTTTATAAATCTTTTATATATATTTTTTCTATTTTGTTAAATCGTCTCTATGCTCCTTACTACATCTTAATCACTGCCTTTTCTACCAATAGGCTTTCTTTTCTAATGTCATTATTCTTTATTTTATCGTGCATTGTTTTGCCACACGTTTTACGCAATACCCCAATTATACCATATTTACCTTTCTTTCATCATGTTTTTGCCAAGTCCAAGTTTCGCTCACATATCCTTATGTTGGCATTAAATATGCGTAGTATACAAAATGCATATAACATGGAAACTTTACTACGAATAAATAGGATTTAAAAATCAGTATCTTTTCAAAACGAAATCATTTCAGTGACTGTTACGAATGAGGAGGTTGGGAAGAAGGACGAATAAAAGAAAAGTTATCTCTGTATAAAAATATACAACAAATTAAAATTTGATATAATAGTTTTGACGATTCTGTTAGTTACAGCATCGTCAAGGACTATTGGAAACTGTTTTATGGTGAAATAAATCACATTTATAAGCTCAATTATAATTTCCTTCAAGCCCAGTGGAAGCGGGGTCGATTTCTGTCGGTATCCATTTTTTAAGAAAGGGTTCTTAAAAAATGGATATGTCTCGTTTTCCCTTAAAGCATTTTACCCATTATTACCGTTTAGAAGAGATTACCGCACTGCTGTAAAGTCGCCAGGCTGTATAATATACTACAAAAATGTAATGCAATTGGTCTGGTTTATACGTGCTCACATAATCTGCCCAATCATTAATGATTTATTTATAATATCACCATCCAATCCAATTGTGACAGAAAAATACTATACACAACCAAGTTGACGAACACATCAATACGCAGATAAAATATGACATTTTAGTTTATGTATTTAATGATCATCGGCAGCGATGTATCACAGCTATTTTGTCCTATCCACTGTATCATTGTTATTTAGATATATTGCAAAAAATTACATATATAGTAGTTGCATATTGCATTAACACATGCATACATATCGTTGTGTATGCTCTTATATTTTTTACATTTCACTATTTTCTCTCTAGCAACTCATTTTGAATGGAGAAGTCTCTTTTCTGTTCACCTTTGTTATCTGCCGCCATCGATACTTCTACAGTCCATGCCTCTCCTCAGTCGCCAGTATCCACTTATTTATATTGTAAGACTTTCAAGAGTGAGCAAATAACCATGATATTCCTTTTTTAATATCAATTACAAAATCCAATTCTAAAAAATAAGTCTCTAGGCCGTTCGTATCTTATATATTGTAAATTTTAATAAAAAATAACTTTACACGCATTTGAATAGCCCTTAATTGTTGAAAAATAATATGTTTATTGATAAATTTAAAAAATCTATAAAATTAAAACAATACCAAAACATCTCAAAGAATTGAAGTCCATCGATATACCAGTTGTTGAGAAACACTATTATTTACAGCATGTTAACAGATGAATATTCTCATAAGGTCTTGGTCAATAAAGTGCACAAGAGTCACTTTGCAATTGTAAAGTAAAACCATGACAAATGTTTATGATCACAATAAAATAAGTTTTATTATAAATTGGCAAATTTTATTTGTGCTTTATTAAGAGAAAGCAAATTTATTGTATAGAGACGACATCTCTCTCTTTTTATTTAATTTTGTGATTTTGTGTCATAAAAACGAACAAATAATTTTTTTGCATAGGTTACGGCTATTTTTAAGTCAATATTATTAATAAAGATTTATCATAAAGTCAACGTCGAATACTTTCCAATAATTCAAACACTGTATGCTAAAATTCCAACATGCATCACACCGCTCGATTTCCCACGGGTTGAAAATATAACTTGAAATGTATTAGTTCTTAAATTTATTTGAATAACAGCAGTACCGTAGGCATTAGATCTATAAACTCCTTAATCCAATAGAAAAACATTGTATGAATACGATTTTTTAACAAGTTTCATTTTAACGAATTTGCGTAAATGGTTCAATGACATGTCTTACTTACGTTATTCATGCGTTGCAGTTTCTATTTCTACCTCTATCATAGTTACTTCAGGTAAAATTGTTGAAGACGATGGTCTGGAAGATACGATATTTGCTATTTATATTCATTTTAAAACATTAAAAAAAACCGGCATATTTTTTCAACCAACTCTGCTAATATCATATTTATACACAGGTAAATGTTTTATGGAACAACAAAAAGAGAACTGGAGATGAAATACCTGATATTGATTTGTTAAATACAGTTATGAGTTTTAAGACTCCAAAAAATAAAAACTGTATATTTTTTTATATGTATACGAATTTTAATAATATGAATAAAAAATGCAAAGAAAAGCATGCCGTTATCAGGTGGGACTGAAAGTGTAATATGAGTTATAACGACCAAACCAAGCTATTGATTTCAGAAAGTTCTGCTAAAAATTGATCAAATTGAAAGAAGCAATCGACAAGAAGAATCCAAGGCTGGCCAATAGAAAAGGCATTGTGTTCTACTTGTAGCACGACAACGACAGACCACACGTTTTTTTTATGGTTACTCAGTAAAGAATGTAGTAACTTTCCTGGGATGTTTTGGTGCATTACCATGCAGTCCAGACCTTCTGTCTCTTAATGGTGTAACATTTGGCGAACAGTTTTTAACTTATTTATAAGTCCAAGGAATACAAGAAAAGAATCCTTCAGCTACAAATAAAATGAAAGAAAATGATCGATAAAAATTTGCGTACGTGTATGTATGTATTATAGAATCAACTCATTTTTTTAATTTACAAGAAAACTATTGCAAAAACGACGCGACCTTTTGTTATAACTCAATACACACAGACATATTATCACGCAACTCGCCTATTAGGTTAGGTAGAAATAACGGAGTGCCAAATTTTCCTATCACGTGATACTTCTTTCGCCTCCTATAAATCTACACATCTTCTCATACTGTTTCCCTAACTTTTTACCTTTCCTTCTTTCGAAATTTTATTTACTTGGTTCAACTATACTTTTATCTCCCGATTGTTTGTAAATTGGTATAGTCAGACTTTCATCACTCATACCTTTAACATGCCCAAATTATCTTAACATGTTTTTTTTTCGCCCAACTCAATACTTCAGTTTTTAAACTCACAGTAGTTCGTATTAATAACATTTCTTTTTCTACCATACATAAACATACCACATGCCTTCTCAGTGCACGTATTTCTATCGATTTTACTCAACTCCTTTCATTAATTTTCCAAGCTCACGTTTCATTCTCATACATCACTAATGTCGTGAACCACAATTTGAGCAGAGCTTGATATTGCTCGAGTTTAATATATGTCTCTTAGTGTTTCAAAAAGTTCGTTTCATATTGCAACTTCCGTTCAATATCTTGTCCTACCTTTCCGTCATCTGAGAACATATTTCCCAGATTACAAAATTCGTCAACATGTTCTAATCTTTCATTTCATTTCCTTTCACCTTTTTCATTTATCTGTTTTTCTTCACCTATCCGTTCAACATGTCCAATTTTCCGCAAAACGTGCTCTTCATTTGTTGATAAGTTTCGCCCATGAAGAGAGTTTGAAGAGAGTTTTAAAAAATGTAATGGAAGCCGTTATTCATTTTATTTTATCCACTTTTTAATGCCTTTGTATCAGAAACTAAGAAAATTAAATAGTGAGAATACAACTAAAAAAATATGCAACAAAGTGTTTTCGATTCCTGGAGAATTAACATAAGAAATTTGTTTATTTTTATTTAAACAAATCTAGCACATGATTTTATTTTTTGTTTCATTATAAAATATAACATCTTTTGTTTCATAATATTAGGTCCTTACATATGAAATTGGCGTTTTGCCGTACTGGCAACTTTGATCTCAAATATCTTCTCTTTGGTTAGGAATTTCAAATTCAAATTTTTACAGCTATTTACTCAAGTATTTGTGTTTCGAAAATTATAATTCATTTGTTTTTTCCTCAATTGTTTTTTTTCTTTGCGTCACTCAGTTTACAAAATGGAAAACTTGAAATATCGCGTTATTTACGAGTACGAGTTCCACCGTGGCACCAGTGCTGCAGAAACGGCTCGAAGGATTAATGATGTGTATGGCGACGGTGCCGCAAAAGAAAACACAGTGCGTTTTTGGTTCCAACGTTTTCGTTCTGGAAATTTCGACCTGCAGAACAAGCCCGGTGGACGGCCGGAGACCAAAGTTGATAATGAAGAATTGAAGGCTATTGTGGAAGCGGATCCATCGCAAACCACGTCCGAGTTAGCTGCAGGCTGCGGTGTTAGTGATAAAACTGTTTTAATCCACTTGAAGCAAATTGGGAAGGTGAAAAAGCTTGAAAGGTGGGTACCTCACGAATTGAGTGAAGCAAATCAACAAACGCGCGTTGACTGCTGCGTTGCATTACTCAACCGGCACAATAATGAAGGAATTTTGAATCGATTCATTACCTGTGATGAAAAGTGGATCCTGTATGATAATCGGAAGCGCTCATCGCAATGGCTGAACCCTGCCGAACCAGCCAAACCATGCCCCAAGCGAAAATTGACTCCAAAAAAGTTGCTTGTGAGCGTTTGGTGGACTAGTGCTGGTGTCGTTCACTACAGCTTTCTTAAATCTGGCCAGACGATTACGGCAGATGTCTATTGTCAGCAACTGCAAACCATGATGGAAAAGCTAGCTGCTAAACAACCGAGGCTGGTTAATCGCCCTAGGCCACTGCTGCTTCATGATAACGCTAGACCACACACTGCACAACGGACGGCTACCAAATTAGAAGAGCTTCAATTGGAATGTCTAAGACATCCACCGTACTCTCCGGACCTTGCCCCGACAGATTACTATTTTTTTCGAAATTTGGATAACTTCTTGCAAGGGAAAAAATTCAACTCCGATGGGGCAGTCCAAACCGACTTCAAAGATTTTATTGATTCCCGTCCGAATGGTTTTTTTAGTAAAGGGATCGATGAACTACCTATGAGATGGCAAAAGTGCATAGATAGCAATGGTACATACTTTGATTAAGTAAATATATTATATTAAAAAAAAATCAACTTTATGTTCCTCCCAAACAAAACGCCAATTTCATATGTAAGGACCTAATATATTAAACCTGCTTTTGTTTTGTCATAAATTAAATTTGGTATCTCAGGCCGTATCTAGTCATAAAAATGATGTCTAATACATCTGTGTTGAAATATATGAGTACATAATTATGATCAAGACATGTTGTTATAAGACTAGGCAAAGAGGAGAGAGTACCATGTTTGTTTATCACGACATATTTCACACCCTCAACATCTAAACGTATTCACATTTAACTCTGCCGGTTTCCCTAACTCGTTTGGACCTTTTTTTCCAAAATTGTATTCACTTCATTCTACCACGCTTGCTTCAGCTGCCTCTTCTCCGATTTCCACTCACATAAGTACTATAAATTTATTTTGTCAAATTTTAATTATTCAACTTAACCTCGGTGGCGTAGTTGGTAAGACACATGTCTTCCAGTCCCGCGGTTTCGGGTTAAATTCCTGTTAGCCCTCGAAAAAATAAAAAAAGGCTCTCAGTCTTGTTAAAGTTTTCGTCTAGTAGCTATGCTCACACGCGTGCATCGCGAACGAGTGTTGTTGTCTGTTCACGTATGGAAGTATTTTCAACACGTACGATGACGAACTGCGAGTTACATATTCACTCCAGTGGTTTTAAACCCGGATGTTTGATTATTAGGGAGAGGGCAATATTGTATCCCGGCCATTTTCTTCCATATATAGTATATCTGCATCGCTAATTCGTATGTGTTAAAGGGTACCATACGAATGTATTTTTTCGTCATGTCCAAACCATTTTGTTCATTACACCAGTCTCTAGTTCATAGGTGTCCTTAATAATTTAATTTCGTATTCATCATACATCGTCAGAACACATATTTATTCGACTCCATGCATTCTTAAGCCACATCCACGTTTAACTACCATTTATCAAAGTTGACACTAAACCATCAGATTTCGATACTGTTTGGTTAGAATTTGTTGAGTATCCCATTGATTTTATTACCTATCGTAACACGTTTTTCAATATTTGTTGAAAAAAATACTAATTCTTTCATCAAAATTCTTATATTCTCCCAAGGCTTTAATTGTTCCCTAAAAAATCACATTTTTTTATTTCAACAACCACAAACGTTTATTTCGAAACAATATTTTTTTAGGACTCATCATGACCTCCGTGGACTACTTGATATGAAGATGGTCTTCTACCCGGAGATTTCGAGTTCAATTTATAGTGATAAAAGGTTGACATAACGAAATTATATCTAAAAAGTGAGAATATATTGTGGAAGAAATGACTGAAGTAAAAGTGGTAGAATCAAGTGGATATAATTTTGAAAAAAGAAAATGTCAGAGAGTCCAAGAAACCGAAATAAAGGAATAAGAAAAAGTATAGATTTTGAGGAAGCGAAATATGTGATAGACGAATAAGGTGTCCTCATTGACGTGCTCAAAAATAAAACGCCTTGATGTTAAGAATATACCGGTATATTTAAACATAGATATTCGAGTAATACAGACAACGATTTTCGAATGTATTTTGATAACTGGCCTTGGACACCAAATTTTATTTATTATGAAACAAAAAGAAAAATTCATAAGAGATGCTCGAATGTGTTAAAAAACGATTCTTTCCAAGTTAACTTAATAATATTATTACATTTCCATCACAGCCATTTCCATTAAACTTAAATTGAATTTTAAATTACTGATAGATGCATATTGAAAATATTGCACAGTTTTTCTCCTCATATTGTAAATAAAATAATTTCAACATTTTCCATTTTCAGTGGTTTTTTTTTTGTTTTCCTTTCAAAGCATGCCGCTTTTAAAGGTGTTCGCCGAAAAGTACTGTTTCTGACACTTCAATATTGAATGTTTGAAATATGCGGAAATTGAATGATGTTTTTAACACCAATGTTACACCTTGTGGTTATTTGTGATTTTTAAATTTACGTTTTATATATTTTTATATACACTAAGGTTATCAGTTTTATGTATTTTTAAGGACCAATGTTTTCTTTATATTATTTAATATTAAAAGTTATATTAATAATTTCTTTGTGATATTATTTGACGTTGTAAAATAAACAAACTATATAAAAGTCGTTGTTAGAGAAGGAGAATATTGTTAGAGAAGGAGAATATTGTTAGAGATGGAGAATATTGTTAGAGAAAGAGAATATTGTTAGAGAAGGAGAATATTTTTTTTGAAGACGTGCAGTATTACAATATTTGTTTAAATAATTATTTTTTGTATGGAAAACTTATAGCTTTATTGAATAATAAAGAAAAGTTTTCGTCAATTTCATTGACTATTTTTCGAAATTGTGTTAGACTTGGGTTCGAAGAAGAACGAGAAAAAATATCAGTGTTATGGGAACTAGAAATTTTAACGAACTGTTTCGGTATTTTTGCAAGTCATTAATTGACGTTAATTTATTTATAAGAAGGAAAATCGCCGGAGTCACCAGTTTCGAGGATTAAAGATAAAAAATCGTTTTATAAATGAAAGAAATCGAAGCGGTTTGATGTGATATTTTACATCAAAACAAGGTCTTAATAGGTGAGCTCTGTTTCAAGTGTTTACTTCTATAATAGTCGGTGATCGTTAAGGCTTTCTTGACCTTTCAGGTAGTAGATCTGAACAAAAGAATGTTACCTCTATGAAATAAGACCCGTAAGATCTTCAACCAGGGGGTGCGTCTTTTTCCCGCACTTCATCCGCACTGAATTTTTTCCTCCGTTATCAGTTGAATGACCTTATATTTTTCCCCTTGCATTATAATCACTTTCTTTATTTGTCCGTTTTAAGATGTCATCAATACGTAAAAAGCATTCTTTGATCACTCTTCAAAATATTCTAGTTTATTACTGAAAGCTTAAGTAAATGTCCGTGCTTCAACATTATGGGAAAATATGGAGAAAATGTTATAACGTAGAATTTGCATAAGTAAATCGAGATTAAAAACCCGGTTGCTTAAGAGAACTGGCATTTATTAGAAGTAAATTGTGCCATTTTCACTTTTACTTTGATCTCTCGAGACTGCTCACATTGATTTTTCAGCCAGCATCCCAGATAATGTAATCATTAAACTTGATTTACAATAAAAAATTTCATATCAAGAGGTAATCTTGTCTATACTTTTAATTTACTTATAATCATTTTAAAAGTGACAAAACTTCTCTGAAACAATATTCTTTTTTATTCAATATTCAAATCCAATAACACCTTTAATATATTTGTCAAGTTCCAGTTTCTTTCCATATTCACAAAAATAATATAGTGAAATAACTAAAGTTTTCATACACATTTCGATACCATCCAGTACTAGCGGCACGTTCAAATCCAATAACACCTTTAATATATTTGTCAAGTTCCAGTTTCTTTCCATATTCACAAAAATAATATAGTGAAATAACTAAAGTTTTCATACACATACACATTTCCATACCATCCAGTACTAGCGGCACGTTCAAATCCAATAACACCTTTAATATATTTGTCAAGTTCCAGTTTCTTTCCATATTCACAAAAATAATATAGTGAAATAACTAAAGTTTTCATACACATTTCGATACCATCCAGTACTAGCGGCACGTTCAAATCCAATAACACCTTTAATATATTTGTCAAGTTCCAGTTTCTTTCCATATTCACAAAAATAATATAGTGAAATAACTAAAGTTTTCATACACATACACATTTCCATACCATCCAGTACTAGCGGCACGTTCAAATCCAATAACACCTTTAATATATTTGTCAAGTTCCAGTTTCTTTCCATATTCACAAAAATAATATAGTGAAATAACTAAAGTTTTCATACACATACACATTTCCATACCATCCAGTACTAGCGGCACGTTCAAAACCTCTAATAACTATGTTGTTTATAGTTAAGGCATTAACGTTGTGGAGGTTTAAAGACACTGTAATTTGTTTTATCAAACACTGTTTATTCCACTTTTTGTAACGGTATAACCCTACCGGTTTTAAGGTGCACACCTCATCTTCAGGGGAGCACAAATAAGACTTGTACCATGATCAAACAAGTCTTGTTTGTGCTCCCCTGACGATGAGGTGAAAGCCTTGAAACCGGTAGGGTTATACCGTTAAAAAAAGTGGTATAAACAGTGTTTGATAAAACAAATCTCAAATAACTATTTATTAACAGAATTAGAGAACATTGTTCCATTTATTTAAGTATGTTTGGATATTTCCTGCTCGCCTTTATTTTCACATGACAGACTTGATACCTTATTGTATTAGGAATTCGTATTACGAATTTTGATCCTTGATTGCCATCACTTAGCTTTTCACTTTTCTGAAAAGTTCGAAATAAGTAAAATTAACATAAGTCTTCAAGTTATTTTTTCATATAAACATAAAAAATGAAGCTAGGTCATAACATATTAACAAGAGTTTTCATTAAGTTAATTGATATATTTGTGATATTTATGGAATTCATTAAGTTATTTGGTTTTACATTTCAAAAAACAGTAAAATGTAAATTAAAAAAAAACCAAAGATTACTGATATAATTATACTAAAACCAAAGAACTATTGGATAGTATTTAAACTTTAAGAGTGGGCTTCTTGATTAATAGTCTCGATTAATAACCTTCAAGGTTGGTTTTAATTTCAAGACTAGGTTTGCTAGAATGCAGAAATTCTTATTAAATCGTATATACAACCAACACCTATTATTCTTAGTGAAGGCATTCACACTGTGTTTAGTTTGAATTAATTATCTACGTTCAAATTTCACTTAAGTACATCAATGTTGATACTAATCTTTATCTTTGCTCTCAACCAATTCACGTGCAGGATGAACAGTCAGTATTTATCGATAGGCAGGGAATGACTATCTGACATGGCTTGTATGTGTTTATCTACCTCAGGTATTTTTGCTCTCAACCAATTCATGTGCAGGATGAACAGTCAGTATTTATCGATAGGCGGGGAATGACTATCTGACATGGCTTGTATGTGTTTATCTACCTCAGGTATTTTTGCTCTCAACCAATTCATGTGCAGGATGAACAGTCAGTATTTATCGATAGGCGGGGAATGACTATCTGACATGGCTTGTATGTGTTTATCTACCTCAGGTATTTTTGCTCTCAACCAATTCATGTGCAGGATGAACAGTCAGTATTTATCGATAGGCGGGGAATGACTATCTGACATGGCTTGTATGTGTTTATCTACCTCAGGTATTTTTTGCTTTTATCCAGTGTGCACTTTCACTTTACAATTATATACAGTTTTTGTAACCGAAGATGCTTTAGTAGAATACAGATTTCCTCAAATTGGGTATTTTTAAAGACATTCAGTTTTTAGATGCTTATTATTCCATTCACAAACCCATCTTATGCATCATATTATTAAACCACATTGAATACATGTACAAGAACTTGTTTATTTTTGGCTGTATTTATGAAGAAAATAATTTCTTTGCACAACTCACTTTCACGATTGAATGATATAAAATATGTTGTACTTACGTCCGTCTTGAAGAATAGGTATAGTTATAGGTATGTTTTTAAATTCTCCTATTGATTATTATTATGTCATAGTTACGGTTTAGTATTATTAATATTATTGTCTTCAAATAATTATCACACGGTTAAATGAATAGGAATGTATCCAAACAAAAGAAGAGAAAAACTCGCTGAATATTCTTGAGACTATCGGAGGCAACTATGAGAGCCAAATACCGGAGTAAACCAATGAGTATCGTGCTGTATATGCTCAACAAATGCGATATTTTTGACAAGTGCAACGACAGAAAGATACCGAAAGGGAAGTCAATGAACGTCGCGATGCGGAATCTCAACAAAAGCGACAAGTGCAAAAAAGCAAAAGATTAAAGAGGAAGCCAACGAGTGTCATGCTGAAGAAGCACAGCGAATACGTGACTTTCGTCAACGTTCTCAGAGAGATCTTGAAATTTGCCAACATTATAGCTTTGACTCGATATTATAACGGTGACTCGATAAATACTGAATGCCAATTTTACCATTCTCTAAATTTTACAATTGAGAGATACTATATTCTGACAAATGATTCAAATATTGCTGAAATAAAGGAATTGCTCTTGTTGAAGGTGAAAATAAGCAACAAAGTGAGTTCCTTCAACTTTGATAGAGTTTGTAAGCAATCCAGATTTTTCAGACTACCAAAACTTTAACTATCAGTAGTTTTATGTTTCAGCTTGGCAAGTTTATTTACATCCAGGAATTTTTCATGGGTTACGTCTAGTAAATAAATAATTTACTATTGACAAAGCAAACTAAAATTTTGTTGGTTAAAACGTAGATGACTTTGCTTGATAGATAATGCCATGAGCTTTAAGTTATCTAAGTTATAATAGTTTTCATAGGTTAACATACGTCTAATAAATAAATAATTAAGTACTTACAAGGTTATTCAAATTCTGTTGGTTTAAATGTAGACGGCGTTGCTTGATGTATAATAAGCCTGAAGTTATCTATATTATAATATTGTAGTTTTAAGGGTTACGTCAAGTAAATAATTATTTTGTTATTGACAAGGCAACAAATATTCATTTGGTCAAAATATAGACGGCTTTGCTTGATGTATATGTAATGAGCTTGAAGTCTTCTAGATTATAGTAGTTTTATAGATAGTACTATGGAGTGTTTTTTGGTCTGTCACGTGTTAAAAAAAGACGTTAATGAAGCTTTAGATTAATTTAATTTCATCATTCGCCATCAGTAATTATTAGTTATAATATTGTTATTTTCATCAGATTTCCTCTTTATTCTATCCTGGAATACATCTTTCGCTTTTGCCACGTCCGAAACAATTTGATGGGTGATCGAGTATGATTGTCAGTAATTTTGTGAATGAAAGATTGTGCTGTCAATATTCTGCAATATGTTGCACTTCAGCAAGCACAAATTATTGACAGATCAAACTTTAAAATCCAATGGCAATGAGGCAAATGGCCATATTGGCTACAGAAAAACATAAATTCAGATATAAAACGGTTCAAGAGTAAAACAAGTCTGGAAATGAATTCGAAAGAGATCACTTGTTAAGCATGAATGCTTATCATTTGACCATGTCCGCCGACAAATCTGTCAAGTGCATACACTCCAACATGCATACTCTCCTATTATAAAGGCCCTTGTTTCATAATAATCTAAATATCTCCGATCATCGGAAGCAGCATTACCCGGTGAAAATTTGATGGTGAATAAATTATACTTGTGATGTATTCTTGACATCCTGATTTGTGTATCTCACATCTTCTTTCTTTTTTTTTCTTCGATGGTTTTACAGCCCATACCGAGCTTAGGCTTCCATCAATCTTGGCCTCCAACTCCTCCTGCCTTCCGCCTCGACCCTCCAATCCTGCGCCTGTAACAGCCAGGTTGCGTCCCTCTCAACTTCGTCCTCCCATCGCAGCCTCGGCCTGCCCACTCTCCTTCTCCCACCCGGGTGTCCTTCCAGGATTCTTTTGGGTGCTCGCGATGACGACATTCTATGCACATGTCCAGCCCATCTCAATCTGCTCAGTCTGACATGTACAGATAGCCTGGGAGATTTGTAGATGTTATATAGCTCGTCGTTGTATCGTATTCTATTAGTATTCATATATCTCACTTATAGACCAAATTCCACCAAATTTAAATGAATAACTGAGACACTTTTATAAATTCAAAAATATCATGCTCGTAAGGTAATATTTATTTGCGAAACAATAAACAACTTATTATTTCCTGTATCATTTCAGATCAAGAATAATAATTGTGCTGTTTATGAAAAATTAATTAACCCTAAATATACAGAAACCACAAATATTTAGTAAATACAACTAAAAAACTTATCAAAGTTCTGCTTTCTACAAATAAAAGCCAATTTTTCAACCCAAAGCTCCCTCGAGGGATTAAAATATACTTCCAAAGGCCATAGAACTCATGCAGAGCTTTAGTCTATCTAATAATTCCTCTCCAAAGTGATCGATTACTCGCTAATCACTTCCCAGTCCCCCCATATCGATCGATCACTTCCCAGTCTCCCCATAACCTCCTAAAATCTTAGTGCAATTCCTATTAAAGCCCCTGTCTCGGGATTCCGTGCTGAGCTTACACAATAAGCTTTGTTGATGAAATTCTGCTAACGTTTTCAAGCTATGCAGCAACATTATCTTAGTATGTTAAACAATTTAACACGTACATAGATACCATCACGCCATCTCCCCGTCAGGGTAGACAGAGAGATTTATTTTATTTAACACTTTTATTGCAAATACAATCTGGTGGGAACCAACCAGACAAAAGTAATGAAGCAAGTTACGTGGTCGCATAAATCATTCAAATGACTATCCATCCCCATGAAATCCATAAACATATACGTGAGCACATGCCCACGAACCCCACAAAGACGGACAATCACCCAAACATTATTTTTCATAAAAAGTGAGATATCATAAATCAAAAGGAAAGGAAGGGATGGTGGCGAGGAAAGGAAAAGAAAAATCAGGAATGAAACACGTTATTTTACTGACTAGAAATTAAGAGTTTTTCAGTCGCTTCTTAAAGCATGCCAAGGACGGAGCGAGTCTTATATTGGTTTGTAACTGATTCCAGAGTCTCACTGCATGGACAGTAAAGGACGACGTAAAAAAAGAGGAGCGGTGAACTGGAAAGGCCAATAAACAATCTGTTTGAGCGTAGCGCTAATCCGTGATTGGAAAGACGCTGAAATTTTTCGGCGAAATAATAGGGAGTGGTGGGACAGTTAAGGATATTATAAAATAGAGACAGTATGTGAATTTGGCGTATATTTTTAACATTCAATAAGTTCAATGCCTTCTGGTATGAAGTTATATGATCGTACTTACGTAGGTTGAAAATGAATCTTAGACACACGTTTTGAAGACGCTGTAATTTGTCCAGCTGTTCTTCTGTAACATCCAAGTAACATACGTCCGCATAGTCCAGAATCGGAAAGAGCAGAGATTGTACAAGTAAAAAAATCGTTTTAGTTGATAGGAATCTTTGCTACACTTTAAGGGAATGAAAGCTGAAGAAGATCCTTCAGCTTACCTCATTTCACTCAGCACTCCTAGGTTTTTAACAGTTTTATGTAATGGTATGATAGAGCCATCAAGTAATATTGGAGGAAGTACGTCAGTGTTGAATTTACCGAGAAGCTGAGGGCTGCCAATGAGGATCGCTTGAGACTTCTTAGAATTTATGAGTAAGCCATGCTCCCCAGTCCGCTCCGAGATCGATTGAATCTCCCTTGAAAACTCCGAGATCGGTCCGCATTTAAATTGTTCAAAGCCGCGAGAAAGAAATTTGAATCAAAATGAATATATATCTGCAGGTCATCCGCATACAGATGATAAGAACATTTAAGAGACGATGTTATTGGGTTGATGAATATAGAAAAAAAGAGTGGAGAGAGAATTCCACCATGGGGAACGCCTGCAGAGAGATCAGTCCATTCAGATATACGCTCTTGGTATTTACAGGATTGTTGTCTTCCTTTTAAATAGCTTGAAAACCAGACAATGACCGATTCAGAGAATCGTAATGAACGCATTCGAGCCATAAGCAGATCAAAGTCTACAGTATTGAATGCCTTGCTAAAATCCAATAGACATAACAATGTCAGCCGCTTAAAGCTCATTCCACGTCTCACATCATCCGTAATCTTGACCAGTGCGGTTGTGGTACTTTATCTCCCGGACGTAATCCTGACTGAAACGGATTAAACAATTCAAATTGATTGAGGTGGGAGTCATTTTGTATATGAACATTTTTTTCAATAACTTTAGATAATGTGGGCAGAATATATAGGGGCATAAAATTTTTATATGACGAGGGTTAGCCAATTTTCGGGATCGTAATAATTAGAACCTTCTACCAAACACTAGGAAAGCTGCTAGTAGACAAAGAAAAATTTATAATATGTGTTATGATAGGAAGAATAGCATCGACAATGAAGGAGATGAATACAATCGAAATATTGTCGTCACCCATCGCTTTTGAGGATATACTCGTAGTTAAAAGAATACGACGAACCTCAGCTATATCAACCTCCGAAAAGTGGAGCTCAGGAACATTGGGTCGAGGCATTACATGATTTTTTCACAGAGTGTTCTCCTTTGTGTTAGTGTCTAAATTGAGTGATGATGTTGCAAAATGTCTGTTAAGATTATTAACATCTAATGTGAAGTTACCTGAGTTGTCCGTGGATTTCGCCCATCGAGTTCAGGATTTTCAACCTTTTTGCAGGCTGACAGTTTTGAAGGGTGTCAAAATAGTGTTTTCTTTTTGCATTCCGACTTAATTGTGTACCTTTATTTCGAAGTCGTCGAAAAATCTTCCATAGTTGATCATTGGGATTAGACTAAGTTTTTTTTCGCTTTGTCACGTCTTGCCATGTTCTTTTAATGTCGTCAGTCAGCCATGGGGCAGGTCTATGCTTTGAGTAAGTAAAAACGTGTTGAATAGGTTAATTTTACTATCTAAAGTATCCAGGCGTTCGATGACCGCCCAGTCAACTTCGCTTGCATCGGAAAATAAGGCGTCCCTATTGATGCGTCGAAAGCTTCTCAGGAATTTTCTCTCTTTTGAGAGTTTCGGAGCGTGAGAGATCACCATATTTAGAGAGATTCACACACATCCTTAGCCTCTTTTACTTCTTATAAAACTTCGACGTCTCTGACTTTCAAGGTTTCATTCTTTCATAATACCAATCATTTAATCCAACCATACTTTTCTGGTCGTCCTCTCACATTTGCACTGTATATATATTTTGTTCGTCTTTTTTCACACATTTGTTCCATATTCCCGACCCATATCAATCTTCTTTTTTTCATGTTATTCAATACATCAACCTTAAGTCCATATTCATTTCTAGTCACTTCATTTCGTATTCTATCATACTTTATCACTCCATGTATTCTTCTCAAAGCACGTATTTTTACAGCATGTATTAGGCTCCTCTCAGTCTTTTTCCACGTCTGTGGACCATAATCTTAGCATATTTTGATTATTTTTGGTTCAAGTATATACGTTTAAGTGCCCCGTTGACTTTGTTTCCTATTGCTGCACGCCGTTCAATAAACCTATTAACTCATCCATCATCTGAAAAAATACTACCCAAATAACATTAATCCTCAAAATGCTCCAATCTTTCAATATTACTTTTTCTTTCAAACTTTTCTACCACCATAATTTTGAATTTTGCAACATAACATACATACATTCTCAGATCTTTCTCTCTGCGTCTCTCATACAATTTACTTATCAAAATCTGCAATTCATCTTCACTCCCCGCCACCACTACCATATCATCTGCATACTTTAATCCACGTAGTTCCTACTCGATATTTGTATGCCACCAATTGACCTCTCTACTTCCATTACGCATGAATCTATACAAATATTTGACAACCAGGGTGACATAATACATACTTGATTTACCCTTTTTGAAACATTAAACCACTCATTCAAGGTACCATTAACTCTAATACACGCTATACTTTTGGTGTATAACATAATGTTGCAATTTAACGCATTAGTTTATCTTAAATACCATATCATTCAATATTTTCCATACTTTGTCTCTTATCACGCGGTCATATGATTTTTCCAAATACACTTTTATTTTTTGCCAAACATCAAATACATTTTTCTTTTCCCGTAAATACTAAAATAAAATATCTAAAGGTACCACAAAATCTCTAAAGGATATTTCCATTTTACTACATCTTTTCTTTATGATTGTTATCGGCCGTCCGTATTCCCGATAACAGAAATTGCAAAACGAAGATATACTCAATTTATTATGGAACAGTTCAAATTGATGACTTCCTCTGTAGCCTCTCGAGATAAATTTTCTTTGTAGTTCTTTTGAGAAATAATAAACTGTACACGTACACGTCAAACACAAATCTGTGTATATAAAATGAGCTTTCAAAAAGAGAAAATATTAACAGAGTATACTCGTAAATAAGTCGACGAAAATGCATATCTTTTTAATTAACCATTTTACTCTGAATGTGAAGGTTGTTGTAATTTTTATTTATGTATAAAATAGTTCTATCTCATAAATATCGAACTAGCTACAATATTTGTTTAATTAAAATAAATAGTACATTTGCGAACCGATAAAAATGAAATATAAGTGAATATGCTTCATATTGGGTTAGAAAACTACGCTCTTCCTTTTATCATAAAATTACTACCCAGATACTACAGTTATCTTTGAATATTGCAAATAAGAAGGAAAAGGCTAAGTTATAAATACATTAAAATCAAAAACATACATATTTCACTTAATTTAGTAAAATATCCACAACACCCCCCCCGGAAATAAATTATAATATACGAGTATATCTGCTGTCTGGATTTTCGACTTTTATGTAGACTCCGCTGAAGTCAATCGAATAATGAGTAATAAACAAGAAAATCAGATAATTGAGGAAAGCTTCAATCGCTTAGTATGGACTTGAATGGAACAATTATTTTAAGCTGAATTTAACAATAAGATACTCACTTAACTGGTTAAATATTTTCTACACAAACAGAATTTATCAATGGCTCCTTAATACTCGTATTTCAAATAAAACAAAAATGTGTTGTGTGATTTAGGTAATTTGTCTATGTGTATATCTATATTAAATTCAATAACGTCCTTTCTTTAAAAAAATCATATTCTCTTTCTTATTGTGTCACTGGCACTAAATTATATCTGCCCAGAATTCTACCATCTCGACAGTTCTGGGCGTTCCAAGAATATGTGCTTCTCTGTTTAAGACATTAGGCTCCTCAGGAAACTGTAACAAGTGTCGCAAATGTTCAATAAACTTGGATTATCCGGAAAGCATGATAGTTTCGTATTTGTCGGATATATGATGTAAGGACATTTTCGTTGATAATTTCATTCCAAACAAGCTGGATGTATAATATTACGAAAGGTGATAATATAACGCATTTTTTCAGTCATTTTTTACCCAATTTGAATGAGCGGTTTTTAGACGTTATTTTGAAGATGGAACAAAATTAGTCATTTTATCTTTGTCTGCTGCTATTTTAATGCCGCAAAGGAAATAGTGCGACACCAAAAATATGTCCAGTGTATGGAGATGATACAATAAGCGTTTGTGATTTTCAAATGTAATTTTTTAATCCGTAAATGTTGAAGATAAACACTTGAAGGTGATGTCAAATCTGGAAGGCCGATTATAACTGATGACAACCAAATCGAGGTTTTGTTCTAGAGTAACTAGCGTTCTACGACACAAGAGATTGATGTGATACTGAAAATATAAAAAAATATGTGGTCAGTATAAAGTAATACCTAAATATACAGTGAAAAATTGCGTTTTAAGCTGATCTAAAAAAACGAAATAATTTTTCGTAGTATTTATTATGTTAATTTGGTATTCCTTAACTATGGTTTAAGTGTTCTGTAGAATCCTGCATATCAACTATCACAATTTGAACAAGATAAGTTTATTAACCGCAAACTATCAAATGCACTTTGCTTAAGTATATACTGCGATACGAGAGAGTACAAGGGTATACCATAAGACCAGTTGCCAATTTTCACATAGCTCATTGAATTTAATGGGGTTATGTCTCGGAAATTTTAATGATACTTTTTTTAAATTAATTTTGTTCACGTTTTTATTATCTTTCATATCTTTATTGAATGCAAATGTCAAAATTCTAAATAAGAAAGAGTTTCTTATAATGATAGGTTCTTGTAATAATGATAGGTTCTTGTAATAATGATAGGTTCTTGTAAAAATGATAGGTCCTTGTTATAATCTAAATTAATATTAGCTTTTGTTGCTTATTGTGGTAGTTGAACTTATATTTTGATTTAATCGAAGGATTTTTTTTAAATTTTGTCCACAGTATCTTAAGTATTTTTTACATATTCCAGAAGATTGGAAATTAGCGATCGTAAAACTTCTCCATATGTCCAGAAAGAGGATTAAGAGGATCTTAAAAACTGCCGTCTGATCAGCTTGTTACTCACTCTTTTGACTAAGTGACTCTCGGCGACCAGCCTCGAAAACAAACTAATTTAGGAGATGTTTCAGTACCATAGATCATATTTAAGTGCTAAGCTGAAAAATGTAGCCTATATAAAACAAACGTTTGTAGAACTTTCAAAACTTAGCCACATGGAAATATATAAAAGGTCTTCGCAGGAGGACTTGGTGTAAATAATTAGGTAGAGCGGATGTGTGACAAATGACCACAACTAAACTGGATGGAAGAGGTGTTCGTCAAAGATAGAGAAATGTGGAGAGTTGAATGACGTAACTTCAACTCCATCACAAAAAAAGAAACATGCACCACAAAAGTGTAATATGTACCTTATATGTTGCATGGTATAATAACAAACCAAGTTAAACGATACACTTACGCATAATTATATATTTTACCCCCAGTTAAGCCAAATATCTGTCAATATAAATTCAATACTCAAATTTTAATGACACTTATTACGTATTCTGATATTTTGTTGACTGGTTAATACGAGTATATAACGAGGTATTGAGTCCAATTATCAAGCTCCCTGTTAAATGGAGTTAATAACAAGGTTGTCAAGAGACTCCCAACAAGCTAAAAAGCTAATTAGCTGATTCATGACTTGCACCTGATCTTTGCTTCTATGTCCTGTCTCTCAACTTAAGAGTTTTTAGACTTTGTGGCACTTATAATTGGTTTTATTTATAAAACAATTTATATAGCACATTTTAGAGAGTAGATACTTCTCAAGGGCGCTTTTACTCGAGAAACCAACTCACTTTCATTGACAGGTTAAAATAAGTCAAGTGTCAGAATAGGAATATGGTGGCAGCGACCATTGGAGTGGGTACATTGTCACATCTGCACATTTTACTATGTTTTTGATATTTTTTTTTAAAATAAATTCTGTTTAAATCCTCTTGGTCAAGTTGCTTATGGCTGAGCGTCGTAGTTCCCTAATGGTCTTGAACTAAGCGAATGATTCACCTCGACTCCTTCCGGTCCAGAGTCACGATGAGTGCAACACCAAATAAAGTCGTACACATCTCTTCGATATGGTCTATCCACCTTGCTGGGAACCATCCTCTTGCTCAACATCCCTTAGTACTACATTTACTACTAGCATCGAAAAGACAATGAAACAAAATAAAAAAACAATAATTCAACTGCAGAAATGTAGCACATTTGCTTTTACTGAAAAAGGTGGTGGGATCCAAGACCACCTCCTTTAATATAATTCCATTTTCTAGGTCAATAAGACGCTTAACTCATAACTGAAAATGTTATCAAATCTCTTACCAAACAGACAATTTAATTTTTTGCGATAAATTAGTTGACACAATTTATTTTTTTTCCTGGAAGAAAACCTCCAAACGTTTAAAGTTTGTTGTTTGTTTAAATGTACAACAAATTCCTAAGAAACTGTGGTATCATAACAATATAAAAATATCTTCTTCTTCTTATTCCTCTTGGCTTAGGTCGTATGACCTGTTAGTGACGGTGGGTTGTCCTGGGATAATGACGTCCAGCTGTCCTTCCACCTTTTTGGCGGCCTTACTGGTAATCTCCTGATATTAAGGTTTTCAGTCTTAGCGATTCTTGCCAGTCTTATATCCTCCATGCGGTCCACATGATCCCTCCAGAAGCGCCTTCTGTTTCTTCCCCACTTCACTATGTCTTCAACACCACAGACATACCTTATAGGCTCATTTCTGATCCGATCTCTAAGAGTTCTGCCTGCGATGGAGCGTAGGGATCTCACTTCTGCCACTCTGAGAAGGTTTTTTGTCCTGTTGGTATCGGCTCTCGCTTCTATCACATGTGTCATGATAGGGGAGACGCATGTCTTATATATCCTGACTTTACTTTCGGTTAGCATGTGTTTGTTTCTCCATATAGTGTCCCGCGGGCAGCCAGCCAAAGTTGTCGCTTTATTAGTTTGTGCTCGTACTTCACTATATAGGTCACTGTTGCTGGAGATCTCTACACCTAGGTAAGTGAATCGTATGACTTGCTCGATGGGTACGTTATCGATGATCAGTTTGCATCTAAGTGGCTCTTTTGATATTGTTGAGCACATTGTTTTATTGACATAAATCGTCATATTGTATTACTTAGAAGTAAGGTGAAATTTGTAGAGCATTCTCTATAGATCAGCTTCGCTTTCTGCTAATATTTCATTATAGGCATAACACACTATATGTTACTGATCAATTTATTTTCCATTTTGTAACCCAGGCCCAAAGAAGTCACCTACTCTATGATTATATCCATAATAGTGTTAAAAAGGAATGGGCTGAGACTGTCTCCCTGTTTGATACCGGTTGCAGTGGGTATCTCTTTTGTTAGGTCTCCGTTTGTCTTGATTCGTGTCTTCCCATTCTTGTTAATACTTTGAATGGTTTTGATTATTGATGCAGGAACTTCGTACTCTCTCATTATTTTAATGACATCATCCAGCAGAACTTTGTCAAAAGCCTTAGTCGAGTCCACAAAACACACGAACATCGGTTTATGATTTCTCCTTTAATTTCTCCAATTTCTCCAATGATTTCTCCTTTAGTTTTCTCGTGATGAATATTGCTATATAAAAATATGTGTTTAGTTGACCTTAAAATTTTTGAAGATTTGGATGGAAGATTTATTACAAAAGAATGTTCCACTTAATTTCATAACCATCCAAACTAAAGCACGTAGTCTTTTCGAAGATTTAAAGAAAATGAACGGTGATAACTGCAACCAATGTTTAAATGCAAGCTCCGGTTGGTTTGAAAGACTCAAAAGACGTGAAAGCTACCATAATGTAAAGATTTGTGGAGAGGCAGAAAGTGCAGATCTAAAAGCTGCCGAAGAATTTAAAGATAATTTGGAAGCGATGATCGAAAAAGAAAAGTATTCAGAGGAGGAAATTTTCAACGTCGATGAGACAGCCCTTTTTTGGAAGAGAATGCCAGAACGAACATATACACATCAAGAAGCCAAATGCATGCCCGGATTTAAAGCATTCAAAGACCGTTTGACCCTTCTGTTGGGTAGAAATGTCGCCGGATTTAAATTGAAGCCACTTTTGATATAACATTAAAAAAACCCAAGAGCCTTCAAGGGAATCGATAAGTCTACTTTGCCGCTACATTATCGTTGGAACAAAAAAGCATGGATGACACAATATCTTTTCCAAGACTGGTTTGACAAATGTTTTATTCCTGCAGTAAAAAAATATTGCGAAGAAAAAGAAATAGATTTTAAAATATTGCTGATTATTGACAACGCTCCGGGTCATCCTCCAAACATAAAAGTTATTTATTTACCTCCAAACACTGCAAGCATTTTACAGCTGATGGATCAAGGGGGTATTGCTAACTTTAAATTGCATTATTCAAGAATTACTTTTGCCCGAGCAATCGAAGAAATAGAAAAAGACGAGACTTTAAGAGGATTTTGGAAAAACTATAACATCTTTCAAGCAATTAAAAATATCTCAGAAGGATGGTCAAATGTAACGACATCATGTATGAATGGCATATGGAACAAACTATTAAAACGTAATAATAATATGAATTTTAATAGATAAAATGAAGTAGGAGAAGTAACTAATATCATTGTATAATTTGCTCTAAAACTTAATCTGGAAGTTGACAGTGAAGATATAATTCAACTTTTAGAAAATGATGATGAAGAGCTCACAAATCAAGATTCGATTGAGATTGAGGAGGAACGTGCTGTAGAAAAAAAATCAAAAGAATTAAAAAAACTAGATGGATACAATGAACTACCTAAAAACTTTGTGCTTAAAGACATGGCTGCAGCTTTTAGCCAAATCAACAATGGAATCCGACAATTTGAAAATATGGACCCGGACACCGATAGATCTTCGAAGGTACGCCGCCTGATTCAGCAAGCACTCGCCTGTTATAATGAAATTTATAAAGAAAAGAAAAAGCAAATTTGTATACAATCAAATCTGGATATGTTTGTGAGAAAAATAAACCCCACTACTACAATCACTGAGTCACCTATGGATATTAGTATGTACAGATCTGATGAAAATACTACAGAATAATTTAGTAAATATATATTATTCATTATTATATATTACATATAGTACATATTCTGAAATAAATACTACTAACGTACTACCCACTTTTTATGTCTATTATTTTAAATTTCTGATGAAATTCGACTTATGACCATTTCGACTTACGTCCTAGGTGGCGGAACAGAACCCCGTCGTAAGTCGAGAACTGACTGTATATATTTATTGAGATATTAAAGTTTTTAGAAGCAATGTGTACTAGTTACACATCACAGAGAAGGAAGGGTTAAAAAAATAAACAATACTAAGTATTCTTGACATGTCACAGTAATAATTATAAAACAAAAGATAACATATCAACATATTTAAAAAATAACAATTATTTTGGAAACAAATATTTTTAAAAACATAATATAGTGTTTAACACGGAGAGTAAAGGAATAATGAAATACAATTGGTTTAATCGTACAAGACTTGAGTAGGGAAAATAAAATGTCTCTCAAGAGCAACAAGAATGCGAAATTATAGGGCAAATGAGCAAATACACACAGCATCATTTTTTTAACAAAAAGTGTGAAAAATTTATGCTCACGGATGTTTTATATATTTTTACCGTATAAAGTATTATAAAAATAAGTATATGTTTGCATTGTATAACATTGCCCCTTCGCTGTTTACAGTATACCACTTGAAGAACTTGTTGTAATGTGGAACTCTCTTCCAGCATACCAGAAATATGTTTGAGAGGTCTTAAGTGCACATGTTAAGACGTTTTATAAACAAATCTTAATTCCGACAACAATCGAATCTGCAATCTCCGAGCTGGAAGTCAAGCGTCTTACTAACTAAGCCACTGACTTCCTAAAATATATTTGTAATGTAAAAATAAACATACGTAGATAAAAAAATATACGTTTGATCATAATTCGTTCTAAAGGGTCTTTCAAATTGAGCGTTTTTTTACATTCTTGGATAAAACACAGATGGCGTCGCGAACTTGCCTGGATCTTGTGACATTTGAGAAGTGTAATGTATGACATTTATAAAAATGGAGTCGTATACAATACATCAACGCGTTCAAATTGCTGAAATATTTTATGTATTGTAATCTCCGGAAACGGTGGTGTTAATTGTCCACCAAGATCATGTGATGTGACACCGTTGAACTATTTTCTCTGGGGTTACGTGAAAAGCCTGGTCTGTAAGAATGACCCCCGATCAATTCCTGAGCTGAAGGACGAAATTATTCGCGTTATGCCAAAATGTCATTAAAAATTTTGACAAAAGAGTGGACATCTGTAGAGCTGCAAGAAATGGACACTTGGCGGATATTTTTTTTGTGTTTAAATGTCATACATTATACTTCAATGACCTATAAAAAGTTTTTTGAAATCAAAGCAATTTGTGTGTTTTATTCAAGAATTTTAAAAATGGAATTAAAAAACCACTCAATTTGAAAGACCCTTTATTTGAAGTAAATGTGCAAAACCTGTGGTTCAAGATTTTTTTATTTTCAATTTAATGTTAATATGCAATTTTTACTCTGTATGGCGAAAAAAATCATTTTGGCTCGGTAAACGGATGTTCACTTTTAATCGAATTTCTTGTTTGTATTCGATAAATATTCAACGTAACGACCGGCAAATTTAATAACACTGTTATTAAATTTGCGGGTCGGTTACACATTGATTTTTCCACACATTAGTAAAATGAATAGGGATCTGTAAGCGTAAATTGAAAAAAAAATCGGTTTTTCAACATTTTTTTATTCGTTCGACATGTAACATATGTAGTAAGGTTCTAAAGTTTACAGCTTAAGCATATAAAAAAGATGATGAAAGATGGAAACTATTTTTCAGTATATGTGTAGCCATGAAATCAAATACTCGTACAATATTTTGAACGATGAATAAACTTTTCAATACCATGAAGAAAAAAAAGTTTTACTCTTCAAATGGTAACACTGCGTAAATCACTTTAATTTTTTTCCCACATAATAAGATAATCTCACGCCTCGTGACAGCTTTTCTCGAAGTTTTGTTTTTAAAGCATCTTTAAATTTGTTCATAATGATTCATAATACTCGCCAGTAACCGTATTGTTTTTCTCATTGAAGTCAGTAAGTAGAAATATCGGACAATAACAAAAAAATATTGTTCAGACTGTACTACTACGCCAATTCCCTTTTTGAGACAAGATTGTGATAAAAACCAAAGTTTCATCTCCCGTAAAAGTTGACTGAAAAATTTCTTTGCAGAACACTAAAAAATCATTGCAATATTCAAGACTTCTTTACCTTTGAACAACACTCAAGAGTTTTGGCGTCCATCTGACGCTCACCTCATTCATGTCAAAACGATCGTGCAGAGTTCAAAGCACTGTGATTTTGGAAAGCCCTCAACTTGTTGTTATTTATTTTCATTTTAGAATTACTCGTATATTTTGTAACTCTTCTTCCTAACCAATTCAACTGGAGTGATGCTTCCGTTGCTTTCATTATCTGCCTAAATGAAACTGTTTAGCTTATTATTTCTCTATTGAATACGATAGAGATTTTTCGTGGACAACGTATAAACGTCGATTTATTTTTGCCGGTTTTTTTTCCTTCTTTTAATTGGAAGTTTACAACTGCACCATATTCAATTTTTAACATTTTACAATATAACAAAACAACACATCTTCTTTCAGCATTAGTTGCTACTGAAGATAGAGGTTTCAAATTATAACTGTAATTAGTACTCGTATATGTCCACACACGCTCATACATATTCAAGCCGGAAACTTTTGAAGCTTAGCGATATACGAGTATATAAAAACAGTTCATTTAAAGACATATAGTATGTATAATCATAAAAACAACATAAAATCACCCACAGTTTAAATCCCTCGATCAATAATTTATTCACCTCTCTACAGTTCTAAATGACAAAAAGATGATTTCATCTTATAACAAAAAGTCTTTGGTAACATATTACGAAATATTACGTATCCTCCAAGCAACTTTCTTAATTTAAATGTGGGTTTTTTTGTTGGCTCATTAATTTAGGAACTTTATTTGTCCTATTTTAATAGTGAGTCATTTGTTTGGAGTACGGATTTAGTAATTTTATTGCGTATTCGAACATCCGTTTTGGCCTCTCGCTGACGACGCCCACTGTATTATAATATTTATAGTTATTCTTTTTAATCGCTTGTTATTTATTGTAATATAATAAAGTTGTCTATCATCATCATCATCAGCCTGAATTCATCCATTCTAGGATAAAGGCCTCTCCAAGAAATCTTGTTTAATGAAACTTAGAAGCACTTTTATGAAATTACATTACCACTAAATAAATTCAGTAGGAATGAGGTCTGTATGAAATATAAACACAAAAACAACCTTAAATAACCAGTTAAAAATTATGTCGATCATTGACATGGTTAATGCGCTATCACACATTTGGACAGATATATTTTTAATTAATATCAATGATTACAAACATTAAAAAATGACAAAAATTACGTACCGTTATAAATTCAATGGAGTGGAGTATAAAAAATGTATTTGAGGCAGTTTTAAGAGCGATTTCCTCTGGAGGATTATATTGTAGAAAAATACATGAAAACATAGATCTCATTAAACTTCGTTAACAAAATATAGAATCACATTATTTTTTATATAAAGATTATAACTTAATCAAGGAACAATATTTTGGTCGAGTGATTTTATTTTTTTTTAGATAGAAAAGAAATTTTAAAAATATAACCAATAATTAATTTTAAGTTTTATAACGACATCGATTAAAATGTATAAAAGTATTTTAATAATAAGGTTTGTACAATGTTTTTTTAATACAAGTATAAATATGTTAAAATGTTACAAGAAAATTCTACGTGGTATTGAATAATAATAATTGGTTTAAGCAGATTGCGTATTCAATAAGTCACGATAGTTTATTTCATCATAAATCTTTTTATTATCGTTGAGAGAAGTATAAGTTAAAAGTTCCACATGAAAAGAGGTATTTACACAGAACATTTTTAAAACAATCCTAATAGAAAACGACCGAGTAGAAGTCATATAAGTTTGTCGTTTGTTAGAGAAATCTTGATTTACTCCATAAAAGTGGTTCAACTCTTAAAACGTCAATAAACTGGAAATTAACAATCTAATAAAACATTTATCAGAGATGTAATGCTACACACAAGACTTGATTTATAAGAAAATCAGTAAAGGAAAAAATACAAAGTAAGCAATCAATCACAGGAATCCCAAAAATTTATTGGATAATTTAGGCTTTTAATGGTCTGAAGTTCTGAGAGATTAAAGAGTCTGAAAGGAGTTTTATAATGAATTTAATATAATTTTTAAAACCTATCTACCACGTTTCTTTTTTCTATACTTTGTTCATTATTTACTATGACAGAGTTCATAAATGTTCTACACTTTCAAAAAATTGTGAAAAAGCGTAGATTATAAACTAGCGAAATTCCTCAAGGAAGAGTATTAATACGACCAAGCTCCACATATCCAAATAGTTCATTGATTTAAATAAATCATTTCAATTGTTTCTTTTTTAAAGTTAGCCGAACTCATTTCAAGTAATATTTTTTTTAAATATCGATTTTAGACTTGTTTGTTTTCTCTACTACTCTTAATTATTTAGTGGATTATGTAAATTTGGAGGATGGTTGTCAATAAATATATAAACATAAAATTTATAAAAAAAATAAAAGAGGTACTTTACTTAAGGAAGTATTGTGAAAAATCTTACATAGATGGCTATCATGACGTGTTCGATCAGTGTGCTGCCAATAATGAAAATCACAACCTTCATGGCATAGGTGATAATGAAAATCACAACCTTCATGGCATAGGTTATAGTCTTTTACCAGAGAACTCAGGGTTTACTTCCCATCGGTGCCCTATTTTATTAAAAAGAGTTTGAATCTAGTTTGCAATAAAAACCCTTATATATACTGGATGGTTGAAAGTGATTTCCAAATAGTAACAAAATGTACTGTGTTATACAATCCAACAATTTTACTGAAAAGAAGCATGGATAAACGTACGAGTAAGTGTGAGTTCTCGGTATTTTTCTGCGAGGAGTTCCTAATCAACAATTAGAGAAATAATGTTATCAAGTGGATCGGATCTATAAGGATCTTCAATGGACCACGTACCAGAGAAAGGAACTGTTCGGCCATGTTATTAGGAGGATAGGTAATAAAGTTCGAATGACTGGTTCACACTGGTTGCGAATTACCAGTATTGAACAGTGATGGCGTGTGAAGAGAAAGGTATTTATTCAATGATAGGAAGACACATGTTGAATGTAAAATGTTAAATTATATAATTTAGAATAATACTTTGGCGCTATTTATATTTCGACGCATATTACCCAGATATTTAAAGTACGGTTTGAAGATTTATTTTAGATACGTGGTTCTTTAAAAAGTTATTTGGCACCTTAAAGTTGGAAGCTTTGTGTAACATACATGACGGGTATAGCAATGGTTGCCGTACACGCCATCGGTCAAACTCATACCCTTATATGTTAATAATAGCGCATACAATGAACGGTTATTTATTGTAGATACCTCACTTACTCGGGATTTTCACCTCATCGTGATTCGTTTTTGTTTTCTACCATATTTTAGGAATCCTCAATTGTTTTAAGCTTTTCATACAGAGCTTCAAAATTCATTCGTTCGTTTTCAAACAAATTTTTTTTTATAGAGAGATGATTTAAAAATGCAGAAAAAATTTCCTCTCCTCCGCAAAAGTCAATTGAGCTGAAGGTAGTACAATTGCGTAATAATACTATTTGCATTTCATGAGATTTTACATTATTCTCAGTCAAAAATGATCCTGGATGTATTATTTAAATATCAGAAATCTGATATTTTATTAAATAATTTAAAGTCAAGAGGTTAACGATCGCTTTCCCTCACCGCATCATCTTTTTTTTTGTGAAAAAAATCTCACCTTTAAATATTAAAATTCTGAATACATTTAACCACTGCGTTTTACTCTTTATAGTCATGCTCATGTGTCACTTCTTACTTTTTAACTCCAATTATTTATTACGTAAATGTTTACTGCCTCCGAAAATTACTGTTATTTGCCAAAAGTTTCTGTTACGTATTTAATATTATAGTTTTGCTTGATTAAAAAAGTTTCTGTTACGTATTTAATATTATAGTTTTGTTTGATTAAAAAAGTAAGTGTTACGTATTTAATATTACAGTTTTGCTTGGTTAAAAAAAGTTTCTGATGCAAACATGATGATTATTCTTCGGTGTCGTTCAATAACTTCTGATGTCCTCCAAGTGGCACTTCAGAGAGATACCATTTAATGAAAGGACTTAGCAGAACATAAAGATTTGTAAAAAAAAATATTTTTGCTATTTTTGGCTCGATGAACTTTAACTTTTTAATAATCATTTGTTTCTTTTGTGCGTTGATTATGTTGAAAAATTGTTTAAATAATGTAAACATACGAGTATATGTAGTTTTCGCAAAAAGGTTGGAAATATTCATAAATATTCGATCGATACACGATTAATTATTGATGCAGGACGACCGCAACCGATTTACAGATTATTGCAGAGTGAATAGACTTTCTCTCACTATTAGCAAATGTCACATGTTGAGTTTTATTTGAAACAAAAACGAGACCCTTTATGAATACTCTTTCAACCAGAGCAAATTACACAATAAATATAAGATGTAGGTATTCCGGCTGATCTATCTCGCATACTGGGAACAATAAGACCAGTCCCCTGGAAATGGAGCTGACTCCAACATGAAGTTCTACAATTCGCCATGCCACCGTAGCTGAAGAAGTATTTACCTGCTGGCCCGTTGCGTTTGTGGTTCAACCTTTAGACTGAAACATCCTCCGGTCTCTCGAACTGACCTGGCATCCATAAATGAACCAACCCTATGTAAAACAACTTGGAACTTGTCTTTTAATTTGTACATTTCTTATTTTCAATTGTTTACTTTCTATTATATTATTTTTTAATAAATAAATAAATAATAGGTTGGTTGATAGCAACATAGTATGTACAGATTATATTTAAATAACACTTCTAAAACACATAAATTGCAGATAATACATTAAATACAGAGGCTATCAAAAGGTCTGGGCTCATCTAATAACATCCCCTCGGCCAAGATACAACCCACCAATATAGGGCGAACCCAGCCACGGGGACACCAGATGTTTTTCAGCCCACACCCTTGAACACGTAGAACAAGAATATAAAAAAAAACACAGAAAATAAATAGATGACAAAAAAAATACATTCAAGAGAGAAGACACTAAACGGTCCGGGCTCATCCCACAAACATTCCCCCGGCCGAGATACACCCCACCAATGTAGGGCGAGCCTGACCACAAGGGCATCAGGGGATTCCATCCCACACCCCCGCATATCTAGATTAAATAATAAATAGAAAAAAAAAAAAAAAAAAACGTATGGCAGAAAACAAAATAAAAATTAAACCCACATATACCACCTCAGGTTAATTGTCAGCAAGAACGAGAAAAAAAGAAAAGCCTCAAAGGATAAACGTTACTTCTATGTAAATTATATTTTATTACCAACACCCACACCTCATTACTCCATATATGTTAAGAATAAACATATAACGATGCATTTTGATAATCCTCATTATTTTTTAAATTCAACATACGAATTAAACTTCTTTGTATTGCATTGTGTTACACTTTCGTTTTGTACAGTACAACCTGACGGGCTTATTGCCATGTGGCAATCTCATTTCCAATTAACCAGAAAGATGTTAGAGTGGCCTTAACTGAAAACCAAACTGGAATTCTTTTTAAAAAATCTGGATCCCTGCGATTTCTTACAGTTATAAAAGGATCCCATATCACGTAAGTTCAGTCCCGTTTCCCAAGAACTATCGATAGACGCGACCTCAATTTGTGTGACGTAAGTCTTGCAACCCTTGCAGAAATGCGCTTATTTCTAGATATCGTATTCGACTGCACTGCTCTTAAGATAAAAATAAACCTCCTTGTGTTTAAAGGAAACTAGAAACTTGGACACTTTATATTTTCCAAGATATAAAAGGAACAAGAATAATACTTATGGAAACTCTGTCATGTTAAGAATTCGTACGAATTTTTATAGGTATGACTACAATATTGACATATTTAATGTTTTAATTTCGAGTTTAATTGTCAGAGTTTTCTGTAATTTTTTTACAATTGTATGGTTTTTTCCACGTCTAATTTTTATAACTTTGTTATGACATTTTTATCTATTTTACTGTTGCATTTAAAACAACAAAAATACCATGTCAATAACAGATAAATAGAAGCACCATTCCCACAAGAGTTAGAACCAATATCATATGCACAAATAGTTTGATACAGAGGGAAGGTTCCCTAAAACGTAGTAAAAAAACTTAATATGATATCAACCGATAAACCTTTTGATCGAGTATGTGTGTCAATATTTTGTAGATGCAAGACACCTGTGCATGTATTGGTTTATTGTTTGCATATCTTTGCACTTCAGCAAGCATACATTCTTAAAAAATTAAACTCAAAATTCCAATGAACTGGAGACGTAAGTTTCAAGACGATCGGTAGGTTTAATCCACTGCAGTCTTTCGTTAGGCAGTTTTGTCTATCGCTATTTTTGCTATGCTTAATAGTATAATCAGCATATAAGCTAAGAAAAGCATACATTCAGATTTAAATTTATCTAAAAGTGAACTATGAGTAGTTAGGAAGTGAATCGGATGGAATCGAACCTGGCACACCCGCTTGCTTAGCGTGAATGATAACCTTTAGACCACGGTTCCTGACAAATATTATAAAAATTCTAATTGTAATAATGATCATTTTTCATAAATTCACATTTTCATCATAGTAAAATGAAGAACTTAAGTTAACACTATTTTTGTACCTTTGTTATTTATTTTAGTATTAAATATATTTGAAGAGTTGAATTAAGAAGCTTGGCACTCCAAAAAATATATATTTTCAGAAATCGTTTTACAAATTTGAATCATTCTGTTTAAAACGTAGTCTTGTAGTTTATTCACATCAGAAGAATAAAATTTATCCAGCAAAAATATGTGATCAGCTGAAATTATCAAACTAGATCAAAAGCGTTGAACTTAAATTGGCTTTAAAATTAAACCTAATACTACTGCGAAACTAGGTCAATTGTGGTACGTTTGATATTGATTATAAAGATACTCAAGGAACAATGTTTTCTAAAAAGAAATTTCAATATTTTGCACAATTGATAAATATTGCAGGAGAGCGGAATATCTTAATCATAACTCTCTATTTCCAACATTTATGTTTGGTGCGCATAATAAAACGCATTCAACGTGTGCTATTGACGACTAAAGAACCATATTCCTTTGACCGCGAGACAGAGTAATAAACTATTCCATACCACCAAAACTTGATGTGAAAGTATTTCTGATCTGCTTGGAATGCAAATAATGTTTCTTCGGATACATTGCCCATACCTAGAATTTAGCAGATATTAAAGGTTATAAGGTGTGTTCGAGGAAAAAGAAGCAGAGGAAGACTGTGAAATTGCAGGAGAGCTATGTTTACGACTTTGAAGAAAGCAAAACATCTTGAGGGATAGAAAACTGGTCAACAAATTTGAAGTCAGTATCACCATTAACCACGATCGTCAGCTACGAGTACATGACAACAAGAAAGAAAATATGGGCATAACAAACAACCATTCGAAGAATAATTTAAACCCCAAGGGATAACGTAACAATATCTTCCAAAAAAACTTACTGTTCAGGATACATGTAGCTCTCAAAATATGATTTAATTATTTGTTTTAAACAAAACAACGCTTAAATTGAAACAAATAACTTGTTATGTCTTATGAAAATGTTCATATAATCCATCAAACTCCTGATCAAAAAGAAGAAATTGTCTGTTAAGGCACTGCAGGTAAGTCAATTCGAATACAGGTTTGCTCGCGGTGCTTCAAACTGATATAAATCAAAAGCCGCTTTTCAATATGCAGTTCAATTTACTCCCGTCTTATTACCCAATATTCTTGTTATGCATGAGGCAAGAATTTGATGTTTTGGTAGTCGTTTGGCAAGGTGGAAAAATAAAAGTGTAAGTAATAATCACTAACTATTGCCCGCTCGGGGGCAGCTCACGTAAGCTGTGGGCGCGGCGCAAATCCCATTCCGGTTTTGGAAAGTAACGAGAGTAAGTACTGCGGCAATAACAAGAGCGTTCTTGCTAATATATTCGCCTGAAATTATTTTATCTATATCCAAAATTATTTAAATCTTCTCTAGTTCAAATGTAAACTTCAAATCGATTTAATATAGAGCTTTCCACCATGCAAGATATTCTGGTTTTATTCAGACAATTCGTCAAAATCAAATCATTTTCTTTGTCGATGTTTTCTATGTAAAACTTTTTTCAATATCCTAAACTCTATATGTTATATCGGTATTCAAGATAAGGTATGCACGCTCTTCAATACTTTATTAAAGTTAAAATGAATTACATTAAATATATCACGGATATAATTTACAACATGAAATGTCAAAAAGACCTCGTTCTTCTCACATGCAAATGTAACTAAGGAATTTAAGGCATATGGACCCTTAATATTGCATTTTTTTCTGACAGATGCATCTTCATCTCCTTTCAATTAAGAACGTTGGTGCATCTGATATATATATGGTTAGATAACACATTTTAGTTAATGAAAAAAAATCCGACATTATTATATTTTGCATCAATTATCGCTAAGATTAACTAGTGTATCCAGAAAAATTTAGTTTTAATATTCTCAAGTAGCTGACCTATGCAGCGTTATATTTCTAAACTTATAGTATTATTATAGTAAACTTATAGTCTAACTTTTATTCTTATGACTGTGTGCGGTATATTGTGGGATGAATATTTTTGGTATTTCTGGAGTGATAATGTGTGAGGAGTTGAGTTTCGCAAGATGTTTCCAGTTGTAGTTGAGTGTCATTGTTTGTCAGGTTGATGAGAGCGTGCAACGGGGTTTTTTGTGTTATTAAAAATCGGAAAGAAGTATCGATTTATTTTTTCATACTAAATATCCTTAGTGAGATACAGGCAAAAGCCTAGTTTACTGGGCATACGACAAATGAAAGGCAACAAACCCAGATCCATTAAAATTATATGTCCAAATCAAATTACCTGTTGTTTTTTCTCAAATTGTGTATATTTCTTGTCATGTGTAATAATAAATAATAAATAAAATAAAAAATAGTTTTATGGATCCGGTCAATAAAGAAATTAACCCATGAGTTCGTTTTATTGATAAGAAAACAATATATGCGCCCATCATATTTCATATATATATGATGAATCATAAAAAAATCATCTGTTACTCTGAGAGATATTAATTCATGTGAGCCTTATTAAAAGTGAATGAAATCATCTGTTACTTGGAGAGATATTAATTCATGTGAGCCTTATTAAAAGTGAATGAAATCATCTGTTACTTGGAGAGATATTAATTCATGTGAGCCTTATTAAAAGTGAATGAAATCATCTGTTACTTGGAGAGATATTAATTCATGTGAGCCTTATTAAAAGTGAATGAAATCATCTGTTACTTGGAGAGATATTAATTCATGTGAGCCTTATTAAAAGTGAATGAAATCATCTGTTACTCGGAGAGATATTAATTCATGTGAGCCTTATTAAAAGTGAATGAAATCATCTGTTACTTGGAGAGATATTAATTCATGTGAGCCTTATTAAAAGTGAATGAAATCATCTGTTACTTGGAGAGATATTAATTCATGTGAGCCTTATTAAAAGTGAATGAAATCATCTGTTACTTGGAGAGATATTAATTCATGTGAGCCTTATTAAAAGTGAATGAAATCATCTGTTACTTGGAGAGATATTAATTCATGTGAGCCTTATTAAAAGTGAATGAAATCATCTGTTACTTGGAGAGATATTAATTCATGTGAGCCTTATTAAAAGTGAATGAAATCATCTGTTACTTGGAGAGATATTAATTCATGTGAGCCTTATTAAAAGTGAATGAAATCATCTGTTACTTGGAGAGATATTAATTCATGTGAGCCTTATTAAAAGTGAATGAAATCATCTGTTACTTGGAGAGATATTAATTCATGTGAGCCTTATTAAAAGTGAATGAAATCATCTGTTACTTGGAGAGATATTAATTCATGTGAGCCTTATTAAAAGTGAATGAAATCATCTGTTACTTGGAGAGATATTAATTCATGTGAGCCTTATTAAAAGTGAATGAAATCATCTGTTACTTGGAGAGATATTAATTCATGTGAGCCTTATTAAAAGTGAATGAAATCATCTGTTACTTGGAGAGATATTAATTCATGTGAGCCTTATTAAAAGTGAATGAAATCATCTGTTACTTGGAGAGATATTAATTCATGTGAGCCTTATTAAAAGTGAATGAAATCATCTGTTACTTGGAGAGATATTAATTCATGTGAGCCTTATTAAAAGTGAATGAAATCATCTGTTACTTGGAGAGATATTAATTCATGTGAGCCATATTAAAAGTGAATGAAATCATCTGTTACTTGGAGAGATATTAATTCATGTGAGCCTTATTAAAAGTGAATGAAATCATCTGTTACTTGGAGAGATATTAATTCATGTGAGCCTTATTAAAAGTGAATGAAATCCTTATTACAATTATAATTGCTAATTCGGAAAAGATGTAAAATTTAAAAACAGATTTCACCCAAATTTGTCGATAATAATTTAGATTATTCTGATTTGTAATAATAGAGGTCGCACTATGTAATTTTTGTAAATAAAATGATGCGCATGCTATTAGAATCAAATTATAAAATTGAAACGAGTTCTTTTTATTCACATTTTTTATCATGTAGCGTAGAATAAATCATAGATAACAGTCAAGATGTTATAGTTTTGACATTCAGCTTTCAGGTTTAGTGTCGGAGCAGTATCATTGTGTTTAATGCGGTAATTTTTTTAGAAAATTGATATAAATGTGTTTATCGGAGTGAAAAGTAAGAAACCCCGTGACTTTTTAATATACAAGCACCAATTTATGACATAACCGTTCCATAACAGTTCATAAATGCAAAGGCTTTTGATACAGTGTCTCACCAAATATTACTTACCAGATTGATGGAGGTGGGCATATGTGGACGTTCTTCTAGTTGATTCTCTTCATACTTATCTGATAGAACTCAGAGAGTTAAATTGGGTGATAGTGTATTTGGTGAGCCTCTTTTTGTGAGATTCGGAGTACCCCAAGGTAGTGTTCTGGTACCTATATTGTTCTTGATATATGTCAATCAGTTGTGTAATCTTTCTATCAGCGGTAAAATTATTACTTTTGCCCAAAGGCAATATGCTTATTTGGCTCCCATGACATACAATGGCGTGCCGAATTCAATAAAGATAAAGGGAAGAAAACCATTTAGACAGTCGATCGAAGGGTGGTTGTTATTGCGGCAGGATTTTGAGTACTTGGGCTTTCAGGATGAATGACGTGTGGAAAAGATTTGTGTGGGTTTCTTCTTGTTGTTTTAATTTTTGTTGTTTTGTATTTGTGTTTATGTATATTTTTGTTTTTATTCTTATGATTGTGTGCGTTATATTATGGGATGAACATTTTTGGTATTTCTGGAGTGATGATGTGGGAAGAGTTTGATTCCGCATGATGTTTCCAGTTGTAATTGAGTGTCACTGTTTGTCAGGTTGATGAGAACGTGCAACGGGGTTTGGTTTTTGTGTTATCAAAAATCGGAAAGAAGTATCGATTTATTTTTTCATACTAAATATCTTCAGTGAGATACAGGCAAAAGCCTAGTTTACTGGGGATACGACAAATGAAAGGCGACAAACCCAGATCCATTAAAATAATGTATGTCCAAATTAAAGTACCCGTTGTTCTTTCGCAAATTATGTATATTTTGTTGTCATGTGTAATAATAAATAAAATAAATAAATGTTATAAAAAAACTCAAAAATAGTACATGACATGGTTGATTGTCTAATTATAAGATATTATTATTATTAAAAAACCGATAATACTAGCAATGAAAAGATTTCACGCCATAAAAAGAAAAATAAGTTGAAAAATAGCTTAAAAAACATTGAAATATGGGACATTGTTGACAATTATTTTTCCATTCGAAAAAACTGTACTTCTTTTCACCGCTTCAAATTCGCATTTTGATTTAGCTTGGCATGCGATTTCAATATAACAAACGAGACAAATATCCTTGAATTAATTTAAACGTTGCCGTTGAATTTTCAGTCACCGAGGAGAATTTATGTGTTCCAGATTTTTATTTCCACCCACACAGATAAAAATCATATTTTGGAAATGCATGTGGAAAATTCAGAACTATTTCGTGCTCAAAGAAAAACATCCAACACGACTACTATCCTGCTATTAATGTTAACATGCAGGTGCTTTTTACATCGTATAGGATATTCAATATTTAATTTTATTTAAATTATTAATAAAAAAAAGTTAATATTTTGACATACATCCATACCATCACGCCGTACCCCTGTCGAAGTAGTGAGAGCGCCAGACTCTGACAGCCGACAGATTTAATGACACACAGATTTTGCCTCTTCGACATCCATACAACCTTTATTACTCCTTAGATTATTCTGAGAAAAAAGAAAATTCTTCGATGCATTCGTCCTCCCTGTGCTAACGTATGACTTGGAAACGATGACATTAACTGCCAATACCATTCACATACTAAAATGCGCACAACGGTCCATGGAACGACGAATGTTGGGCATAAGTCTGATAGACAAAGTCAGAAATTATGAAATCAGGCAACGGACTAGGGTTGTCGACATAATGGACCGTGTTGCTGGCATGAAGTGGCAATGGGCGGGTCACGTTGCAAGACAACGAAATGAAAGATGGGCACCCAGAGTCCTGAAATGGAGGCCGTGGGATACGAGAAGACCGATGGGACGGCCCCATAAGAGGTGGGCTGACGACATTATGCCTGTCGCCGGTAGAAAATGGACGAGAAAAGCCCAAGACAGGGAAGCGTGGAAGGTTTTAGAAGAGGCTTACATCCAGCAGTGGAGAGACGGCTGAAGAGGAAGAAGAAGATTTTTCTGATATTTTGTATTTCTTTCTTTCAAAACATCATTCACTTGACCCAACCACACTTTCTAAGTCTTAATGAACATTCATTTTTACTACTCAGAATATTTTGACCATAAAAAATATTATTATTATTGTTATCAATATAGACAAGCATGCATGCTGAAAACAATATAAGATCAGTTTAGCTGTCATACATCCATTAAGAAAATTAAATGAACAAGCAAAGAAAACATCCCTGAAAGATTACTTCTGAGGTAGTGTGTGAGAACTTATCCTGACAGTTTTTAAAATGGTTTAATTTCACATCATACACTGCATTATTAATTGGACCGTTTGTTCCGAAATTCCGTAAATACAGTTAAACAAAATTTCCTTGGATTAGTGTGGAATTTAATTTTGGAAAGTCTCAAATGTGTTTTGATTTAAGGTGGAGCTCTGAGTGAATAAATGGCAGTATGTAGAACCCAGAATAATCCAATAAATACTTACAAATAATTATGGATACTTGACTTTTAAAATTTAAAACTAATTTCATTATTATACATGACCAATGTCTATCGCTTATCTTTACCTACAAAATTACATTGCAATTTTATTACCAAAGTATTTTAATATTAAATCATTATATACAACGAAATAATTATCTTCAAAACCGTCAACTACTCATCACAAACAGTTCATTAGTCATAAGAAGGTAGATTAGATAAGAAAAACACTTTCAATACTCTTTTATATACGTTGAAGTTTAAAAGGTCCACGTGATGTCCATATCTGATAGAGTATAAAAATAAATAAAATGAATGGAATTATAACAAAATGATACGGCGAAGGTGTGCGGCCCTCGAGTCTGCTTCACCAATATCATGTATCAATGCGCGGCCAATGCCGACCGCGGGACGGTCGTTGACCCACAGCATTATGTGTCGGTCTAATGCCTCGTTCACACGATCTTATAAGATACGTTATTTATTGTTGTGATTTCCTTTCAACCAGTTATCAAATTAGAGATAAACCATGATCAACTTCTACCTACCGAAAATTATTTTGAACAAGACGCAGTTTTTATATAAACGACAAACAGTTAAATAAAAAAAAATCTACTTCATTGACGTTTTGCTTAATGATGAGCACATGTGTCCCATATTGTCTAATACTAAGCACATGGGTACTGGGTCCCTCTTAAACTAATCGGCGTTTTGTCAAATAATTAACACGTATGTCTCTCATTGTCTAATACTAAAAATATGGATCCGTCTTCAACACCGTGGGTATTTTGTCTAATAATGAACAAATGGGCCCCTCTTCAACTTGTTTTGTCTAACAATGAACATAAGCGTCCATCTTTGATTTCTTATTATATTTTTTTCGGAGTCATGGTCAAATTTTTAGCATCTAAGCATCTCGGGTTCTACCTACGGCGTAATAACTTTTGAACGGTTTTTATTTTGGCCCTTCTTTCATCTGATTTTATTAATATCTCTACGCTTAAAAGTTACGTAACATTTGAACTGATCGAGAAACAAATGTTTTAAACTGCGCTGTATAAGTCCTGTTTTTAATCTTTATTTTGCACTCAAGCATGAAATGCAAACACTGTATTTCATCTTTATTATTGTAGCTAACTCGAGTTTGTGACTGTTGAAAACAGATAAAAGGCTGAGTTTCGAATGGTATCCTAACTTATCATCCCTCTTTATTACAAGGGATTAGTAGTTTGTATATCTACACAAATATTTCTGACATAAATATCTACTTCAACTGTATTATTTTATTACACTTTTGTTGTATACAGTAAAACTTGGCGGACTTATTATCATATGGCAACCTTTTTCAACTTTCCAAAATGGCGTTATAGAGACCTTAAGCGAAAACGAGACTGGAGTCATTTTAATATTTTTTTTGGGTAAAACGGGAATTAAATTGACCGTCCGAAGATAAAAATCTTACCAACTAGGCCACTGAGATCATCATGTCATGTGGATTGTAGACTTCCTATCTTTCTCTTATTGACGTCCAGGTTTGAAATCTATCTCCATACATCATTCCATTTTAATGCATTTATACATTTGTTTATTTATTAAATACAATGTAGGATCTTGTATCGACCATTAAAATATTTATTCGATTAATAAAAAAAAATTAATTAAAGTTTTGAATCACATGAATAAAAAATCACAAAAATTATAAACGTTAACATTACCCAAACACAAAAATATCAGAGAAAAGTACGTATACACATACTTCCTACCATACATATGTTACGAGTATAATACAAACATGAGGCACGTAAGGACTCAGGAGGCAGAAAACCGTACTTGAATAAAAAAGACTGGAAAAAAGCGAAACAAAAATATATTCGTATAATTTATCTACTCAAAATACATAAAAATGTATCGAGATTTCAACATATTTTTTCGAGATATGGGAAAGTTTGAGAAGCTCAATGAGAGTCACGCCATGACACTGAACTCATGATTCAAATAAATAAAAAAGCCCCTTTTTTAAAGACTTCAAAACTGACTCCAAATATGTTCAACACTACAACATACTCATTACCAAATTAATGTAATCTGGGCTTGAAAAAATATAGTAATATTATAGTTCTACAACTCTCGCGCCAGAATAAATCCTGCAATCTTGTATTTCTCAATGGAATTCGGAAGTTTTTCAATTCTAAAACCAGTAATTTATTCCATTTATTGTTTTGAAAAGCACGATCAAGTTTGACATTACTTATTCTGTGATCAGAAAGTTTAATAAGTTCGGGTGTGATAGTAAAAAATAACGGTTTACTTCGTTATTTCTAAGATCGAACTTAAAGTCACTGTGACGCAAAAAATTGTATTCCACCCTCTTTAAAGTGATCGGCTGATTTTCGTTATAAAGAGTCCAGATACGTGAGTTGTATTCAAGTTTACTCATTATCAGAATTTGATAAACAATTTTGGTTGCTTTTACCCCTTTAAATTCTTTCGAGTGTCTAGATTATGTAGCTCGAAAATCTCAATTACAATTAGCGGTAATCTTTTATAATAATAAACACATGAGAATAGAAAGTAAAGTCAGAATATACAAGACATGTGTGAGGCCGATAGCCACCTACGGAATAGAGATCAGAGCAGACACGTCTAGAACAAAATCTCTCCTGAGAACCTCGGAAATGAAAACACTGAGATGTATTACCGGAAACACACTAAGAGATAGAATCAGAAACACCGAAATAAGGAGAAATTGTAGTAAGGAAGACATCGTCAGGTGGGGAAGACAACGAAGGCGATACTGGAACGAATATGTAAACAGAATGCAAGACGACAGACTTCCACGTGTCGCCCTTCAAGGGAACCCAGCCGGAAGAAGATTACCGTGAAGACCTCCGAAGAGATGGCGTGACAGCTGGTAATCCACGTCACAAGAAGATGAACAAACAGATCATGATATATAAGAAGGGGAAGAAGAAGAAGGTAATCTTTTCAACTGTGGTTGAAAAAGACGACACAGTCGAAATAAACTTCCAGATCTCGTATGACGCAAACATTGTTCAAAGTTGTAGTGTAATCAAAGGTTATTGGGTTTTTAATTTTAAACAAGCTTGTATTCTGACAATTTTAATAATGAGGTGAAAGCCCCTGCATGTTATGTAAGGTGGCACCTCTTCACGTTCAAACTTTTGAATTGTCCCCACTACTACGATTTCCGTGGCCTTGTTGATTGAAAACAATTGGTCAAGTTTATATAAGCTTAATATTTAAATGACCTTCACTTTTAAAGCAATTCTCCTCCCCGATGTGGCACTATTTTATATTTGTTCTCCTTAAAAGATAAAAGCTCCTTATGATATTTCTACAATGCTAGAATATGTCATGAAAGTATTCAGTTGTAAGCAGAAAAACAATGAACTATTAATTCGGGATTTACTTTTCCATTGCTTTGAAAATAATAATATTTTATAGACTTCAAAGCCACAAAGGGGCATTTTAGACATTTCTGCTAATATGGACGCAAACAAGTTTCTTTGTTTAACTACAGTATTCTACTGTAGGATGCAAATAAGCACAAAAACTTAATATATCATCATCATCATCGCAGACGGGCCAAGACCTCGGAGAGGAACATCCTTTATCGATATTTATTCAGTGCAGCCACTCTCCAATCATTTTCTCCTAGGCAGTGATAGTATACCTGGAACATGAGTATCATTAAAAAATGAAGAAAAGGATACCATAAATGTATTTTACAATAAATCAGAAAATTAAGTATTGTGAGGTTTTATCTATTAAAGAACGAAATCGATCTAATATTTCCTATGATGTTCGCACGTTGAAAAAAGGGTTGTATATAGCCCCTTTAACCCTACAGTAAATCCAGCCTTGAGTTTCATGGCCGCGCAGTAACACTAGACATCCATGTGGAAGGTCGTCAGCTCGAGCCCCACGCTGTGCTACTCCCTTTGGATGACACAGGCATTTTTCTGTCTAGTATTTGGAGGTGAAAAGATACTTATGACTTCGGTCATATCAATTCTTTCAAAAAAAATATATTACGGTGTGTCATTCGATACAGTGATGTGGCCGGTAAGTTTGCTGGTGTGCAACAACTCACTCACTTAAAAAAGATAAAATATGAAAGCAACAACTTCGCTTTCCAACTTAATAAACGTTGAAATGGCGAAGGAATCACTAACTACAAGTTCCAGCAACGACGAAAAAATTCAGCCCTGCTAACAACTGAAGAAACCCTTGCTTCCATTTTCGACGATTTTGGCTTTGCGGCAATGATCTAGTCGTTAACCCAACGTACTATATTAGTGTGGTTTATACGAATTTTCGATATCAATCAATCTGTACAACCTTTAAAGTTCCACAAGGGAGCATAGGGAGGCCACCAGTCTTTTCCATTCAGAGCTGTTTTGGGCGGTATTCGTAATCTCCCTCCATGACATTCCTAACGCTCTGACTTCCTTGTCATAGGAACGGTACACCGTGAGAGAGGGTCTTCCAGGCCGTCGGGACCCCAATGGACAGAAAAATAGCGCTCTCCTCGGCCAACTATCATTGAGCATTCTCAGAACATGTCCCAGCCAGGAACATCGCCTCTCCCGAATTACAGAGACGACAGACCCCTGCCGGGTGCACCGGCGTACAGCGTCGTTTGTTATGTGGTCATACCACCTGATTCCCAATATCTTGCAGCAGCATCCCCGACTTCCATAGGAGTATAGCACACGAGCACTGTCAGTTTCTCCCGTTACCCTAAACGATGCACGCAACAACCTATCAGAAACCGGCTCTCAGCCAAGAAGCGATCCGGAAGTAAGCCTGTTCATGATCAGGGCCACGCCATTCCTGTGTGCACTCCCATGACCTGAGTTAGAGCATGGTGTAGTCTCCAGCCCCACCCCTGCCAGAGCCGAGCAGGCACGCCTCACATATGCCCATCAGATCAAATCCATAATCACCCGCAATCCTGGCCGCGACCAGCTATCCGTCCGGTCTGAGCATTCTCACATTGTAGGTCCCGACTCTCATGATCCTTTTCATAGCCTTGATCCTAGCCGGGGGTCCGAGAGTTGCCTGAGCCCCCCCCCGCAAGGGCTCAAGTGTCCGAGACTGGTGTTTTCTTAGCCTTTTTTTATGCACATGATTTAAGGATGTCAGGAGATCAGCCTGACGATCCCGAGGCCCGGGTAAAAAACCTTAAAGAACGGCTCATCCTAGCTCGGGTACCTCGAGACCACTGATCTCGTAGTCCGTTTGTTAACAGACCCCCTGAGGAAATATACACGTGTGAAATTATTTTTTTAAATTTATAATTCAATTTCTGGCTGTTGTGGATTTATTTAAATTATCAGTCCATATCCAGTCTAAGGGTTGCGAAAAGTAATGTGTCTTGCAAAAGTATCAATGCAAAAGGGCGTGGGCAGTTTGACTCCCTATCTAACGTGGAACCCTATCTTACGTAATTACGCCACTGCTCCCAGGGTATGCCAATATGCAGTAACTCCATTTATCGCAATTTCAGCCTTCCAAAACTATTCCGCTCCACTTGAAGTTCTCGTTAATTACTAAGTTTTCAGAGTTTCTATCCGCCATAAACTGCACGTATCCAGTGTAGTTCATCGGTCTTGATAATTGGGACTACGCTAGCATCCTGATATAATATAATACATTGTTAGATCTAAATTATGTCGTCTCCTTCGTGTGTTCCTTTTGCTAATTACTCCATAGATTCGAGAAATTCGATAAAAATCCACTTACCTTCCTATTACAAACAGAGTTGAGGTTTTGGAGGGATATGGCAGAATGTACTTGATACATACATACCGTCACGCCATCTTCCTAATGGGGTAGGCAGAAAGAATATAGCACCAGATCTTTCTACAGGCACACACTTTCTCATACAACTCCTTCAATATCTCTGACTTTCTAAGTTTCCTTCTTTCAAAATAACATTCACTCGGTACAATCATACTTCACAGTATTTCTCTTTAACCCTTCCCTTACGGTGATAAAATTGAAATGCGTGCTCCGGTGTTGGGTAGTGAGTACGCGATAAAAAATTAGCGATTTTAAATCGGAAAAATAAGAACATTCATAGATAATCCCCTTAATTAATTATAATTGAAGTTAAAAATTATAATAATTGAGATTTATTTGCTGAAAACATTAAAAAACCATCTGGCAACGCTCACAGAACGGGCGTAGATCTAGTCTCGTTGCCAGCTCAACAGCTACTGCGGCGCGGCAGGGTTGGTGGCTAACTCGGGCGTGGCTTACACTTGCGAGGTTGAGACAATTGAGCTCCTCGCTATTCAGTGACGTATGCAAAAGTGAGATGCGAATATAGTGTCGCGCTTCCCGCATAATCTTCACCTATCGTCAAGACCCAAGATCGAGGCGCTCACAGCGTTTAAATGCGAATTTGTTTCCTATATTCACGAAATACTTACGATGTAGTCGATAAATTCTGATTATTATTAATATTATTTTTTAAATCAATGCGTAAATATATTATGGAGGAATACCTAAAATCTTAACCTTGTATTTATTATATTTATAGAGATATTGATGGTTATTAGAAGCAACGTGTAGAAAATACCCAACACAGGGAAGGAAAGGTTAACGCCTTCTACTCACATTTGCATACTATATTTATTTTATTAGTCTGCATTAATTCGTTCCAAATGCCCCACTATCTAAGGGTGATCTTCATGAATGCACAATGGACTTGATAAGTGTTTATATAAGGTGGATTCAGTTATCAGCGAATGTGTGCGTTTTCAATAGACCCAGATAAAGTGAGTTAATAAAATATTCAGAAAACTGTTCAAGTTAATCTTGAAATACTTTTACCGAACATGTATATCAAACTTTCACAATCTTTTACATAAAGATATTTTTCATTTTTAAATTAATTAAGACCATTTAACTTTACCATGGAAGCAATTCTTCTTAATCACATTACCCGTTACAGAAAAGTAGAATTTTGGTCGTATCCGTTAATAATTTCTATGACTACTTGTCTTTATTTCGCAAAGCCAAATAATTTTTAGTAAGACGAACCATGTCCCCGTGTCACATTTTATTCTTACTAGCATGTTGAGTCCTGGTTACGTGATCCGAGTACCACGGAAATCATAAAAGTCAACGAAAGTCATTCCTTAATATTTGATTCCGATAATTTTGAGTTATTGATCTATCGTGACATCCAATTGATAAATTTTCTTAAGGGCAACAACTAAGAACATCAACTTTCAATGGATTTTTGTTTTGGGGTCTATATTTCAGCATTAAACTAGAAATAAACAAAAACCCTTATCTTGGACTGATTCAAAACTCTAATAAGTAGTGACTCGCTAAGGGATTACTAAGAGGTCAACGAGTGTGTCTACCTAAGTGCTCTTATAACGAGAATTGGAGGATGTGAAGCAACGATCCGAAGTCGAATTGGAATGGCAAAGTAATGGAGTAAACGGTCTATACTCAAAATACTCAAAATCTGTCTTGTAAAGTCTCTAGTATTCTCCATAGCGCTGTATGCAGTGGAAACAACAACGAACGAAGAACGAAAGAAAGAAACATGACGGATGCCTTCAAAATGTGGTGTTGGAGGTGGATACTCGGTATTCCATGAATCACACCAACTTTTCTATCAACAAAGAATTGGAAATTATATAAAGTCTTTCGACAACATGCAGAAAAATAAATTTAATGCACTTTGGGCATGTTATTAGGAAAAATTAAAGTCAGGAGAAACTGGTGATCACAGGAACAGTTAAGTGAAGGTGAACTAGAATAAGGTGTCTCATGAGATGGATGTACCAAATAAAGAAATTAACAGATTATTTAAAAATGTCTCAGGACCGTGAGGAATTGAGACATGTAGGACACTGAGTTTGAGACATGGATGACCACAAAACTCAGCATTAAAAACGCGATGATAAAGACTTTGGCACTATATAGCACAAAAATCAGAAATATCAAAGAGATGATATTTTATCACACTTTGTCCTCTGTGTATTCCCACTCAGAATATCTTTCACGAAATCACTCGAGTTTGAAATGAACAATTTCAGGATGATATAAATCCTCCCAACTTTCCAATTTTAATTTGTGAACTAACGAGTCGTTTTTTTAGTGCAAGATCTCGTTATAGATATGTATTAAACATCCTTAAATTTTTGTGATATATGTATTTGAAAAAACAATTGTCAATACATGTTAGAACTATATTAATATTTGTCCTAATATGAAATGTGTACAGCTTTACGACTAATAGAGTTTTTTTTTGTTCTCTCTTAGAGCGGAAATCATTAGTAAATAGTATATTAACGGGCTAACAGAATGTACTCGTATATCGTCACATTCTATCCATCTATCTGTCAATCTTACTTAACTTCAGAGTAAAAAGTGATCTGATTATAGAGGAAGTTTTTTATCATTTTGTTTAATACTTGTAGTTAATTTATTGTAACCTCATTTGAAACGCAATTTATCATGGTCTATTATAGACATTTATAGTCAATTAAACCAGTATATTTTGCACTTTAAATGATTTGTTTTTTGTTTTGGTTACTTTTTTATATTATGTAACATTTTTTTCCTTCTTTGAATTGTAACGAAGGAGCCAACATTGATTTTGTTATATCTTTACGCTTTTAAGATATTGGATATGATAGTTTGAGACTTCTACTTTGTTCGATACTTCTGTATTAGTCATCTTGAATAGAATTATAGATTTTCAGAAAGTGCGATTAATTGAATGGTATTCTTTGTTGTCCGGAATGTTGTTTCGCACTTCTGGAATATGTGTCGTATTGACAACATTTTCGTTGCTTACTTAATTTCAAACGTGCGCGTAATGTAATAGAATATTATTATGAAAGAATATATTTAAGTGCATTTTCGGTCATTGTTTATCCAAATTGCTTAATTTGAGTAAACAATGGCCGTTTAATTTTAAATTGTGTTTTCTTGGTGTAATTTTGAAAATAGAACAAAGTAGGTTGTTTTTTTAGGTGATTGGTACTTTTTACCGTTACAAAAGAAAAACTGCAACACAAACCACAAAAAATATACGTACATTATATGACGACGATGCAATAAGTGATTGTATGTTTAAGTGTGGTTTAAAACATTCCGTATTAGTGATACGAGTATGACACTTGAAGATGGTGTTCACTCTGGAAGGCCGAATACCACTAATGACAATCAAATCAAGGATGTGGCACGAGAAACTGCTGAGACACTTAAAATATGGGAAAAAAGAATCAACGAGCATTTAATACAATTTAGCGTTTACATTTGACATAAAAATGTGACTAATTTTCCAGAAAACCCAAATTAAACCAATCTTTAAAAACCTCAGCACCTTAATTTATATTAAACGTTCCCTTTTAATTTTAAATACAATTGATATTCCAGACTTGAAATGGTTAAAATGCATTCGTCATTTTAATGGGGGACAAGTCTCTGCGTTGAGGAAATTTCCCAAGTGACCAAGATAAAATATACAGACAGTTTCTGATCCTCAAGATACAAAAATACGCTTTGACATCAGATAATCAAAAAATAATAATTAGGAATGAGCGTTTTCATTATAAGTAAGGTGAAAGTATGAATCTCAAAAATATAAAAGTGTATTGTTTAAAAGAAAATTTTGACATTTAGAAAGTAAACTAGTTAGAAAAATAGAAAGTTGAATACACACATCAACTTTAAAAGTGCGTGCATTGTACAGCACATCCCGACAGTTTTATGAACAAAGCTTCGAAATAATTGAAATCAAATAAATATATATATATATATATATATATATATATATATATATATATATATATATATATATATATATATATATATATATATATATATATATATATATATATATAATATATATATATATATATATATATATATTATATATATATATATATATAATATATATATATATATATATATATATATATATATATATATATATATATATATTATATATATATATATATATACATATAATATATATATATATATATATATATATATATATATATATATATATATATATATATATATATATATATATATATATATATATATATATATATATATATATATATATATATATATATATATATATATATATATATATATATATATATATATATATATATATATATATATATATATATATATATATATATATATATATATATATATATATATTGTTATTTAAGTAATTTTGAATTTTAGTTCATATCATATATATGATTTGTATAAAACCAAATTTATTAGCCTCTAATATCAATTATTCACTAGCTAAGATTCTATACAACTTGTTGTTTTATAGTTATATCGTTAAAGCCCTAGCGACTTTTTTTGCGATTTTGTCAGAAAATATTTAAAGAAATTTGTGTTCTTAACTGTCATAGGAATTTAAAAATAGGGCGGACAACTAACTTCAGAATTTTTTTATGCTTACTTTTTATTAAATAATATACTTAGACATAGCTAACTAAGTAAACTGATACCAATAATTGGGAAACAATTCCGAATTCAAATAAATAAAAAAGCACGTTAATAAAGAAAATTGTTAACAAAGAAAACCTGAAATAAATTGTGTAAATGGAAGATCAGGAACAAAAGGGACTGACTTTATTTATGAACTTCCCCGCTGAAAAATGTAATAAGTTTGGAAGTGAATCTAACGACTATCAAGCCCGGGTACTTGGCATGAATGATAATCACTGATAAGCACTAAAAGCTCCAAATGGAATCTCTTTGAAAAAAATACATACAAATAATGCCTGCCGTTATCTGAATATCACCAAAAAAAATTTAAAAAACATGTAGAATAAAAGCACTCTCAAAATATTGTCCAGATTTGAAATATTCGTTCTTTTCTAATTTAATAACTTGAGAAGTTTTATTTGTCGGAACGGCTTTAAATGTCAGCAACCTCAAATAAACCACACATTAAGCTTTATTTTAAAAAAATGTGAGAACCATTTTAGACCGGATATTTATTTGAGCATTGTCAAATTGCAACAGGTTTGTGTGTTGTCAGTTAATTAATTAGGTTTAAATTGAAGATATTATCACGTTTCCCAGATTTATTTAAATCCACTTCATTCAACACATTAGCTGACGAGTGTGTGAAATTTATTACGAAAATTAATCGATTATTTTTATATTCCATAGTATAACAATAAAGTACTCTTCTATCAGTTTTGTATTGTTATGTTATTAATTTTTAAAAAGTTTATCGATGAATATGCCTTTTACTGTACGCCTTTTTGCATTTTACATAATCAGACTACATTCTTGATGTTTTTACATAGGTCCTGAAGAAAACAACGTTTAATATACTCGTAGTTCATTAATATTATATGCCTATCTTAGAAATAAAAACGAAAATCTCACTACAGCTGTTGCGTTTCCTTAACGCCTCAATGGTTCAGTTGGGTCTCGGAATGTAAGGTATTTGAATAAAGATTTAAAAATCACACCCACCTATCTGACTCAGTTCCCTTTGTATGTATAGTATGTTGGAAGGGTAATGGAATAAAATAAACCGACTTTTCTAATTCAGTTTCCTTCTGTACGAGTATGTTCACAGGGTATTATCTTTAAATAAGAACCAGCTGTCTCAATAGGTTACTCGGTGCCTGTTTATGTTAGAAGATTAATAGCATAAAAACCTTCAAAAAGTTTCTTACATCGAAACTTTCTAGAATTATCTGTAAAGCAACGAAATTACTCTTGGAGTGTCTTCAGTTCGGATATGACGCTTAAAAAGAAAATTATGTAAGTGATCATAACAACAGGAGAACCGTAGATTTTTTACCCAGGCAAATGGAAAATTTATATTTCTTTTTGATAATAAGAAATTTTAAATATTTTTAAATTGCGACAGTCAATTAGAAATACATGTTTGAATTCAATTTTAATGTATTTACTATAATACAATGAAGCTTAATTTTATAATATTTTTCTTTATCCAGGTTTGAGCCATAAGTAATTTTCAATGACATGCATGTATAAATCTCGCATTCTATCAATAAACTTAGAAACTGAAGTGTAAAATAATAATTTTCAATCAATGACAAGCATGTATAAATCTCGCATTCTATCAATAAACTTAGAAACTGAAGTATAAAATATTAATTTTCAATTTCATACCGATTTAATTTATACAGCAAATATTCAAATTTCTTTCTACAAATATACACATTCTTTGGAAACCGCAATCAAATAGAATAGTTGTTCCTCTCCTTCTTCCCAGTGTCATGTCAGGTCCCTCCAACGTTGAATATCACCTGAGGAGTAGGCATCTTCGTCCCCGGAGCAGCTCGAAAATGATTCCCAACGCTCCTTATACCAGTCCAATCACGTATATTACGGAGCCAGGAGATTTGCCTCCTGCCAACACCTCTTCGGCCCTCTATTTTGCCTTGGATGATCAGGTGCAGTTGTTCATACATTAGTATATACAATTCACGTTCAAATCTAAAATACAATAGTTTAAAAAAAATAGATGGTTTTCAAAGATAAGTAATAAATCTATGAACACTTAAAATAATAGAATGTATCTGAAAGATGATAAAAATATTTTTAAAATGCATAAAAACTCTACAGTGAATGTACACATTAACAAAACGTATTACTAAACGTATACTCCTTAGCATAATCCTATTGACCCTGCAGACATTTCGAATAGTAAAATATTGAGTTGAGGACAACATTGTCTTCGCCCCCATTGATCAATGTTTCGAATTAAGTACCACTGGAGTAGGCAAGTTACTTGCAGTGTTTACGTTGTGAGTTAGCAATACACACAGAAAAACTTGTAAACCTTGTCGATAAACTTGAACAGGGTCGAAATAAAAAAAACTAAATAAAAAAAATCAATACATAAAGGTAGATAAATTGAAGTGCTGTATTATTTAAAAGTTAAGTAAATACTAATTGTAAATATCAAATTCTTCTTGTTGAAGTGCCGTCTCCAATCGGAGGTTGGCCATCATCATGACTATTGTTTGTTCACTACAGTTCGGAACAACTCAATAGAACTGCACCCAAACCACTTCCACAAGCCCTTAAGCAAAAAGGGGTGGCGTCTTCTGCTGCCTCGTTTACCATTATTTTTTCCTGTATGATCGGTGGAATTATAATATATTTTGTAGCTCTTATTATGTGACAGAGATACTGCAATTTTCAAACCTTTTTTTATTTTTTTTTTTAACCTGGCGAGTTTGTTGCCATGTGGCAATCACTTCCAACCAACCGGAAAACCTTCACTATTCTAAGTAGTTCTCGGCTCTTATATATGTTATAATAGTAACAGTGGTTTCGAATCCAGAATTGGTGCGCACTTGAGGAGAGTTTACTCTCTAAACGACGCTATACTACTCGTATATATAATAAATGTTCCTTTCGTTATTGTTATTTTACACCCATAGAAATGGGGAGTTTCCACGTTTTTGTACTTTTACAGGATACTTACAATCCAATTGTTGCAACAAATTGTAGTCTGATTAGTAATATTTTTCTCGATATTTTGTTTTATTTCTAATATTTTGCAGAAAATCATCATTTTACACGATCAGAAAATCATCATTTTACACGATCACGATCAACTTTTACTGGAAAGTAAAAATCCGATTGTTGCTTCAAATTGTAGTTTGATTAGTAATATTTTTCTCGATATTTTATTTTATTTGTAATAATTTGCAGAATATCATTATTTTACACGATCAGAAAATCATCATTTTACACGATCAAATCATCATTTTACACGATCAGAAAATCATCGTTTTACACGATCAAGATCAACTTTTATAGGATAGTAAAAATCCAAATGTTGCTACAAATTGTAGTCTGATTAGTATTATTTTTCTCGATATTTTATTTTATTTGCAATATTTTGCAGAAAATCATCATTTTACATGATCAGAAAATCATCGTTTTACACGATCACGATCAACTTTTATAGGACAGTAAAAATCCAATTGTTGCTACAAATTGAAGTCTGATTAGTAGTATTTTTCTCGATATTTTATTTTATTTGTAATATTTTGCAGAAAATCATCATTTTCCCCCTCCCCCCATGTGTTGAAAGAATAGCTTCATTCGGTAAAAGACTGCTACTTACTGGTCATATTCCTAATTAAAAAATCTCCGTACATTTGTCCTAAATACTTAAAGACTCAGTTAAAATATTTACGCTTTGCGTTCACATTCTTACATACACACTTGAATCCAAAGCTATCACATATACAATTCCAGCCGCATCATAATCTCAATAACTACCTTAAAATCATATTCGATAACTCCTCACACATCTTACATTCTCATCAGTCATTCACTCACACACTTATATGGAGAGTTCCAAAAGCGAATTCGTCACGAATACCTGTAAATGTGTTTAAAAATGAGTTTCGTTCATTAAATGCTGTAATACTCGTACAAGATAAACTGTTCACGAACTTAAATCAAATTATAAAATTACGTAAAATGTAATTTCACTAAAATAACGTTATCTTCATATTGAGCAGCTATCGTATTGAAGAGTGAAAATATGATTTGGAAAGTTTATACATAGAGAGATGTTCCCATCAATCTTGACAAGGCAACGGTCTGATGGTATGTAAATTACATGTTTCGTTACAAAAAAGGTGCCCCCCTTCATTGCCTGTACTGACCTCACCAATCTGAATGCGATATTATTACGCCGGATCTATGTTATTATTTATATCACGTTTCATTTGATACTTTCTAGTATTTCAACAAACTTGTTACACAATTTATTGTGATATTATCAACTTGTACTTTTAAAAAAATAAAATAATTCAGAATATTTAAAATGACTAACTAGCTGCAGATGTCCAAAACCAAAACTAACCCGGTCGCAATTGTAACGGCGTTGAATGTGCATTATAATAAGACTAGACTGCGCCAGCAGGAATTGTCTACAATGCATGCAAGACTGGATACTCGGTCACTGGTCACTACGCCTGTTAGACGGGCTTAATCTCTCGTAAATAAGACTTGGGATCCATGAAACATCGTAAACGGATAAAGAAAAAATCTTCGAATAATGAGTACGATAGGAAGCAACCATCGCTTTAATTCAGTTTGTATGGTAGTTGCATGCAACAGTATTTTTTCCCCTCTATTCGTGTTTTAGTTTCGTGAAATAAGGTTAATGCATTGTGATTTATAATTATACCATTAAAGGTTATATAATCAAAATATTTATCTGAACACATATAGTATACTGCATATCATCGTACTAACACTGGCCCCAATGATTGGATGGGTGGCTAACTTGTTATTTGTTATTACATTCTTATATTTATCTATCTTACAAGGCTCATCCATCCTGACGTCTTACATGAAATTTTATAAAAGGTTATGGAAAGTATTCTTCAGGAGGCATTTTAATGAAAAGCAGCAATAGAAAACAGGAAAATATGGGAAAAATTCTAACGTGTATCAATAAATGAATGTAAAATCAATATTCAGTTAAATGGAACAGTGGTTGTAAAATATTATACGAGTATAACTCTACAACGGTTCTGCCGAAAAGTGCATAGAATTTATCGAAACGGTTTCACTTTAAATTGGAAAAAAAATTTAGTGGATTAAATATTTTAAATATTCAAAAAGAAAAGGATCACTAGAATAAACGGTTTGACCATCAGGATACATTTTCCGAGAACACCTATCGGACCGAAAACGGTGTCCTAAGCTTAATCACTTTACATATTCAATATTTAGAATTAAGTATGATATATTAAGCTATTCACAACCTATTCAATCCCATTATTAACTAACATCGTTTAAAAATCTAACTAACATTGTTTAAGAGTATATTCTACCTTCTCTTCTCTCTACTACTTTGGGTGTAGCGTTTATTAAGTGCCACAAAAAAATAAAAATAAAAACAAAATAAAAATAAAAAAACAAAAAATTATTTTCTTTTAATGATACCTTGTATGGTACAGTATGAACGTATTCTAACTGGGGAAAGAAATGTGAATCAGGTCACTGTTAATCCATAGCTGAAATTTAACACTAACTAGAAGCAAATACTATACTATTGAAACTCTTCATACAAACGGTAATATTAATAGCATTAACCTTTAAGTTGTGTTAGCCATTTTTGTTTTACATTTGAAAAAAAATCCCTTTGAGAGAGAGTCAACAAAAGTTTGAAAAAAAAAACAAATTATACTATTGTCTAGAACTCGCAGGACATTGAGACAAAACAACCTTGAGATAACTGAGAATAAAAGTATGAATAAGTCCCTTTTTCTAACAACAATGTATTATATTTAAATGAGTAGTACTTTAACTTTTGTCAAACGAGGAAACAACAAAACGTCCAACAATTGCAGACAAAATATGATAGAAGTACTACATCGACTAATAATATATTGGACTAATAATTTCTTCTTCTTTTTCCCAGTATCATGTCAGGTCCCCCCAAACGTTGAATATCACTTGAGAGTAGACATCTTTGTCCCCGGCAGCCCGAAAAAGATCTACAACGCCCCTTATGCCAGTCCAATCACGTATATTGCGGAGTCAGGAGATTTACCTCCTGCCAACACCTCTTCGGCCTTCTATTTTGCCTTGGATGATCAGGTGCAGTAATTTGTACTTTGCTCCTCTAAGTACATGACCCAAGTAGGACACCTTTCGGATTTTAATATTAGTCAGCAACTCTCTATCAACTTTGGCTATTTGAAGAACCCTCGTGTTGCTGACCATATCCATCCAGGGTATCCGTAGCATTCTCCGGTGCATCCACATTTCGAACGCTTCCAGGCGGTTCATTCTACTAACTTTGAGGGTCCATGATTCCACTCCATGCAATAACACTGACCAAACGTATCATATGACTAAATGTTGTCGAAGTTTCAAGTTTAGATTATCATCGCAGAATACGCTTCTCATTTTATTAAAAGTCGCGCGAGATGATTCAATTCTGCACTTGACTTCGGTTTCTGGGTCGAGGTCTTCCACTAGGCTACTTCCGAGGTATTTAAACTTTTTCACTCTCTCTATATCAGCACCGTTCAATGTAAGACGTGCTTCTGCGTGATCCTGCCGGTCAAACATCATGAACTTAGTTTTACTCACCTTCATGTTACTAATAATTTACCATGGCAAAATAAAAAATCATCCAGCTTTAAAATGGCAAAGGCTCCTGGAGTTAATTACGTTGACCAAATGAAGAATTAAAGTTTGAAAACTTTTACTACAGCTATATAATACGATAACCTCCGTGGTCTAGTTGGTAAGACGTTTGTCTCCCAGCCCTGAGGTTGCGGGTTTAAATATCTCTGAAACCTCGATTTTTTTATAAAAGGATTCTGGTGTGGTTTTCATTTAATGTATCCTTAAAATGTTTCTGATTTGTTGGAAGAGATTATCACGTGGCAATAAGTCTGCCAGGTTGTACTGTATACACTACATGACAACTTTTTAATATACTTTTTAAAAATATAAAGAAACCCCCAAAAAACAAGTTAATCATATATCGCTACTCGGTCATTTATATTAATTGTTCGAAAATATATAACTTTTATTTCTAAATTTATAAGAAATATATTTTTTTTTAAATATTCAATTTAAGGTTTTACATTTCACTAAACAAATTGACGGTGAAATTTCTAAGGCTAATTTAAAAACAAGTGACGAAATCAACAAGAGTTACGCATGTTTGAGTATCATAAATATCGCAAAAAAGTTATCGTGCAGATAAAAAAATACCAAAAGTATGTAGGGACTAAAATACGATGTATATAAGTGCACGATATCATTAATTATAACTTTCCAATGCGTTTAAAAATACCCACGAAACAGGGCCGGTTCAACTTGCGATGCGATGCGTGAGACGCGCTATGGTTGTCTATTACAGGTACAATAGTGATTTTATTTCGGTACGAGCATATTTATAAATGTGTACTTTTCAATTTATAAAAAAATTAGAACATAAGTTACATGAAGTTAAACCTTGAATGAAGAAAAGCTAAGGAGTCATCGTAACCTAAGTCGTATGAGACGAATTCATTTAAGTCCTTCCATCAAAACAAAGTCCATTTTTCGTTACTTCATAACGCTATCAAAGTGTTACGGAAAGTAGCTAGTAAGCCTCAGAAATTCATAAGATCGGTTTAAAAATATCTGAAATTGAAAACGGTACTCATCCAGATAGTTTTAAGGAAACTTTTTTTCGATAAAACACGCTTTGCTTTTCCACTAGATTCAAAATGTATATACCAAAATCTGTGTCATTTCTAAAGTTCACTTTTTAATGTACTATGCGTGTCCAGAAAGTAAGTGTACTGAGGCTCTCACGACCGGATGGATTTTATTTTCGACATGTGGGCTACACTTCCGTGTAGCCTGACCCTTCCCCTCCGCAACGAGACCGGTTCGAGGTCAGTACGTTGAGAAGTGTCGACGCGACAACACGTTTCGTGAAAAATGTCAATCCGATCTCCCGCCAAGTGCGAAATACGCGGCGTCATCCGTTATCTCGTTTGGAAGGGAAAACCTCCGGTTGAGGTTTATAATGAGGTGAAAACTGCATATGGTGATAAAGCTATGAATCGTACGAGTGTGTACAAGTGGTGTCGCGAGTTTAAAAACGGTCACGTCACACCTCTTCACCCTCCACCAAAAAGATCAAAACCACAATTTCAGCCAAGAAAATCATGGCATCCGTGTTTTGGGACTGTCAAGGCATAATTTTAATTGAATATATGCCTCAAGGGGAGACCATCAACTCTGCAAGATACTGTGAGACCCTAAAAAAATTGCGGAGGGCGTTTCAGAACAAGAGGAGAGGCATTCTGACAAATGGAGTCTGCCTGCTGCACGACAATGCCAGACCACACACGGCCAACGCCACCAAGGAACTGCTCGCCTCGTTTAAATGGGATGTCCTGAACCATCCCGCGCATTCCCCTGACCTAGCACCTTCAGATTACTATCTCTTTACCTCCCTGAAGCTGCACATGGGTGGAAAAAGGTTTTCAACCGACGAGGAGGTAAAAGAGGAGGTGGAGAAGTGGACGGAGCGGTTGGCGGGAAAAGTTGATACCCCGCTTCACCACCTGCACTGAGAGGAATGGCGACTATGTCGAAAAATAGCTTACATATGTACTACGGTAACCACGTATTTTTTTTGTTTAAATAAAAAAATTGTAGCCTTCAAAAATTCAGTACACTTACTTTCTGGATATGCCTCGTACAAACATTCTTGAAAGAATTCTCTTTTGCAAAAGCATCATTTTTATCATCTTACGCTAGAAAATCACATTTTAAAATTGCACAAAGTTTGAGGATCTTAATAATTAAATTTGACCTATAAAATCCTATTCATTAGAAAAAGATGTTTTTTTTTTATATTTCTGAAATAGCAGCACTACTTGAACACAATGCTGGCCGAGATGTAGAAACTAAGGAAAAGGAAGAAAACAATCAGAAGATTTAAGATCGTCTGACAATGCCGGGCACAGTTCTCAGTGTGTTTGTTGTAAGGCATTCAAATGTTAGTGAATAATTCATATTTAACCATTCCTAGGACAACCACTGTGAAACAAATTCTTATCGAATATTTTTTTTATAAATTGGCAGAATTTTCCTTTTCGGCGATTCTGCTAAAAATACTAATTTATACGTATTTTCTGTTTATGTTTGTATAAAATGTAGGCTAGCGTAATAATTTAACGTTTATGTTAACGTTAACACATTAATAAATGAAATGATATAGTTTCACTGCTGATGTATACTCAAGTACTTTGCGGTATTTTTACTGTTTTAAATATAACTAACGCCTCGCTTTAGAATTTTTTTGACTATAATGTTCAACGATACATGTAATTATAGTTTGTATAATATTTTTATTACTATGGTCATTGTCATAAAAATGATTGATGAGAATATTGGAGCTAATGGTACAATGTGGCGATTTTATTACCGTTTTTTTGAATCAGCCAAATAAAGAAACCAAATTATTTGATTAAAAAAAAAATAATCTGAACAGAACATTGATTCACTTAAGAGGTGGGTGGTAGACAGAGAAGACAGAGCGCCAGACTGTTAGATCGTAGAAAAAAATATATAGTATTACATGATTTTTTTAATATTATAATTTGAAAATATATCGTTTTGAAAATGAATAAAAAATTTTTATAAATGACGAAATGTTACTTCTCAGTTGATTGAGTAACTTTGTAATAACATAATCTATGAAAATATTTTAAAGTATTTAGAGCTTTTAAATACTCCTGGAGAGTTATTTAAAAGTAGTTTATTTATTTAATAATTTCAATTAACAATATAAAATTTTGCTGTTTTATCATCATAAAATCAAGCAGAAAATTGTGTTTTAAAATCAACCAGAAAATTGTTAAAAAATATTTAGTGATGGGTGAAAGATAAACATATGCGTTTATACGAAGAAAATAAAATGATAAAGATAGAATTGTAAGATAAAAAGAAGACAGGTATCATTTGACGATTTGACATAACAATTTCATCTGCGGCAGAAGATAAGAGGTTATATTGAAAAAAAAACATAATGGGGCAACCTGAAAACACGTTACATTACTGAAGGGAAATGTAATTATTTTTGAGTCACTGTTTCAAACACGCCAACGACGGAGTGAGTCTAATGTTGATTGGCAACTGGTTCCAAAGCCTTAATCTTCTTGTTAAAAAATTTTATACAACAAATATTACAAACAGAGATATAATTTGACATTTTAAATCAATCTAAATATTTAAATAAAGCTTAGCACATCTATTTAGAAGAGCATTATAAAATTGAAAATATTTTAAACAATCCAGATATAAACGCAAAATGTTATGTCGTTTTAAGTCTTATACATGCATATAGAACTCATAGTCGAGTGTTTCGCTTCTTTATACAGGTCAATCAATATACTCGAACCATAAAAATTCAACGGGATCAACTCTTAAAACATATAAATACATACTCGTACATATGATGAATTCCCTATTTAATTTAAATCCACTCTCAACAACGGGATCAACTCTTAAAACATATAAATATATACTCGTACATATGATGAATTCCCTATTTAATTTAAATCCACTCTCAACAACGGGATCAACTCTTAAAACATATAAATACATACTCGTACATATGATGAATTCCCTATTTAATTTAAATCCACTCTCAACAACGGGATCAACTCTTAAAACATATAAATACATACTCGTACATATGATGAATTCCCTATTTAATTTAAATCCACTCTCAACAACGGGATCAACTCTTAAAACATATAAATACATACTCGTACATATGATGAATTCCCTATTTAATTTAAATCCACTCTCAACAACGGGATCAACTCTTAAAACATATAAATACATACTCGTACATATGATGAATTCCCTATTTAATTTAAATCCACTCTCAACAACGGGATCAACTCTTAAAACATATAAATACATACTCGTACATATGATGAATTCCCTATTTAATTTAAATCCACTCTCAACAACGGGATCAACTCTTAAAACATATAAATACATACTCGTACATATGATGAATTCCCTATTTAATTTAAATCCACTCTCAACAACGGGATCAACTCTTAAAACATATAAATACATACTCGTACATATGATGAATTCCCTATTTAATTTAAATCCACTCTCAACAACGGGATCAACTCTTAAAACATATAAATACATACTCGTACATATGATGAATTCCCTATTTAATTTAAATCCACTCTCAACAACGGGATCAACTCTTAAAACATATAAATACATACTCGTACATATGATGAATTCCCTATTTAATTTAAATCCACTCTCAACAACGGGATCAACTCTTAAAACATATAAATACATACTCGTACATATGATGAATTCCCTATTTAATTTAAATCCACTCTCAACAACGGGATCAACTCTTAAAACATATAAATACATACTCGTACATATGATGAATTCCCTATTTAATTTAAATCCACTCTCAACAACGGGATCAACTCTTAAAACATATAAATACATACTCGTACATATGATGAATTCCCTATTTAATTTAAATCCACTCTCAACAACTTTTCTTAACACATTTGAATTAAAATATTATATATCTACATCTCTTGAATTTTAAGTTAACTGTTATCATAAAAAACTACAGAATTTCAATGACATTTCCAAAAAACTTTGATTTATTTTACTTTTAAAAAATAACATTATTTTCGAAGCTTTTAAATTGAGTTATATAAATAAAAGAAAATTAATTGCATATACAATTATCTTTTGACAATACCGCGGTAAAAAAAAAACAGCAATTTAAATCAGTGTGAATGACTATGCTCGCAGCTAAACGCTGCTACTGAAGATACTATTCATTAAAATCTCAACCAACTCTTAATTTATGTAAAACATTTATAAAATATATTACCTTAATACGAAATTACCGGTCGAGGCTTAAATTAATATTAACGAAGAGCACAATGTTATTTATGGTACGTCTTCGGGAAAATTCTTTACTCGCATACCTTGTTATAATATTTACAGAAAACACTTATGACTTTTGTCGTTTATTACTCTTTTTCATAAAATATATTATTTATCGGTGATTTCAAGTATTCTCGATTCACTTACTTTCACTGTAAAGAATATTCTCAGCACTCTTACTTAACTACTCGTAACTCTAAGAGATATTAAAGAAGCGTTACAGATAATACATGAAAAAAATAATAAACATGCAGGATGGTATGAGAAATGTCTAGGAGAAACCACACTCCTCCAAATAAAACAACGGCAACCATGCACATAAGAAATTTAATAATTTAGCACGTCGATATATGTATCATTCATGAAATACTACTACAATATATGAAAAATTTGATTTGGAATTGACAACTGCATTAAAAAACCAATACATTTTAGTTTCCGTATAAAAGTTATCTAATCAGAACTCCTGCAAACCCAAGCCGTGGATTTAAAACACTATCTCTTAGAAAAACTGAATTAAGTTAAAGATTTTCCTGGCTCTTAAAACAGAAAAAACTCTATTACTCGCCCCTAGTCATTATCTAATAAATCTAAGGGATCTTTTTCATACTCAGCCAGCAAATGCTGGAATTGCCCTAGACAGAGCGTGTGAATAATTGTACCTGCAGAAATTCTCTGAAATGTTACCTTCTTAATACTATGTTGCTATCAATAAACCTGTATTTATTTATTTACTTAGATAAAAAATTTCATAACCCATGGATGCTAAACTCTTTAAATCGAAGATGGATATCAAAAATAGTGCTAAGGTTAATCCTAGGGTATACACCAGGTGCAGCGGTAGATCAGAGTTTTATGTGCAGACAAGAAATACGCTTTGTTTTTTTGTAATCTCTTAGTTTTATTTTCGAGAACACATTCCTCAAGAGTAGAGCTATAACATCTCATACGCATCTAGTTATGTTGGTTCAGACCTTATTTTTATTTCCAAAATATAAATTAAGATTGGACTGGATAATATTCTCCAAACTCCAGATAAAATCCAAAGGGTCAAGAAACTATGACAAATCATGACTAAAGAAAATATTTCCACAAATGGGATAGACGATGGGATAAATATGGGAGACAAAGACCACTTAGAAGTAACTTTAAAATAATTACTGGAAATATTTTTATAGAGGGCTCTTTTTAAAATTACGTGAATTTTTACCTCCCCCCATCTTGCAACATGCTTTTTAAATGTTGAGAATTTCACATCACAATTTGCATACAATGTATAAAATAACTCAAAATGACTTTAAATTGTTTTTTTACTGACTACAAAGAGCCATATACATTCAAGCGGGATATCTACCTAACATTGATATTCGATTGACATCGTGCAACTATTAAACGTTATGTACGTGAATATTGGTCTAGCCATCCAAATTACATCATAAAACGATTTATTACCTTTTTAAGTATGAATTTATTTTATATTAAGAAAGGTACTTCTATCATATTAAGAGAATGAATACGAAAGACTTGTCTGTCTAAAATTGTTAAAGAGAAATGAAGAGGTAGACCGTTAATAAGTGGGAGGATGTACGTGGAGAAGTTTTGATTAAGGAAAATGTAAAAAATATGAATATGTATGTATGTGCAGTTTGTTTAAAATATGTATGTATGTGCAGAATGTGAGAGCTGGGTACAAAGGTAGAAGACCATAGAGACCTGTCCCTTCTATCTGTCCCAAAAAGGGGCATGGCGTTATAGTATTATTACAGGTCAAAGAATTTATGTTGGCCTTCTCGTAAACTAAGTCGAGAAACTGCAGGAAACACGGGTGGTAAACTTACATGCTAATATGCATGATACAAAAGATTTTTAATTTTCATAAAATTTGATTGAATGAAGTGACATTGATTAATTCCCAATTTCCAATGAACCTCAAAAGGAAAAAAAGAAACATTAAGCATTGCACATGCACGTATGTCTATAAAGTCGCAATTCCAATTTCACGTTTTTTTATTACAGAAATATGACGAATTTGATGACAATTGCAACTCAACAAATTACTTTTTTTTTTTCTTTTTAAACCAATTAACACATTTATTCATTTACAACGCTTATAACCAACCGGACATCAAATCGATAACTCTTTTTTTGTCATTCAATGGTCAGTTACGAAATTCTGTAGAAATTTTTATCTGTAAAATGATCTAACACTTAATGTTTCTTGTGCTCGCCGTATGCAAATACATAATTTGATACAGTTTCAGTACATTAAACAGAGACGGGGCAAGAAACTTATTTATCAAATATTTTTTCATCATAATATTACAGAATTGAGGGTGGGATGCATAATATTGTTTTTAGGACCTATAGCTTGTTCTAGGTTATATGGGCATCATAGTCTGTATGATAGATACGTGATTGCCTGAAGAAATTTTTCATCGAGTCCTTACGTGATTTTTTAGAAATGTTCCCGATCGCTATGATTTTTTTTCAGAAAAATGTTTATTCTTTAAAGATCTTCAGAAAATATAAGGGGATGAGGAATGGAAAAAGCCCATTTTTTTATTGTTAAGTATTGCTTATCCACTTCCGGAAATAAAAGGCACTTCAGGATGTCTTTATGATTGCTGTATAATACTTTTTATTATAATGTACATTTTTCCAACATACAAATAAATACAAGCACAACTCATATATTTGAATCAACTCGTATCTTTAAAAATTAACGTTCACCTATAATTACTAGTTACTAGTTTCTAAAAACAAGTGTTTTTAAGACTACACCACAAAAAAATCTAAAACCTATTTTGAGTTAAATATTCATCACAACTTATAAAAAGTAAACTTAAATAGCATAATTTCTTAACATGCATATTATCAAAGCTAGTTTGCTTTTTTTATAATTTATAAAAGGTAGTCCATAAGTGCCTCTTAAAACGTTAAGGTGGAGATTGTCTCGAAACTAAATACGTTTTTACTAAGTCCTACATTTGAAGAAATGTTTTTTTACAATTACAAATTAAAATGTACATATTTTAAACGACAGACGAATAAATTCTGAAAAATATATTTTTACTTAGTTGGAAGTCGTAAAGCTGACTAAAAAGCCTTCAAAAGTCGTTTTAAGTTGACACGTTTTAAATGTTACTTCAGTTAAATAAAAGTAACCTTGAATCGAATTCTATCACTAAACGGCACTTTTGAATTAATTCAAGAATACTAAATTAGGTTACGAAAATTAAAAAACAACAATATACGAGTAGTATAACTCTTTTGAAAAAAATTGCTCCTACGTAGTGTCATATAATTCAGGACTTTATGAAGTTGAACACGAAAACAGTCAACGATTTGAAAGAAGATTAACAGCGCCCCTGGAGCTTTCTTACTTGCAGCGGCATTAATATTCGAAAATGTCATGCGGTCGGTCACGTAAGTCAGCGGTAAGAAACTTTTTCTTGAATCAGAGCCAATCATTGTCAATTTAGGCTGACCGTGGACGATCTATCATTTATGTGAGACGAAACTGTTATCCTGCTAACTGTTGACAATTTTAGCTTTCATTGAACTATTTTTTTCTTTGGCTAATGCCATTAATTTGCAATTCTAGCCGACTGCAGACGAACTGTTATTTCAGTTGACCGTAGTTCAATATAATATAATATCCAATTGACTTTTTGACAATTTTAGCTGACTACTGTCTTACAACTTTTTTTATTGAATCAATTTTATGAGCATTATAAAATTTAGCAAACCTTGGTTAAATTGTTATTTTAGATGATTTTAGTCAATTTCAGCGGGTCATCGTGGAACTTCAGATATAATATTAACGATTTATAGATTTTATATTTTGCAAAACACCATTATTTATATTCCTTGAACAAAAGCTTTATTTTTCCCACAAACTGACAAATAATGTTTTATAATATTTATTATATTCTACATTAATATTTATTATAGAAATCTTCCAATAGATGTTTTTTTTTCAAAAATGTTCAGATAATAAGCATAATTATTCTCCACGAAAGGAGTTAAAAAACGAAATAAATTCACTGTTGAAAATAATAGTATTATTAAAGTTAGGCTACGTTTAAATAGTTTGCGTTTAAGGAAAAAAATATTAAAGAATAGCTAAACAAATATGAATTGTCAAAATGCACAGCGTTCGTAGATTCAGTTTGTGTTTTAGAAACCAAAAACTTTTACAACCAACCGAATTGCATTATCTTGAAATACTTTAATAGCAACAGATTTCACGGGGGATATAGGAAAACTAGTACCAACAGAACATTGCTGAAGGCCTGGGCAGAAGGTCAGGGTCTGTCCCTCATTCATAACTCAAAGCTACCACCATTTTTTAATAGTGGATGCTAGAAGAGAGGCTGTTATCTCGATGTTATTTTTGTTAGCGACAGTATCAGTCACCTATGCAAAAAACAGATTTGACACCCTTTTCCCTACACACAACATGGGCCAATAATATGTCAGGTAAACGTAACCATAAAGCCTCAGAATTAATCAATCGACGTTTTGACAAGTTTAACAAAAGTCAATTGGAAGCAATTCGCGAGCATGCTCGAAAGAAACTGTGTCTGAAGTATAATCTTTGCTGAACGACTATGAAGCTTTATTTGAGCAAGTCAAAATGATATCACGAAGAGGGTACAGAACAACCTACATTACCCGCAATAATCACTCAAATATCTGACCTGTGTATACCCGCAACAATCCCGCAAATATCTGATATGTTAAAATAATATGTAGAACTCTACCAAGCGGATCCTTTTTTGGAAGTCATAATTGCGCTTTTAAAACACCATTGAGTGGATTAGTTGGATTAGAAGGAGGAAATGGCATAGCCTTATTGAAATTACAGATATGAATCACAATAGCAAATAAACTTAAAATTTAATAAGCAAACACTATGATGAAACATTTCAACCAGAAGGCTATACAGACAGCATAGCTAATCAAGTAGCACACCAACTTTTGCTGAACAAGAAATTAATAAAATTTCCAACAAGAAATAATAAAATAAACAAAAATTCCCCATGAACAAAAATATACAAGATCAACAAGTCACGGTGGATATAGCACCAAGTCTGAAAATGGAAAAAGCTCCTGGACTTGATGATATTATAGTGGAACAGATAAAGCACATAGGCGTCAAAACCGAAACATGGATACTTCAATTACGAATATATAAAAACTCCACACGCGCCTGCCATATTCCTAAAACGTTGAGAAAAGTCCATGACTATACCTGATTCAAATATCTGGTAACTCCATGAGGTAGAAAACTTCCAACCTATATCACTGCTCTATCATTTTTATAAACTGTTCGAGAAAACGCTCCTAAATCGCATCATGCCAATCATGAACGAAATTATTACACCTGATCAGGCAGGGTTCAGACTAGGCAAATCATGCAGGGCTAGATACTTACATATACCTGCGCAACAAACAAGGGACACGGGACTTCAATATGTAGTGAGAAGGAACCAAACTTTAACACTACCCCACAACAAAATATCTGACAGTCACTCTAGAGCGATACATCTACAAATCCCACTACAAAAAAATTCCACCAGGAAAAACTTTCTGCATATGTAACTGGATCAACATGGGGAGCGCAACTAATGGTTTAACGAGCCTCATAATTAGCTCTTTGTTAATCAGTTGGCGAATATGTCAGCTCAGAATGCAACATGGCTGCTCATGCAAAACAGATCGATATTGCATTAAACTAAACATGTCGCCTAATAACTAGATGTCTCAGACCAGCCCCAGTGAATAAAGTTTGCATACTTGTTGTGATATGTCCTCCAGACATCCGCCGCAATTAGCATACAGGAGTGAGAAACACAAATAACTTAGTGATCCCAAACATCTTATGTATGGCTAAATACCAACACGATCAAGACTCTGGTCACGTAGGAGTTTTATGACCACCTACAACCCCCTCTAAAACGCTCCGAATAGTGCGCGTGTTGTTTCTTGAAGAGCAAAAACTAAAAGCCTGTGGACATGGATGCCAGCTGGTAGGACACCACCAAACATGGACCGTGGGGAGGTCTCTCAATAGTCAACGCACCCACGTGAGTAGATCAAGTCAAAATCACCTTAGATGGAGGATTGGCACAAAGGATCTACCACTATGTAATATCGCACCCAATGGCTTATCCACTATGCTCTGTTAGGTGCTCGCAAGAAGACTTGCCGAAAGCATGTCTCAATGACATAACAGTGGCATATTTCTGGACTGGTACAATATTGATCTGATGTTGTCAATACGATTGGAATGGAAATATACTGTTTGAAAGTTTGTGAAACTTTATTCTTTGCTGAAGCTTGCATAAATCTAGACCTCCACAGCCTAGTTAGTAAGACACCTGTCTCCTAGCCCAGCGGTTGCGGATTCGATTCCCGTTGGTACTCATGATTTTAAGGATTTAAATATTGTTTCCACTTTAAGCCTATTTTACATATTTCTGGTTAGTTGGACGAGATTACCACATGTTAATAAACCTTACAAGTTTTATTGTACACATCGAAAGTGTAATTAAATACAATACAATAATTGAATCATAACATTAGTGATTCAGTCAAATATCAGAATATTGAATAGCAACAAGTATATTATATATAATTACGGGGAAGTTCATAAATTAGAGCTTTTGAAAAATCCGTTTGAATAGACATAATCATAATAGGAAATATTTAACATTTCTATTTTCTACATTTATGTGGTATCCGTCAACAAAGCTGAATTGATGATGCGGACATGTTGAAGAGCGTGACCGGAAAAAAATATTGTTTTTGGCCCCAGTAACCAAGTTTTTGGGTTAAGAACCACTAGAGTAGGCAAGTAACTCACAGTTCAACATGATATATCTTAGAAACATTACCACACGTGGACAGGTAACAACCCTCGTACACATCTAACACGTGTAAGTCAAGCAGACCAACTCTCGCATCAAACTGAGATCTCTTTTCAGTTTATTTTTATTTTTTTTAGAAACCCCCGGTCAGAAGACTAGTGTTTTACCATTTAAGCCACGGATGTTGTCCAATAAATAATTATTATCTTGGGTATGATTTAATTTACTTACATAGAGTTTTAGTATATTTTAAAAGTCCTCTGACAATAAACACGTTATACAAACCATTTGATAATTAATAAATAATTAATCAGAAGATGTCTGATTTCAGCCCTGGGGTAACGGGTTCAATCCCGTTGCTCAACAATTTTTTTAAAAGGATTCTTTGTCGACTTTCACGTATGGCATCTGTAACATCTTTATGGTTTGTTAGAAGAGATTACTACATGGCTATAAACCCGAGAAATTTTACTGTATACAACGAATGCTTAAAATAATACAATACAACGCTGGACTTCCATGCGGAGGGTCACCAGGTCGAACTCCGCGCTATACTACGTATCTCGAATAACAAGCATTTTTACCGTCCAGATTTCGGCCTTGACGAAAATACATATAACTTCAGTCACATAATAATAACAATATGTTTATTAATAACAATATGGTATGTAAATGCATATCTTAAAATTTCACGTATATTTTAAGGCAATTGAAAATCAATTATGTTTGAGATTGAGACGCTATCAAAAAATCTGAGTTCATCTCCCCCACTAATAGGAGGACAAGCCCGGTTGTGAGGACGCCCGATGTTGTTCAGCACACACCCTTGTAAAAGTTGATTAATAACATTAAAAAATGGTAAGAAACAAGCAGTTGAAACAATTATAAACTTAATAAGTATTAACAGACAAAAATATGTTGTTTCAAAAATTGCTAAAAAGTTGAAAAAAGAGTCGTATAAGGGACACTGTGAATTTGAATGATTTATATGAAAGTGACAACCACATATTTTTATGTATCACTGAGTGAGTGCCGGGAGTGAGAGACAATTAAAAAATTCACCAGTAAATTAGTGACATATCAAATCTGATTATGTTGCTCGGCGTGGAACACTTTCTTTTTGTTGTAGTCCCCAGAGTACAGTTATGTTGCCAGGGTGTTGCTTCCGTACGTACTCTTACTATGTGTGCGTTAAATGTAGGCAACCAATTCTGAGAACGGTAGAACGCCGCCTCTCTATTATCTATTTCGTTTGAATACTTTGTACGGTGTAGTAATAATATTATTGAATTTGTATTTCGAGTACACTGAATTTTGAATAGTTTTTGACTGAAAGTGCACAGGGACAAAAAGGTTCATGATTTTTTATAAAATATTCTGTGAAATTTATCAAATATTAATTGAAAACTCTCGTATTGAGTTTTTAAATTATTTATTTTAAGAGTTTTCGTGCCGAGTATAATTATTGAATATGTTTAAGGTTCCATATGCATATTTTAAAATTAACTGATTAACATATTGAAGGGATGAGTTGTGAAAGACTTATGAAAAGAATATATATGAAAAGATGTGGACCAAAAGAAGAGATAGTAAAAAAATTAAAGTTGGGGAAAGGTAAGAACCATTAAAAAAATTGAGAGTTTGTATGGGCGTAGACGAGTCGAGAGCAGCGGCGGCTGGTCTGGAGGTGCGTTGATGCGCTGAACCGGAGAAATAATTCGCAATAATTAAATTATATGTTCGCAAACATGACTTCCAAAAATGTTATATATTTGTATATATTAAATTTGTATAAGAATACTGACTATATAAATAATACGAGTATTTGTATTAAAGTGAAAATTTAAAAATAATTTAAATAAAATTTAATAAAATATTCCTTTCCAATTAACCGGCCAAGTTTGCCAATACTACCGGAGCGATCTCCAATACGCACCGGACGGAAACGCAAATTCATATAGGGCAGACAGAAACATTTAGTAAACCGTGAGACAGCAATATTTCATATTCGCTCAGCGTCTCGAGGTGCATTGATGCTCAGCGCACCAGCGCAACTCGGGACCAGCCGCCGCTGGTCTTCAGTTATGTACATGGAAAGGTAGGGATATATGTTCTCTCTGTTTACCCCAAAAAGGACATGGCTTGATGGTTTATATATATATTTAATTATTTAACATGATCGGTTCGTTTTGTATCAGAATTAATAAAATTATATTGAACAATTAAGGCTCAGAATTTGTTCTCATCACTCATGGCATTTTTTTTCTGATACAAACATGATAGGATGCTGGAAAGTTGTGGAAATATACTAATGTCACATGATTCATCAATGCATGCTTTGCTAAAGAGACATATTTTTTATTAGCGATAGGCTTGATATGAAGAATTATTTTTTTGTTATTAAGTTTTACGTTATTTTAAAAGTTAGTTCTATGTAAATCAATTGCGCTAGAACGGGGGGGGGGGGGGGGGAGGTGAAAATAAAGGTGGTCTCCAGCAAGGTGAATATATGGTGGATGACCTCAATTGCCCAGTTGGTAAGACGCTTGTTTCCCAATGGAGATTTGGGCTCGATTTCCGATGGAAACCAGATTTAAAAAAAGGATTCTAGTCTTTTCTTTACTTAAGGTATCTTAAACATCTTTATGGCTGGTTGGAAGGTATTGCCACATGTCAATAAATAGGCCAGTTTTGCTGTATACAACGAGAGTGTAATACAATGCAATACAAGCGCTGCACTCACCCTAACAACGTTTCCATAAATAATAAAAAGTATAAATTAAAATAATTAAAAAATAGTCTTCAAATTTTCGTAAAATAGAGATTTGATTCCTTTTGCGTTGTCATGTTCATTGATTTTTCTGGGAAACTTAGAAACTTTTGTAAGATATTTTATATTGATATATTAGAAGATAAAATTGATTTTACTAATAGTCTCCTCAATCTAGTTCCCATCCATACACCAACTTCTTAACTCCACACACACACACTATGTTACCCCACGTAGCCGCTGAACCCATTGTTTAATTCTTTGTTAACTTCCACAAATATATTTGTGAGCATTTAAACTAAGTTATTCATAGCCTAATGAAGAAGAAAGAGCTATTCCAAACCAGTAGTGCAGTCACAAACAAACAAGTGTAGAAACAAAAGTGCAGTCACAAACAAACATGTGTAGAAACAATACAAAGAAAAGAGTGTTTAAGTGTATTTGATAAAAATATACTTTTGTGTTATATGCTTATGTATCTGTTATTCTCAACCATGTGTTGCTTTTTGCGTTCCTTTTCTGAACATTATTTATAAAAATCAATTTAAAAACAGTTTGTCTATAAGTTTTTTTAAACATAGAAATAATAAAATATCCGCGTATGCCACTTACGAGTTTGATGTTCTAAACCAAATACAAATTTAATTTTTCAAATTATACTCATATACGTCGTAAGATACAATAACCACGTAAAATAATTGTTTCTAACATTTCAGAACATAACGAAACAACACGTCTTCTATCGACTCTAGTTGACATAGTACTGAGGATAGAGATATTAAATTTTTACTTTAACATCGCTTGACCATACATGGGCGTAGCCGACGTGATATATGTACATACATGTTCCAACTTGTTCAGATCAGAAAGTTTTGGTACTAAGTGTTATGTCTTGTCAAATAAATAAGGATAAATAAATCACCATACACAAGAACACAGTTCTTTATTGGTGAGGATATTTTTTAATATATTCTATATACAATATTCCACTACTAGTTTCATATAAGTCTTTCATGTTAATATAACATATGTTTTTTTATAATCCACTGTATACAAGTCTGATGTATTAAAATTTATAATATAATTAAGAAAAATAATTAAATAATTAAGATAAAGTCTTATTCATTTACAGTAATTAATGGATGACTTTGACAACGCTGTTTTAAAACACAATATCACCTCAAATTTATTTATTCTATTTTGTTAGTTCGAGCAGTATTTTAGGCATTTGCTCACAGGTTATATATCCACTAGCACGGCCCTGTGTCTTGTATCAACGGTTACTCAACACCAACAGAATTAATAAATTAACATAAGTATTGTACTGGTTAAACCTTTTTAATCCAATGGTAATGAAAATGTTTAAACAATTTCTCAATAGTACAAAACCAGAACGTTTTAGTTTCTCTGGCTTATTGAGATCAACTTAAAAGAGATTCTCTATTGAGTAATAGAAATTAACTTAAAAGAAATCGAAGTCAACTTTAACGCATTGGATTTTATTAATGTATTTCTATGTTAATGAATTATTTTGGCATAGAGCTATTATAAGGACTTTTCGAAAAGAGAATATTTAAATATCTTCTTCTCCCTGGCTCCATCCCAACACACTGTCTGCGAAGACTGTTGGGGTCAGCTCTCCTCGTCCTCAGGTTGTATGCTCTTCTGTCCCGGACTACGTCCCCCAGGCCGTGCCTCTGCATTAGGTTATCTTTTTGCACAACCCATGAATTCTTTGGTCTTCCTCTGGTTGTTATTCGAGGAAGATCCATGGAGATTGTCTGGTTCACAATGTGATCGGGTGCTCTGCGTTCAACGTGCTCATACCATCTCAATCGCCTCTCCTCCATCTTACTGTTGATGTCTGTAACACCCAGGCTTCCACGAATGCGTGAGCTTTTTATTTTGTCTCTTAGGGACACACCAGCTGACCATCTTAGCATGCGTATTTCAACTGTTTCTATTTGCCTCGAGTAAGAGTTAGGTTACAGACATCGACAGTAAGATGGAGGAGAGGCGATTGAGATGGTATGGGCACGTTGGACGCAGATCACCCGATCACATTGTGAACCAGGCAATCTCCATGGAGATTTAAATATCCTCCAGTATATTCAAAGCGCAGTCCTATCTATCCAGTATATTCAAAGCGCAGTCCATCAGGGTTATTCTATTGAGGAAGTTCAGCAACGCAGATAGCTCGGTCGATAATATTCAGAATTATTTGAATTGCTCGTCTATGGTGGTTAGGTGGCGAATTATTACCCTTTAATTTCGGCAGGGGTATAAAAACATGGATCTCAAATATACCATATAGTCAGCTATCAATATAATCGACCCCCCGTCCTATAGGATTGCACAATTACGTCATATAAAGTGACTGGATGGTAGGAAAAATTACTTTTAACAGGCTATTTGATAGATGTGTCTTAAGATGAAAAGTATCATGGTTCCGCAACTTCAGCTGCTAAATTAAAGAGTTGTTTTGTGGGGAAAAGATTCATCTGGTTCGAGATACAGAGGCCGATCAACATCGGGGAAACCTAATATAACAATAATTAATATAATGAAATATCCGATAAGATATTTAAGTATCCAAAGTTGTTATATTTTTAAGCTTATTATGATTTATATTTTAAAACTTATATCGTTGTCTTGAGAGTTTTCAAATTACTCCGAAATTTTATTTACTGTTTTTTTTTTCAAAATGTGGTGATGGAGACGATTGCTATGTGTTCCATTAGTAGAATGACGAAAAAATTTCCTATATTTTTGAAGAACTGAATATCTCAGAAAGACTTTCAGGATTGTGCGATTGTTACATCTTCAGTTATTTGGTCATATGTCACATTAGGAGAGTATGAAGAGACTAATAGTCGATAGTAATGTTTAGGGGTTGCAGGAAAAGAGGTAGAATACATATGTGCTTGGGTGACCAAGGGAAAAGTGCTACGGTTATGCCTGAAGTAATGTACAGGCTCTGGCTCTTAGAAAGGATAATACTGAGAGGACAATATAAAAATGTGCGCAGCATTCAGCAATCTGACTATGGGCCATGTTGCCCAGCATTGAGGTAATACCAGATTGTTTTTTTTTTGTATTTGCTACTTAACAAGTTCTATGTGCTCGAATGTTTGTTGACTACTTTCGAGAATTGTTAATTTCAGTGTATTGTTCATTTGAAATATCAAATCAAAATGTATTTTTATCTTTTGAAGCCTGCTAAAATATACCCGCCAAATTATACTTTATACAAAGAGAAAATGAACCAATAAAACCTGATCATATCACACAACCTAAATTAAGGAACTTAGGAACATAAATTACGACTTGCTAATATTGATAAAAATATATTTTTAAATTTTGTATAAGATTATATTTTTCATCAATGTGCACTATTACCTTATGGAATTGTGTTAAAACCACGTATTAAAAATATGAATATTAAAATGACGTATATACCATATACTCGAAGTTAGACCCTTAGAAGAATTGTTTATTTATTTACTATTCATAATACAACATATACAATTTAAATCACTTCAAGTCGTTAAAAAATTTACTTTACTAGGCAAGACATGTGAAGAAGTGATTTCATTATTTAAATCATAAAATTATCCTAAAAACCAAAACACTCAATTGAAATTTTCGCATTCTTTAAATACTTGAATACCACATTATTCCATTCATAATTCCAAGCGCATTATTAGCTCAAGAACTTCATCAAATCATGTTCAACAACATCTCATCTTACACTCTATATTCGCATCAATCATTCACTCACATGCCTATGTGGAGACCTCCAAAAGTGTTTCTCCTCTCGCTCTCCCCCTGTCAAAGAGTTACCTGGTTAAATGTTTTTTTTACATATTTGAAGGTGCGACAATTAAAAAAACATAATTGTCGATCAGGAAAGCATTACAAATTTTAAGAGTAATATACTAATTCTTCTCCCAAATGATGTCTTAACTTATGGGGTTGAAACCAGAATCAATAAGTAATATCATGTGTTTATTTTACATTTCTCGGAACTCTTTTCAAGAAAACATTTGTGAAAGTTTTATTTACCGTCTTGTGAAGAGGTTACTACAATTGTGATGAAATTTCAATCAATACGATAGACTTAAAAAACATGAAGATTATAATTTAAGAATTATTAAATAATGATGTCAATATTGCATATACTAGAATTCACTATCTATAATTCCAGAACATATGAATGTCAAAAATCACTGATAAGAACTATTGTAGATTAAACTTGAACGGTAAACTCAATAAAGCAAGATTAAATCAACGGAAGAATTTACCGTTACTAAGAAATCACTGTTAATAAAGTCAAGAAACTTGAACGTCAACTTGAAACAGATCTATATACAAGGCTCAGTTCACCTATATTTCGTTAATTAACAGTGGCGGTGAATAATAGTGAAAGTGAACTTAAATATCGACTACAGCTGTTTAAGTGCTGTATCTTCACGGCCGTGTTTTTTATCTACGAGTATTATATAATCGAATATTCGGATTGTGTAAATAAGTGTTTGAAATCGACAAAGAAATCAAATTTTTTATTTATTGTTTTTCCTACAAATCAACTCAATATTTATAATGTTGAATAATAAATATTATAAGAACTATTTAGTTCCGCAAATGTATATTTTTTTAATTTTTTGGCGAGCTTGCTTTATTTTTTCTGTTGAATTCATAGTTAATTTTGACACGAGCTCCTCTTTTAGAAATGGGTTGACTCGTTACGTTTATTTTTTTTTAATTACAGATTTCATAAATAAAGATAGATTAATATTCATCAACATATGAACATTTGATAATATATATCAAATTCATGACTAAAATTCAAGTTCTAGGGTTATGAAATCGAAACAAAGATATTATTACATCGCATGCAAAATATGGGTGGCCTATATTATGCTTGTCATGTTATCTTTTTTTACAATGTGAGTGACAAGAAAATATGTTTTTCTCTTGTTAATCTTTCTTATTTGAACAAGTTTTTGTTTGAGCATTATTTAACTTGACGGGTTCTTATTATGAGCCAGTTACAGGACAAGCATCTTATTGAGTGCATACCATAAATCATGGCGATTTAAAATATATCATTAATTTGAAATTAACTGTTAACAAAGCGATACAAAAAAGTAAAAAAAAGTTTGAAGACCCTTCATTTTTTACAGTTAGCGTAGTAGTATAGACAACGTCGCATTTGGCGAGTCGAGTTTAAAATTAATTCTTCTTCTTCTTCCTCTTCCTATAGATCATGATCTGTCTGTTCCGCTTGTTCCCCTTCTCGTGACGTGGATTGCCAGCTGTCACGCCATCTCTTCGAAGGTCTTCCCAGTTATCATCTTCCGGTTGGGTTCCCTTGAAGGGCGACATGTAGAAGTCTGTCGTATTGCATTCTGTTTACATGTTCGTTCCAGTATCGCCTTCGTTGTCTTCCCCACCTGACGATGTCTTCCTTACTACACTTTCTCCTTATTTCGGTGGTTCTGATTCTATCTCTTAGTGTGTTTCCGGTTATACATCTCAGTGTTTTTATTTCCGAGGTTCTCAGGAGAGATTTTGTTCTAGATGTGTCTGCTCTGGTCTCTATTACGTAGGTGGCTATTGGTCTCACACATGTCTTGTATATTCTGACTTTACTTTCTATTATCGTGTGTTTATTATTCCACACCGGTGTTCTTAGGCATCCCGATATTGCAGCCGCCTTATTAACCTGTCTCAAGGTTTCATCATACAGATTTCCATTGCTACTGATGCTCACTCCAAGATACCTAAACTCCATCACTTGCTCTATTATTTTGTTATTCACTGTTAGTTGTCATCTCACCGGAGTCTTAGATATTGTGAGGCTCTTCATTTTGTCCGTGGATATCAACATGTTATATTTTAGTGAGGTTTGATGGAGTCTATATAACATCCTTTTGAGGTCATCTTCGGATTCTGCGGTGAGTACTGCATCGCCTGCGTAGCATACAATGCTGACATTTTCCTGTCCCAGTCTGTATCCTATGTCCATGTCTGCAACTTCCTCAATTAGTTTGTCCATTATTAGATTGAAGAGGAACGGGCGTAAGCTATCCCCTTGTCTAATTCCAATCGGAGTAGGGACGGCATTTGTCAGGTCATTCTCTTTTTTAATCCTGGTTTAGCTATTGGTATTTAATCCTTGTATGATTTTTATTAAAAAAAATTTATTGCGTATCATAAACGCTAGATATGTGATCTATTTTTTTGTGTCGTTAAGTTTAGAGCTAGACTCATACATTTGAGTCTATTATAATAACGTAACTATAGAAAAAAGCATTTAGTCTGAACTTAGACTGACATTATGAACTGGTCCGGAATTTCGGTTAGATAAATTTCATAACTTTCTTTTATATTATTATTTTTATTCATCAAAATATTTTTAAAAATCTCTCACAAAATATTTCTTATAAGAATCTTAATTGTGTGTCTTAAAAACGAAATGAATATATTTTCTTTCATTCTGTTTTATTTTAATGGTTTTAGAGAAAGAATATTTTCAAAACAAAAACATTTATTTCCATAGCAAATCATAATTTTATGTTTATCATGACATATTTCAATAAAATAAAAATATTTATAATCAAATACACTTTCAACAAAACTCGGTTTCAATAAATAATAATATTCCACATTGTCAATATCAACATTGTTGTCAATATCAACAGAGAATTAAAACTTATTCTTGATCAGATAAGATATAATGAATAAATATATGTATGTATATTTGGTGTAAAAAAAAGATAAAAACTTATTTTTCTAACATTATTAAGTTACCAAAGATAGCTTCAAAGTGGAGATGGGTAACATTTAATATTTTAGAAGACGATCGCTTCAAAGTGGAGATGGGTAACATTCAATATTTTAGAGGACGATCGCTTCAAAGTGGAGATGGGTAACATTCAATATTTTAGAGGACGATTGCTTCAAAGTGGAGATGGTTAACATTTAATATTTTAGAGGACGATCGCTTCAAAGTGGAGATGGGTAACATTTAATATTTTAGAGGACGATCGCTTCAAAGTGGAACTGGGTAACATTCAATATTTTAGAGGGCGATCGCTTTAAAGTGGAGATGGGTAACATTCAATATTTCCACGATGCTAGTGGAACAGGTCTTTCAAACTTCGTGTTCACCTGACTCAATGATTCAATAAGCTATTATATTTAGATTGATATTTGCTTGAGAGCGAAAATGAATGAAGCAATGAATCTCAAATCAAAAACGACCTAATAATGTTTTCATCAAAATTATCACTACATTTTTCTGATAAAAACAGAGCGTCAATGCTTATACAAATATTTTTGACAACACTATAACTAGTACCGTTAATTTCAATCTGTCGCGAGATTCCGTCATAACGCGTATTCTCGAGATGTTTGCGGATAAGAAGTACATTTATTTCAAATAATATGGGCACCTCCCCATAACCATCGTGGTGTAAGGGCTTATCTTAATGAAAATTTACCAAACACATGGATTGGGCAAAGAGATAACATATCCTATATATTTTTATCCCCTTCGTTTACCGACTTCACGCCATTGGACTTTTTCTTAAAGGATACCTTTTAAGATCGTGCAAAACCAGCAATAATCGATGAAATGAAAGCAGTTATTGAAAAAGAATGCGCCCATATCAAATTATGAATTGTTCAATTATGTTTCAGCTCCATAGAAGTAAGCTGTCATCAAAATGACTACCAGTTTGAACACATGCGATAGCTCAAAATAATAACACGTGTATTTTCTTTAATTTGAATTGTAAATTTGGGTTGTATTTTAACTTAAACTGGATTAGTAAATATTTCTAGGGTGTATATTTTGAGACGCCCTATATTGTCGTACGGAAAATTGAAGACCGTATATTCGACACAAATGAGTTCATAGATAATGAATGTATTTTTCATTTTAAAACTTATTCAGAGCTCATGAGATGGTTATTTATTGCGAAACAAATAAAAAACTCATTTTCGCGAACTTTTTATTTGATCTCAATTCCCTGTCACACAAAGTTTACTGATACCAAGACTTCACAAACAACTTTGTTAGTTGCAAAGGTAAAATCAATGTTTTCATGTCACGATTTTGACTTTTATACAGATGTAACTTTCCTATATCAGGAGTAACAAGACAAGCTCGTCTTTTCCGGTATGCTCCACCATGGTGTTACCGCATTCCATTGCCGAGAAACTCGACTTGCACAATTCAAGTTTTCAATGTTTCAAAGTCGATTTTCACAGAAGGCTTGGCTTATTGAACACCGTTCTGGTTCGCTGGAAGCAAATTGCCATGTGTCAATTTCTTCCAATAAATATAATAAAATAAACGAGTAAAATTATATGTATATATATATATATATATATATATATATATATATATATATATATATATATATATATATATATATATATATATATATATATATATATATATATATATATATATATATATATATATATATATATATATATATATATATATAATATTAGGTATAAACAAATCAACACAGGTAACCTATTGTATAAACCTTTTTCAAGAATATCGAAATATTTTGCAATACTGAAAAAAGTTGATTAATTTTAACATGTTATTGAGCTGGACACTTTTCTCCCTGTGAAAAGATTTTACGTGGACTTTCAGGACTGCCCTTAAGATTTTTTTATTCACCCATATTATTAATTTCAAGAAAGTTAAAGTTTGATGTAAGTCTATCGTTCTATATTTTAAGAGTTTCAAATTCAACTGATATTTTCCCTAATTATGCAACTCTCAGACAAAAGGGTAATAATATATTTCCTACTTTTACTGTTCCATGTCGTAAAAAAAATGTCTCGCTAACTAGGCAAATTATGTATTGTTTATTACGGTTTATCCAATAGATACTATACAAGGGAACGATTATTGCTGATTTTTTTTACCACAGATCATTTCTCAGATTTAATGTTGATTTTTACAGTCTTCGTCGATAGGCCTAAACTTATCATATGGATTTCTGGATGAGTCAAAATAAGATTTGGATATTAAGAACTTTTGCTGTAGTATCGTATCATAACATCGAATATAACTTTTGCTGTAAGAGCATTTAAGTGACACGCCCTGTTTAACAAACCTTAACTAAATTATTGTCAATCCCATTATGAAAAATAAAATCTAAAGAATAAACTTAACCGTCTGACTTGTTTCACACGACCAAAATCACAGGCCTGTTTCACTCAACTCAAGTATATAAGAACTATCGGAAAGGCATAACTAGAATTTTGAAAATTGTTTCTTGAGTAGAGCGAAAAAGGCCAATCACTTATTCTAACTTTACATAGCAGTTTTGTTCACAAGTCAGTTGAAAATTTGTTAATAAAAAAGTCTTATGCTACTCCTATTTATACCAAATAACAGTATTTTTTTCTGCCTATGGGTATATTAATTCCTATGACTTTGGTCGAATTTATATTGTTAAAACGAAACGTTAACGCTCCTTTTTCTTTTGTATCTCTTTAACATATTAGAAACGGTGATTTCGACATATTCTCGGTACCGACTAGCAGTATGAGAAGAATCCTGGCTGATATTATTCCTAACGAATAAGCTAACGCTAGAAGGAGACCCTCTTTGTTTAACAGGAGAAATCCGTGCAAAGTGGATATAAAAAAAATTGAAGAGCGTGGCCAGGAGACAATAGTGTCTGTAAATGTAATAATCGAGCATTCATGTTTAGAACCACTTGAGAAGACACATACAACTTGCGGTTTGTCGTTGCACGTGTTGACAACACTACCGCACGTAAAGAGGCAACAACGATCACATACTTACTCGGAGTGAGCGAGTATTATTACCAAATGAACTCTTAACAGTTTTTTTTTTGTGCAATCGGAATTGAAACTCAAAACCCCAGTCAAGCGTTTTACCAACCAAGGCATGGAGGTGGTTGCCACGAACGCTGAAATAATAAATAAAGAAAGTCAAAATAAGTATTACGAATAAAAAACAATCGATAAATTTTAGTTTATTTTTATCGAAAAATTTATTTGGGAGACTAACGAAATTAATTTACTTTAATTACTTGCCGCAAGGCGAGATTTAAAACAAAGTCTAACTGAATTCCGCTATAATTTACACAGATCAGTGAATCGACTCATTTGTTTAGAATGTAAAACTATGTTTCTGTTATAAACAAAAATTAACATCATACTCTGTAAATTATTAGGTGTTAACATACGTTGTGTCCGTTTTTTTCCAAATTTAAAAATGAGCACCAAAAGTAAAACAAAATGGTAACGGTTATATACTATAGTACGTCATTCGAAAGAAAATTGTCTGCTCTACAAGAAATTGTGTTTGCTTTTACGTTACATATATTATTTTATTTGATTACAAGCTTTCAAAATGGAATGTCAAGTAGACGAAAGTGAGCATTTTCGACACCTCCTTCTGTTCGCGTTCAATCGAAGGAGTAAAGCTGCCAAAGCTGCTCGCGATATTTGCGAAGTGTACGGTGAAGATGCTATGAATAAAAGGACAGCTCGTCGATGGTTTTTGCGTTTCAAAGACGGTAATTTCGACCTGAAAGACATAGAGCGTTCCGGACGACCGGTGGACTTCGATGAGGACCGTTTAAACCATATTATTCATGAAGATCCCCTTCAAACCACCGTAGAATTGGCTGAGCAGATGAATTGTTATCACATGACTGTATACCGCCATCTTAAATCAATGGGGAAAGTCCAGAAGTTCGACGCTTGGGTTCCACATGTTTTGAGTGAAAACAAACAAAAATCAACGTTCGACAATTGAGTTTTGTTGTTTTCACTCAAAACTTATACATTTACTTGACGTTCCATTTTGAAGGCTTGTAATCAAATAAAATAATATATGTAACGTAAAAGCAAACACAATATCTCGTAAAGTAGAAAATTTCCTTTCGAATGACGCATAACATATACCATTTTGTTTTACTTTTGGTGCTCATTTTTAATTTGGAAGAAAACGGACACAACTTATGTTAACACCCAATATTTTAGTATTGAACGCTCATCAAATATTTATTCTAGTCTTCTTCTCAATTTTGTACTCAAATATATACTATTTCATTTCCTTCAGCTACTATATGTTACCGTATGCAAATATTTTTCATCTTGCATAGTCGATTTAAACACACACCGACTTATATTTAACCATTAATTGTATTTTTGACTATTGCCTCGATAATAAATGCTGTGGCTCTCATTTCCTATTAAATACTTTACTTTTTAGATTTAGTTGAACAACATCTTGTTCTAAACATTGTTTATCCCGGTAAATTACAACTTTTAAAGTTGACATTAAACGTACTGACATTAAATTACACTTTGATTCGTAGCGTCATTTGAAGTTATTGCATAATCTGAGCTCCATTAAATAATGTAAAAATTATTTCCAATCAAATTGAAAGTAAAAAAAAAAATATATATTTATAACAGTATTTTGTGCGGATGTGGTTATTATATTTTGCATGAATAAGCGGAAACAGGAAAATCAAATGACACAAAAAGCAATATCGACTTGAAAAATCGTCTTGTAATGGGTGATTTCACAACAAAGAAGAAAATACAACGGATTTATTCAACATAATATCATTTAATAGTACAAAAGAAGTCAACTATCTTTTGTAAAATACTCGTAACTTCTCTAAACATTTCTTGCACACAGCTGAGAAAGATGATCTATTTTCTATCATGTAACAGATAAAAGTCGTATGGAAAATAAATATTTATTAAGAGTTTTTGCATTGTAGTAAAAAAATCGTATAACTGATTTCAATAAAAGAATTTCTAATTTTCGGCAGCAAAAGAGATATTAATGTTTGCACTTTGCACGATGATAGAATGGTCTTAACACCTACCATTGAAATCACAACCACGCTGTCAATATGTGTTGAACAATAGCCAATACACATGTGTTTCTACTCTGGGGTACACAGTGTTCATACTTGTACTAAAGCGGTGTACATACACATGTCATTAGTGAGAAAATCTCAACTATTCAAGAAGTACACAGCAAATTTAATTCAAGATTGTCATTTTGTCTTTCTTTTGTAAAATTGCTTATATATATACTCGTATTTCTAGAACAAAATATTAATTATTATCGTCTCAAATATTAAGCTCTTGACCTAAAATAGATTGGAAAAATATGTTTTTTCAATTAATGAACAAATAATCTAATCGTGATGCTGAGTTGTCACACATCTGTTTCTTATGATTTTCTCTGTTTTTTTCTTCAGTGTTTTTGGAGGAATTTTGGCTTCAGAAATAATTTCATTTTGGATACCACTAATCCATGATCCATCCAAAACTGAATGTCTACCGTCATTATTGCATCTTTAAAGTCACCTATTTAAACTATATCGTAGTTTAAAGTATGCTAATGACCAGATTTAGGATGCCGCCATGTTCTTTTAAATTTGTCGTTGTGTGGAAAGTATGCGTTGGTAATAATTAGATTATATTCAGCACACTTCAAAAGCAGCAGTTTGTCGTTGCTATTTATTTTTTCTTGACATTTATAACCATAACATAAGTCCAGAGTAATACGCTCATATGTTAAGAATGCTCTTGAGTACATTATCAAAATGATCATAGGACTCCTTAACTTAAGCAATGCGTTTAGGATGGAAATGTAAGCAGAAATGGCACTGACGTTAAAAAGTCTGATATTTAGTAGTGGAGATACATTAGCATTTCTAAAATACCCATTGGGATCTGGTAAAAATTTCCAGCAAGTTTATTTTTATTGTAAATATTTCATCAGAGTTTATTGTAATTTGGGGCATCCCTTACAGAAAAAATATCTTCCAGGGCACAATTTCTCATAATTACAGGCTTGAATGGGGGTTTTTAAAATCGAATATTTAAGTTTAGATGCATACTCGTACATACGTTTTATCTTTGAGGTAATAATTTAACGACATATTTGCAGTTCAGTTTTAAGTGTTGAAAACAAAGCTTCTCCGATTACTGTTCCATATTAGAGGAATAATGTCCATTAATATTTTTAATGATCAGAGCTTATAAAAAGTGAATGAATATATTGTCGAAGAAGAATGAATAACTATAAGAGTTATGAAAAAAAAAAAAGAGCAGGGACGTGTGATAAAATAAAAGTAAGAAAAATGCGGTTCAATTTAAAGTGTTGTTTAAATACGAGAATGTGAGGTGCAATATGTCACTCGATAAGACATTAGGACATCAAGGAAAATACAGAATGAAAGAAGATGCTGTGATGGGAAGAAGAAAGAAGCATTGTTATGATTCTGCCACATCGAAATAATGGGTGAAGGAAGATTTTCAAAAAGAATCAGTAAAAGTAGTAAAAAGGAATGAAATGTATGGGAAGACCTATAAAACGTAATACAGCTAAATTAATCATATTCTGACAGAACAAAGAGTAAAAAGCCTTTAATGTAAGCTTAACGAAGTGTATAGATGTAGCAGAAGCGAAGGTATTCTACCAGAATATAATGAAACGGAGATCTTTTTTCTCGGCCTTTCCAATAAGGATATTCCAAAATGGCGATGAAAATGATCAATTTATATTATCTGTATTAAACTATATTATTTTGAATTGTTCTTTTGACTTGTGACATCCTTGCATTAAAAATGAGATTTAAGTCTATATAATACATCCGTATTTGAGATAGAATCAATTTTATTCATTTGTGCAAATTTATGCATGAATATGTCATTAATATAATATTATTAGGAATCTTTTTTGTAGAATCATCGCTACTATATCTGGACGAATTAGTCACTTGTATAGTTATTTACATACAAATTGGTAAAATTTGCATAGCGATTTGTATATTTTTAACCTGAAATTAATCCTTGAAATGCAACACAAATACATTTTTCTTCGTATTTCATGACTTTACAATCAGATATCGTTGTTTTTAGTAAAATATTATTGGCATAGCGTATTTATGAATTATTCTCATAAATGCAATACTATAGACATATAATGTTCACTAAACGGAAATAAATTTATTGAAATTAATAAATATTCTAAAGTTAGAAGAATATTGAACAATAACTTGTGTTTCTACCTCTTATCTTAGGCTTTCTTTAGACATAATGATTACGGTTTGTTACTATAACAATGCTTAGGTCTAACTTGTATCATGTTTCATCGGGAATGTGTGTGATCTGTTGACCCAAAGGATTTTTTTAATAAAAAAGCCCAACATAGGTTTTACACCATGTAAATTTTAAAATAGGTCTGAATATGAATGATATAAATTACAATTTGTTATTATTTATCCATAAATTGGTAAGTATCTCTGATCGGCGAATATTAGCACACTTGAGCGTACTTTTCAAAGTAGCAAATGGAATGGTCACTGGTCCGAAACTCTTGGAATTGATTAGTATTCGAGTACCGACAAGAATTACCAGATCGCAAGATGTGAAAATTATATGTGAAAATTGTATGTGAAAATTATAGAACAAATTATTTTGCGAATTCTCCCATACCTACACTACGCAGGATCAGAAATGAGTACGACGCGGTCTCGTTTGTATTTACAGTTAGTCTGCTGACCTATAAAGAGTGCCTGAAAATGCACTTCCGAATATCCGAGCCTTGATGTGGGGGTGTTTTTCGAGGACTTTTGAGGACCTTTTTTGAACTACTTTTTAATTGATTAATGTGTTTTTACTATTTTTGTGATTTTTCCCACGTGCTTTTTCAGGATTTGTGAAGTTGTACCTGTCTGATTCCGTCTTTTGTATTTTGTTTTTGATTTGTTTTTCAATTATTTGTCTATTGTTTTTGTATTTTTTGCGCAGTGTGGGCTGTGCGCCTTTAGACAGCCCCGTATTGTGTTGGTAACATGTGATTTTACGATTTGATATCTGTTTCATTCTAAATATTTTTACTGTAATTGCGTATAATTATAATCATTTTTATATTTTTGTATATTCTGTCAAACTTGATGGATTGAGCACTCATTACTAGCTCTTTTATATTTTTTGTATTTTTGTTATAACGTACTCGTACATATTGCACCGTTTACTTATAACAAAATAAATAAGTAGTAATTATTTTAAATTCTTTAATTTTTTTCTGTTATACTTTTATTTACGCTTTATGTATCTTAAATATTTTGGTTACTGATGTCTCATTATAGCTATTTAATTTTAATGAATACAAAAATTCAGGGCTTGATTATTATTATTATTCATCATATTTAAATATTAGCAGCTAATAAATAAAATAAAAATAGTCTCATATTTCTCGGATAAATGTTTTTTTGACAATATAATTTCATTGCAAACTTCGTTAAAAGTGCTTAATGTATATTTTAGTATTATGAAAGGTATATGATTTTATATAAATAAAAATTCTAAATGTATATTTTATTATTATGAAAGGTATATTAAATAAATAAAAGTGCTTAATGTATATTATATAAATATTCAGCTAATTTTTTGGCAATTTTTTACTCAAATCGCTTGAGCAGTTTTTTTGGCGTTATTTTGAAGATGAAACAAAATAGTCTGTTTTTATGGTGCTTGATTATTTTTTATTACCGCAAAAGAAAAATATCAATAAAAATAAAAATATATAAGCAGTGTACGGCGACGATGCAATAAGCTATCGCGTGTGTTGAATGTGGTTAAAAAATCCATAATAATGATATGACACTCGTAGATGGTGTCCGCTCTGGATGGTTAATTACACTTATGACGACAACATCATGGCTTTCTATGGACGGGAGTTCACAATAACCAGTGTTCTATGGACGGGAGATATCTGAGATACTGAAACATACTAAAAAAAACAAAATCTTCGTCCACGACCATTTTGTGCATTTCGTGCAATTAAGCCATTGAATTTGGCCTAAAAATAGGAAAATTCTTTCCGGACAACGCTATAGAAGAGGAGGAAAGATTATTTTGAAAACAGAGACGCCTGCCAATGTAAGATATTTTCTACATATGAATGATTTCAGGAAAATTGTTTAAAAAACAATTAAAGAGAAATTATTATTCTACCAAAACGGAAATGCAACCGGCATGACATAAAAACATACAGAAAAAAAATGCTAAGATGTATTAATGATTGCATCTTTTTGTATTCTCATTATATTATGCAAAGCTCATAATATGTTTTTTTTTTCAAATAATATTTATCGCAGAAAAAAACGAATCATGGAGAAACTTAGGTAAAAAGTTATTTATTACATCTGCATCTGAATTGTCATTCAGTTTTCATATATGCGTTGTGGATAAAATAAAGTATTGTTTGAAAACTCAATTAAAACCATAAACATGGAAATAAAATTAAAATTATTTGAAAAAAGATTGTATTGTATTTATTGTATTACTCATTTGTTGTATACAGTCCAACCTCGAGGGATAATGGCCAACTGACAATATATTCTAGCCAACCAGAAAGATATTAAAGATCCCTTAAATGAAAACTAGACTGGAATCCTTGAAAAACTAGATTCCAACGGGAATCAAACCCGCAACCTCCGGACTGGGAGACAAGCTTCTTAAAAACTACGCTACGGAAGTCGTTTATTTAAAAATATATATTAATGTGTATTAGTAAAAAGAAATTTACCTTTACAAAAGTTTACCACCTACTTTACAAAGATTACTTTTACAAAAAAGTTATTTTTGTGTATTAGTAAAAAATATTTTGGATGTAAATGTGTGTAAAAGATTTTAAAAACTTCCATTGAGAATTGTAAAACATAATTAACTGAGTTTTTATTTCTTTATTCAGTTTTCATTATTCTTTATTTTGTAACAAAAAATATATATAACATACATTACATTATTCAATGCATTACAATACATCATATTATTCATTTTTGTTCAACAATACATTATAAATATTATTAATTTCTCAATACATTATTTTATCAATACATTATATTATTATTTTATCAATACATTATATTATTTATTTTTCAATGTAATTGAGCTAATATTAATATTGAGAAAATAAATAAATTATACACATAAAATTAATAACAGATTATACATTTACTAGTTGCAATATTTACAGTTACTTCGCGAACTGTAAATATTGGATTCTGACATCAGATCTACCTGGAGATCCATCAGCAGTTCCTTACAGCATTTTTTATTTTTTGGCCTGGATGACTCTTTAGTAACATTGTTCTCTGTTTTGGATATACAGGAGACGGTATCTATTTTAATTGGTATTTTGTGGGCTTATGACCACCTTTGAAGGCTGAGTTAAGTGCTCACTTTATGCCTAGGCAACATTCCTCATTATACCATAGATTCATCTCTATACATCATTTAAATGTTTTTATTCTTAGTGCAGACAAGATGGTTTTTAGTCTTTATGCCATTTGTTGACGAACAATGGTAAGATTTTTTTTTTAACAGATGTTGAGGAAACCTCTTTATTCTGTCAATACCTCATCATTGTTTGTTATACAAGCCGGATATTTTTTGGCTTTTGACAAAGCCCATTACACTTCTGTAGAGGGTAATATGTGATTTTTTGTTTGGTTTTAGCGAAGGGTTATATATGTTTATTTTAGGTTTTCAGTTACTTCGCGAACTGTAAATATTGGGTTCTGACATCAGATCTACCTGGAGATCCCTTTAAAATTGTACTTAAAATGATTCAATATTTAACATTCATTTATTGGCAGAATAACCGCCATTTAGATGTCCTTTATACATCACAGTATCAATTAAAAAAAATTAACTATTCAACACCTGTCAAAACAATGCTAACAATTCAGAATACATATATCTTTCAAAATATGATGAATGAAAATACTAATGTAAAATTGAATACCTACAGAATAAAAATGATTCGTATATTATTTTAATTATGTATGTTGAAAGTCTTTTAAAATGGACCACAAGTAATTATGTGTAAAACGTATCTTAAAAAAGGAAATAAATATCTCGTCCTACTTTTTAACAAGCAATTAAAAGATCCTTTTTAATATGTTTGATCATACTCATCAACCACACGCATATGAATATTAATTTAATATTCACTGAACGCGTGCATATTCAATATTTATTTATTTATTTCTGTTAGAGAGATGCTGCTTGTTATTTATTCAGTTACCCCTAAAATCCCGAAATAATCTCAACGGGATTCACCGAATATAAAATGGACAACAAAAGCCCAAAATATTACCCCTCATGCAAAATCCTATTAACCCCATTACAACCGCATCCAACCGTTCAATGTTTGCTACTTCATAATGGGTAAAATGTACCCCTTATACGAAAATGGGATTGCATGTGAAAAGAGTGTCATTATACTGGAGATATAAAACTATTTTATGTTGTGTGGGCCAAATCGAAATAGAGCTCCGTTGATTACTTGGTGACTCACAGCGTCATTTCTTAAGGGCGGCGACAGTATCGCGATATTGAGAACTTTCATTTTCATAGGGTGCAAAGTGTTATGGAGTACTTTAGAAAAAAAAAATGAGAAGAGCGTTTAACTTTAATGTCGAAATTATGCATCAAAATGAAATCCATGATAAGATTTAAAAATTAATATATATATATATATATATTGAAAAAGTGGCCAAGAGATAACATACTCGTAATTCGTAGTCCCATTATCAAGCCTTCATATTTTAGGACCGTTGAAGTAGAAGCACAGAACTCGCAGTTCGTCATCGCACGTTTTGGGAGCACTGCCATACGTGGATATACAATACGGTTTAAGTCTATTCATGAAACCAAGAAACCATTATCACTATGTTAACCTACGTCTAGCTCGTTTGAGTATTTTTACCAGACAAACTTCTTTACCACGCAAGGATTTTTTTTTTTGGGAATCCTCCTCAATACCCCTGAAGTAGAAGTCAAGCATCTTATTGGCTTGCTTACCCAGAGAAGTCGCGTTAGTTTGTATTCGCAAAAGTTAAGAATCATTGAACGGAATTCGTTGAGAAACTGCCTTCCTTTTAATCTTTGAAATGTGAAGACAGTATTCTGATAAATAAACAATAATAAAATATTTAAAAAAAACTAAATATCTCCAACATACTACACACACGCTTTGTATAGTTTCGAAGAAATCACAGTTAAAAGATTTTTAGAAATGGTAAAGCTTTATAACATTCAAACAAACAAGACGAGGGCAGAACTATTACCTTTTTAAATTTGACTTTAACTAACACTATCATATCATTGTGAAATCATGTCTGAAGATGTTTTTATTGTATTTTGTCTGATTTAAAGATTAAAAAAAAACAACAAATCAAATTCAACATGGACAAATAAGCAGTGTTATACAATGAAAAAAAACCAACGCAATAACAATACATACATACCATTATGCCTTCTCCCTGACAGGGTAAGCAGAGAGGTCAAACTTTCTTAACTCGACACGTATCCTTAGTCTCTTCCACTTCCATGCAACTTCCACGATTTATCTGCCTATCGATGTTTCCTTCTTTCAGAAAATCATTCACTTGATCCAATCATACTTTCCTAGGTCTTCTTCTCATACGCCTTCCACTCACATCTTCACTGTATATCTGTTTTGTTAGTATTTATTCATTTATTTGTTTTACATGCCCAAACCATATCAACATACTTTTATTCGTCTTCTTAATACATCAGCATTAAGTTCACATGTATCGATGTCATTTCATTCCATATTCTGGCATACATTGTCAACCCAGCTAGAATAACTTCTTTGCTTTTCTCTTTTAAGTAGTCGAAATATAATAAAAGTCCATGGAATGCTCAAATTAATTGGCTTATCTGTCCAGTCTTGTTATGTAAAAGTTATGCAAATAATTAGTTGCAACAACAATACTTTTTATTTTTATTTATTTATTTACACATGACAAGAAATATACATAATTTGCGAAAAAACGAAAGGTAATTTAATTTGGACATAAAATTTTAATGGATCTGGGTTTGTTGCCTTTCATTTATCGTGTCCTCAGTAAACTAGGCTTTTGCCTGTATCACTATGAAACAAAATATTTTCCCGAGTGTATATACAAGGAACATTGAATATGACTCTTAAACTGAGCTGAGGACTCTTAAAATACGAGCGGGCAACTTTTAATAATGTTGTAGGTCAAACTTCTTTCTTCTATCAGACAAGTTTATAAGACACATCACTTCCAACTTTTCCGATCATTCCCAACTCAGCTCATGGGATCAGCAGTTTAAAGTTTATAGAACGTTCCACTGTGTTTGTTTTTTTTTTCAATTAGGTTACTAAGCGAAGTGTAACGCAAAATTGTTCTTACCAAAAATATTTTTTTTTTAAATGACTCTAGCTTAATAAAGTTATTAACAAATCTCAGTATGAAGCCCAGTCAGGACAACACTGTAGATGTTATTTGATCTACTCGTATATGCAGAACAAAGCTCAGCTTGTCATTAAATATAACTCCGAGGTCAGGAACCAGTAAAACAGTTTCTGGTGTTATTTACCTTAGAATATTTAACTTCAAGTAATTTTTTCTAGCATCATTTGTATCAACTACGCGTGTTTAGATTCCGTTGAAGAATCAGACAGCCTTTCATGTAATATATTCCTTTATAGATTTGAACATCATCGACAAATATTGAAATTCAAAATTATTAAATATCTCTGTTATATTACAATATTAACGAATAACACAATTAATATTGGCCCCAAATGAGAACACCATTTTAAGGAACAAATTCTTTTTTATGACTTGATCCTGAAACAAACTTTACCAAAGGTAGTTTTTAAATCATTAAAGGAAACCTCATGGAAACCCTTAAACGAGTATTTTCCTGTGTTAAACCACATGATGTCTTTTAAAATGCCTTATTGAAGTCTACATAGACAGATACTGGTATATTTTCAGTCAGAGCATTTGAAATGCAGTTTTGATAAAGAAGGAAATTAGAAATGTAGATTTTTCACTCACAAAATCACGCTGATTAGTAGCTATCATATAAATAGATTCACATTGCCGTCAATACAATCTCGAACCAAATATTTGAATGCCTTAGAAATGGTAGATTTTATGCAAATAGACCTGTAATTTTCCACATTTGACCTTTCACCTTTCTTGTAAATAGAAGTCAATTAGCAATATTTCCAGCACACTGAAAAATTGTTAATTTAATGGTCTTGTTAAATTGTGAGTGTATTGGACAGTGCTGAAACACAGTGCCTCAATAAATTCGATGGAATACCATTCAAACACCTATGTACATCAATGAAGCTGAGGTTCATTCCCAAAAAAATCGCATTTAAACTCACATGAGTTATACTCACATATATTAGTGGAATGTATCTCGGCCGGATGAGATAAGCTCGACGTTTTGATAGCTTCTCTCTTAAATGTGTTTTCTGCTATTTATCTTGAGATATATGTGCGATTTTGGAATGTATGTATATACATAGTGTTACTGTCAATAAACCTAAGTTTATTATTTATTTATTTTACTCATCGGTATATACAAAAGAGAGTCAACAGTGATTGGTGTACTATAATTATAAACAATCTTGAATGCAAACAAATTTACAACACCCTTGACCGTATCACACCTTTCATCGCCATAGCACATAATATCTGGTAAGTCCAAATGATTCTTCTGGAATATATTTGTGAACTTCCAAAAAAATTTTAAGTTGTATCATTATGGAATCAAATCTTCTCATGACGTATCATTATGAAATCAAATCTTCTAACGATGTATCATTATGGAATCAAATTATCTAATGATGTATCATTGTGAAATCAAATCTTCTAACGATGTATCATTATGGAATCAAATCATCTGATGATGTATCATTATGGAATCAAATCTTCTATTGATGTATCATTATGGAATCAAATTATCTAATGATGTATCATTATGAAATCAAATCTTCTAACGATGTATCATTATGGAATCAAATCATCTGATGATTTATCATTATGGAATCAAATCTTCTATTGATGTATCATTATGGAATCAAGTTATCTAATTATGTATCATTATGAAATCAAATCTTCTAACGATGTATCATTATGGAATCAAATTATCTGATGATGTATCATTATGGAATCAAATCTTCTATTGATGTATCATTATGGAATCTAATGATGTATCATTATGAAATCAAATCTTCTAACGATGTATCATTATGGAATCAAATCATCTGATGATGTATCACTATGGAATCAAATCTTCTACTGATGTATCATTATGGAGTCAAATATACAAATTTTGTATCGTTATGGAATCTTATTTCTAAATGTTATATCATAATGGAATCAAATATTTAAATTTACACTACACATGTTTAAACATACCTTCACAAAGTTTCACTATTGGTCATGTATAAATAAATAAATACAGGTTTATTGATAGCAACATAGTATGTACATAATACATTTAGACACATTTCAAGAACACATTAAAAAGTCGCGTTAAAAAACAAAAGCTATATTAATATAACATCACGCCATTTTTCTATCGACAAGAAACGGATTCCTACTATAGCTTCTCAAGGTTATTTTGTAAGAAGCCAACCACCAAACAGACCCCTTAAGAGTTACCGATTAGAAATAATAGTGTACTTGGCTTACTTGGTAAATATTGTATTTAAGGTCCTTTCGAAACCACACTGGAGATGACCCAAAGTTTTACCAGAGTAAGGAATGATCATTTCAAGAATTATATTTGAGAAGACCTTATTTGCTGAGGGGAGCAGGAATTCTCCACTTTAGTAAACACAAGCTAACTTCTTTCCTTTCTTAAATATGGGACATATCGAAATATTCTACTTCTCATCATCAAAAGTTCCGTGAGTATTTCCACTCATCGTCAGTAATTCCATAAATATTTTATTTGCCTTCTTTTTTAAATGCTTTTTTCAAAGTCAATTGATTTTTTTAATAAAGTCGAATGATTTTTTTCAATTAAAGCTTTTAGATTAAATATCACCAGGTTCAATGCATATAAACATTTGGTTCTGATGTCCAGATTGTATTTTATTATTTACATAAATCAAATATGTGAAAACGTTTTAAAATAAAATGAAAATTTAAATATGCGGGATTAAAAAAATGTCACTTTTTTGTATAAATTCCAATTTCAACGTTATCTCGATAACGGATCAAAACTTTTAATGAAAAGATAACTATATCAAATAAACCTGCGTATGCAAAAATTGGCTATTTCCAACCGTGGCGTACCCGCCGGCAATTTTTTCGAGTGCGAAAATGAAATTTGAAATATTCAGTGATTTTTAGATTTATTCGATTTGCAAGTAATTTAGAAACCTCTCCTACCCCATCATACTCAATGGGTAAGCCCCTGAAGCATAGATATTTCTGCAAGAAATAGGGGTAAATTTCACCCCTAATCACGGTTATAGGGCTGAACAAACAGATTGCACAATGCATACCAATAATATTTTAGCTTTTTTGACATTTTCATTCAAAAATATTCGACTATTTTAGATTTAACTCGCACTGTTTACATATTGTTAGAAAAATATTTCTCTTTTTTATGTATGAATATTTTAAATATTTCCTCCTTCACCTCACTAAACCTTATTTACGGATATCGCGCATTACTGACTATGTGTTACGCATTTATCACTGAAACAAAAACCGATGCAGATAATTTAGATACGTGATATATGAGTAAATTTATACATAAAGACGTTTTTCTTGGTATTTGTAAATAATAACCTAATAACCAGACTAGACTAGCCTTATTGTTTGAAACATAATTGTAGTAAACAACGTTCAATCAAGTAATTTTATTGGTAATTTAAATATTCTTCTTAGTGATTTTAATTGCACTTAAAAGATTCCTTGAAATTAAGCGCTAAATATTTACTTTAACAGTCAAAGTATGACAGCATATTTACTTTACCAGTCAAAGTGTGACAGCATATTTTCAATTTACATACAATACAAGAAAACTAATTATGACTTATTATTTTTCTAACTTATATCGTAAACAAATAAAAATGTGCTTTCAAATAAGCTTTAAACCTTTCGCAATTTAGTAGTAATTTAATCCAGGCAATAACTATGAAATAAACAGCATTTGAAGCACCCCTACGATGGAGACATGAAGGGAAGCTGTACTAAACATATTATTTTTAGATGCGAATTTGATGAGACATCAGCTCAACACGTCATTAACGACACTTTATCAAAGCTTCCATGTGAAGTACGAGTACACTATCACTACATTTGTAATATCTTCATCGGGAATCGTATCGTGGACTTTTATATGACTTGGACTACTAACAGGAGAAAAGTGAAGAAATAGTTCTTAGCGGACTGAATTGGGGGAATTTCATGTGTTGAGTTCGTCTTGTACTACTTTTTTCTATTGTATAACAACCCTGCTTACATGTCGTTGTTGATTTTTTGTGATCATATTTATCAAAAAGTTCATTGTAACGTACTGTTGAAATAAAATAAAATAAAATGTTGGATGTTATAAAACCACAATGAATTGAAAAAGTATTTTTAAAAGTTATTATTGCATAATAAATTGGAATAATGATTAAATTATTATACTACTATTTCGTTGTATACATCACAACTCTGATTATCATGTGGTGATCTCTTTCAATAAACCTAAAAAATCTTAAAGAGGCCTTAAGTGAAATTCAGACTGGAATTTTTTTGTAAGAAAAATATGAATTCCAACGGGTATCGGGTTCCCAGCCCCCGGGCTACAAGTCAACTATATAACCATTTAAGATACGGAGGAAACCACAGAATTGCATATTCATAAGACGCTTTATTGTTAAATATAAAACTGGCGAGTTTTTTTGCCATACATAGAAATATATCAAGATGAAACATTAAAATTAAATTTATCGTGTTCTAAATATCCAAATTTTCAAGTATTTATTTTAATTAAATCAAATGCTAATGCAGTTAAAATGGGAGCGTTTCATAGAATGTATGGAAAAATAATATATGACAGAATAAGGAATGATGACAGTCGGAAAGAATTCAGGTTGAAAGAATGTGCAGTGCTCTAGATGAAAAAAGGAGTATTGACATGGTTGAGCCGAATGAATGATTTATTTTATTTATTTATTTATTTATTTATTTATTTATTTATTTATTTTATTTATTTTATTTATTTTATTTATTTTATTTATTTTATTTATTTTATTTATTTTATTTATTTTATTTATTTTATTTATTTTATTTATTTTATTTATTTTATTTATTTTATTTATTTTATTTATTTTATTTATTTTATTTATTTTATTTATTTTATTAATTTTATTTATTTTATTTATTTTATTTATTTTATTTATTTTATTTATTTTATTTATTTTTATTTATTTTATTTATTTTATTTATTTTAGTTGTTAAATTTTTTTAATTTTTTTTTATTTATTTTATTTATTATTACACATGACAAGAAATATATATAATATGCGAAAAAACAACAGGTAATTTAATTTAGACTTACATTATTTTAATGGATCTGGGTTTGTCGCCTTTCATTTGTCGTATCCCCAGTAAACTAGGCTTTTGCCTGTATATCACTGAGGATATTTAGCATGAAAAAATAAATCGATACTTCTTTCCGATCTTTCATTACACAAAAACAAAACCCCGTTGCACGCTCTCATCAACCTGACAAACAGTGACACTCAAGTACAACTGGAAACATCATGCGGAATCAAACTCTTCACACATCATGACTCCAGAAAGACCAAACTTGTTCATCCTATAATATACCCTCACAATCATAAGAATAAAAACCAAAACAAATGATGAAAGATAAAAAGAAAAATAATCTGTAAGAATCATAAAGGAGGTACAAACATTTTGGGATGACCTAGATAACCACGGCATGGCCAATTGAATCAAATTCTGAAATGGAGAAAAGTATTATAATTAGAAAGTATTCATGACGAGATGTGCTCGTATAATGTGGCAAAAGCGAATGAAGTTGAGATCTGTTATCTCTGCCTACTCCAAAAATAATGTGGTGTTATGGTGGTTATAGTAAAAAATTTAATATTTTCAACAAATGTCTCCAGCTAGAGATAGTCAAAATCATAATTTGCTGGAGCCAAGACGCGTGATGTAGAACTTACTCAGATCCATATAACTTAGATCTGAATTCATAGTCCAGCCTTGATGCTAAATACTAAACATTACATTATTTTACTGAATAAATTGGTATTTAAAGTAAAATTTAGAACAAATGTGTTGTACCTTCCGTAAATAAGGGAGACGCGTTGTTCTATAACTAAAATTTAGGGCGTATGAAGTCCGACTCTGAATACAAATCATGATTTTTTAAGATTTGAACTTAGTATTGAGGCCGGACTGTAAATTTAGACCTTACATTGGTTTTTTTAACTCGTTATCGCGTGTTTGTTATGTATATTGTTGTTTACATAATTTTAGTGCAAATAAAATAAAATTTAAAAAAATATATTTCTAGATTTGAAGTAATAATTTAACATTTTAATATTAACAAAATAAACATAAATGGGTTTTACACCAGGGATATTCAATCTTTTTAGAGCAGAAGACTATCTCAACTGTTTCAAATTCTTTGGTGGGCTACTATACCACATCCCTCACTCAAAAAGGTCATCAACCATCCGAAAAATGTATAAACAGGATGGTTCAGTTAAAGACTAATAATAGTTAAAACAGAATGGTTTAGTTAAAGATAATGGCTCAGTAAAAAATATAGTATAAACAGGATAGTTCAGTTAAAGACTAAAAAAATATCACCGCCCCCACAAACATACAAAATTACTAACGAAAAAAAATCAATTTTTATGAAACCTGTGGTTATTTTTAAAAATGTGAAAATAATAATCGTTAAAACTAGCAAAAAAATTGTGATTATATGTTATCTAGCATATTTTCAATGTACATGTTGATGGAAATCCACAAACTTTTTGGTGTTCATATCCACGTCATTTTTTTTAATATCTGCTTGCTTTTTTTAAATAGCTAGCGGACGCCTTTATATGGTCTCGCAACGACTTCCGTAGCCTAGCTAGTAATATGATTGACTTCCACCCAAGTGTTTCGGCTCAGTTTCCATTTGTGTTAAAAAAATCCCCGTCTAGTTAAAAAAAAAAGAGGTTTTATAACCATACTATCAAGCGGTAGTGCTTCGAATCCTAAGTTCGGTGCCTATAACAGTAGTTCTAAACCCGAAGATTTGATTACTTGGGGCGAAGATGATATTGTCTTCCGATCACACTCGAATGTATCCAAACTACAAACATGGATATGCTGAAGGATACCATACGAAAGAAGAATAATAATTGCCACAAAGGCTACCGTGGGCACGCGAGCTACCGGTTAACGATAACTGCTTTAAACTAATATTGACTGTTTTAAAAGGAAGCTGTTCTCTATGAAACAGTTTCTTTTATGTTAGGTTTACCGAAAAAGTGAAACGTGTTTTAATACAAACGCCCGAGGATTCCACATTTAATGTTGCTTTGATTCAAAAGCGGTTTAAATGGAAATGGCCTGTTTAAACAAAGTACATTTTTTCATTTAGTAAAAAAATTCAATTAATACTAAATAAATAGAAACTCAACTCTATAATCCTTAAAAGTGTTACCCATACAAACGAACGCAAGATTATCTTTAACATAAGAAATTGAAAACAATTTTGGTTTTAAAAAAATAATAAAAAAATATTGGGTGGTAACATAAGTTGTGTCCGTTTTTTCTAAATTTAAAAATGAGCACCAAAAGTAAAACAAAATGGTGAAGGTTATACGTCATTCGAAAGAAAATTTTCTGCTCTACAAGATATTGTGTTAGCTTTTACGTTACATATATTATTTTATTTGATTACAAGCTTTCAAAATGGAATGTCAAGTAGACGAAAGTGAGCATTTTCGACACCTCCTTCTGTTCGCGTTCAATCGAGGGAATAAAGCAGCCAAAGCTGCTCGCAATATTTTCAAAGTGTACGGTGAAGATGCAATGAATGAAAGGACAGCTCGTCGATGGTTTTTATGTTTCAAAGACGGTAATTTCGACCTGAAAGACATGGAGCGTTCCGGACAACCAGTGGATTTCGATGAGGACCGCTTAAACCATATTATTCATGAAGATCCCCATACGACAGTTCTTCTGACTTACCATACGACAGTTCTTCTGACTCCTTAGTTTTTGCAGCCTCGCTCCACAGCCACTACTCGTTTATCTCGAAGGTTTCTGCATCTTCTTTTATATTATCAACTAATCAAACGCGTGACTGCTGGACTTAACTCATCTACTATTTTAGTCGTCCTGGAATCACCGGCACGTTCTACATGATCAGCCTACTAAATCTACTTACTCTTCTTGTTTTTGACTTTATAAAGAGAGATCCGAGTTCTACTCTACATATTCACCATATGTTTGTCACTTCTGCTTATCCTCGGTTCTCAGAATATTTGATTTTCTCTAATATTTAAACGTAAGACTGAATACCTAGTTCCATACAATACCATAGGCTTCGTGAAGTTCAAAATTTGAGCTTTATTAGTTTAAAAAAATATAACTTTATATAAGTTTTTTTTTATATAGTAAATAACCTGACAAGTTTATAACCATGTGCTGGTAAAAGTTAAAACCCGCAACCTCCGGATTGGAAAACACGTGTCTTACTAACTTGTCTATTGAGAGCATACGTTTATAAAAAATAACTACCTTTAAGTTATTACTTTCACTAATTATTTTACTTTTACTAACGTGTATTGAATTCATATTTTGATAAAGTTGACTTAGAAAATACTAATATAAGTTAAAACCCTAAGGTAATTTGGTAAACGTTCAAGTCTAACTGGAACTGGTATAGCTTGGAGATTGAACAGTTGCGGGTAATTGAGAATTTTAAAATATGTTTAAATAAATTATTCCCTCCCAGCGACGGGGATGTAATTCACAGTCTGCAATTTCGGTTTTTGGAAAACACCCCACAAATTTACCACCCTACATAGGATGATTAAAATATTATGTATTTTTGTTTGCATATTAATTTCGTAGTAAAAAATTTCATTTTTAAAAAACAAAGATTGAATGCAAATGGTTTTTTTTTCATAATTTGTATTTCATATACAATCATAACATTTTTTAACATCTTAAATTTTCCGATAAATGGATAGAAAGGTTTGGCGCTCTCTTCTCTGCCTACCCCAACAGGAAACGGCGTGGTAGTATGTACCTTCGTGGACTTGTTGGTTAGATGCCTATCTTTTAACCGGGGGAGTTAGGAGAATAGCAGGTTCAATTCCTGTTGGTATTCGAATTTTTATTTAAAAATAGTTCCCAGTTTGGATTTCAATTAAGACCCCTTTACCATCTTTCTGGTTGGCTAGAAAAGAAAAGAGAAGAGAAAGCGTATTACAATACTATGCATTAAAAAGTATGCTTACCAATTAAGAAACATAACATATGTTATGTTTTATTATATTGAGGACATCAGAACTTGCAGGTGGTTTGCGTTTCTCCTGCTTTCCTAAGCCTCTGGAATTTGAGGCCATTTGGCTCAATCCATCACTGTTTGCTTATGTTGTGCTTGATTTGCAACAAATTTTCATATATTTAATGGATATTTTGTTGGCAATTACTTAAAAGAAAAAGAAAAGTCCCAAGATTGTTAAAAGTATAAAGTTATCGTTCTAGAACGTAAAGTGTTGCAAAAACAGGATGATCATCAGAAGTTAGTAAGAAGGAAGCGTACTCGTAAAGAAGAAAGTTTTAAACACGGATATTATTTAGGTATAACTAAAGTGAACAAATCCGTTCATCTGTCATTTTACATCAAAAGATGTTCCTCTTCATTGACTAACAATCGTCATAGATACTCGTATGTTTCTCTTTAAACATCTGTGACCAAATATGTATAATTGCAACAGAACCAAAAACGTAAGTGTCCATATTCAATATTCATGAATTTCATTTATGGTACTTATAATTTGTTGTATGTCAGCTACGAGTACTAGACACTTCTTCTCCCACGTTCTCCGTGTTTGACCATAATTCTTCATAACAACATCATGCCATATCCTTATAGAGATACTATAAAATGAATAATAAAAGGACAGTCCATGTAGTACCGTTTAGAAGGCAGACTCTCGTCAAGGGTACTCCTATTCATGACTCGAATCTAATATTATTGATAGTGAACCCAATATTATTGCTTTCTCTATTCTCTTTAGTACAGTAATTTATTCTACAGGATCTTTTTGCCACGAAGTTGTTTCTTTCAACAAACGAGAACGACTTAACGAACTTGTGAGGGGAAATCAGAGTAAGCCCTTTTTTAATGTATACCTACCATGAAGAATCCATTTCTTTAACCACATGGTAAAGGATAATCATTATATCTACAGAGCTACGTAGGTGATTAAATTCATTTAATCTCTAGTAAAACTTTTTCATTTCAAAATACTAGTTTATTTTAATTATTGAAAAAATTATAACATATTTTCGATTCACCGTATATGGCCTGTAGACAGGGACGGCAATTTTCTCTTACTAATGAAATTCACGCAAAATATATCACCCACCCCCGAAACAGGCCTATAGGCTAACGATTCACTGGATAAATACACCACCCCATCCCTACAGATACATTTCGAAGCGAGAACAAATAATTGCAGCAAATGACCGGATATCCACCGTTTCCGTGATGGTTTAACTCTCACCTTCACACATTACATTATCTGCTATTTTTTAATAATGTTGTTTGATCATCTGTAACTCAATCTTAGTCTTTTTCGTGAAATACCAGATTCAGACGTCGACAGCCTCACTTTGGAAAAATCCTAGAGTTACACATACAACTGCGAATCCGCAAGGACTTCCGTCATATGATCAGACGGGAAGATACAGTGTAGAGACTGGTGATCAAAGGGAAAATATAAGTATACTAATCACGGAGCAGATAAACAGACTTGGTAAACAATACAACCTGGAGTTCACGTCAAGCGTGTATTAGCCTACTTACTAAATGAAATGAGAAATGGAAGCTTATCATTCTTTCTGTAGTGGAAATAATGCACTCGCAAGATCAAGTTCAATGATTGCGACTGCTCCGTAAAGATTATAATGAATAAGAAAACGAAATCATTCCTTTTAGTTCTTGTGTGCATAAAATTTCTCAATTTTATTTCAGTTTTTCGTTTTTCTTATTTATTCATTTAAACTAGCAAATTACCTTTTTGATACAAATAAACATGTTGAAAAAAGTAGTTGAAGACAAAATCAACGCAATAATAAAGCAAATCCATTTAATTTACTCAATTTATCCCGGCAAGAAAACTTTTTCCCGTTACTCTTATAAGTAGTCAAAATCAAATGAAAGTACATACAATACCCATACTAATTACCCAACCTCTAGATTTCTTGTTAGAAACGTATCACCTGACAAGCTGAGTTAATTCTGGACTATTAAAATATGAATTGATAACATTAAATAAGGTTGTAAAGTCAAACATTTTTCTTGTACCTGACAAAATATTCCTATTATTCATAGCAACTACAAGTACCCGGTGGTAAATAATACACATCGGGCTTAAAAAAGAGACTGTTGGCCATAATCTGCTAGCTTCGGCTTTGCAGAGCATCGTCTCTGTCACACGATGCACTAACAGTCTGATACGCGACGGAACACGTGTATGAATGACAGAGACGACGCTCTACAAAGCCGAAGTGAGCCAATTATGGCCGACAGTCTCTTTCTTAAGCTCGATGTGTATTACTTACCGCCGGGTACTATACTTTCACTTTAACCATTTCCGCCTTCAATCTTTCGCAATATATCGGTGGAACAATCTGTTTAAGAATTCGTAAAAAATATTAACACATTATTTCCTTGAAATCATATTTCATAAATAACTATTTGTTATTATTTTATGAATCAAATACAAAATTATTTATGGTTACGTGTTATTTCTTGTAGCTTTTATTTAGTACAAAAGTTGTCTCAAATATTGTTTTTCACGTTTGAAAAGATCTTACGTAAAATTAAAACTATAAACCTGTTTTTCAGGTCATGTATATATTGTATAGGTAAAATATAACAAAATGAATAAGAATATAGTGAACATAATATTTCTACAGGAAAAGAAACATATATTGTACATAATAATTGACACAACCATACTTTCCATAGTCTTCCTCTAGCACGCATTCCCTTTATATATGTACTGTGTATTGTTTGTGTTAGTCTTTCTTCATTCATTCTATTTACACATTCAAACCATCTCAGAGTGCTATTTTTTATATTAAGTAATACAACAGTGTTGTATAAATACAATATATTAAGTATTACGATATAACGTATTTCCCCATAATTTTAATAAAATATTATCAATTTATTCAGACAATTCTCTCTTTTTTTTGTAAATATTCAAAGCTTGTTTAAATCAAATATGACGCAGGAATTAATAATGGATACTACATTATTAAATGAGATACATTAAAGTGACAGACGAATAAAACTAATAATCTGACAAACATCTCACATTTGATATATTAATTTAAGCCCTAAACCTCAAATATCTAACATTTAAGTAAAACGGTTTAAAACGTTTCAGATATGGAACTCCTCTCCAATAATCCCTTGGGGCAAATAAAGGGGAAACATTCGATATTGTATCATATTAATGTTTGTCAAAATATTCATATTTATTCGACACTAAGGTTATGTAATCTGAAATATGATAATAGTTAAATTAAAATCAAATTTTGAATGATAAATTACATACATACTGATCCCCACGTCGTATTTTTTGCGGGGTAGGCAGAGATAATATATTTCCAAAACCTTTCCCACCATATACACTTTTTTTTCCTTCTACTTCCTACCACCTGTTGCACCATTTTTCATTATTTATACTTGCCATTTTACCTCCTTTCAACTTCTAAGCCACTTGATCCAATCTTGTGTATCGAAATAGGAATGTCTGGTGCTTTGTCCTTTTTGCATATTTCAAAAGGAAAACGACGTGATGATATACCTATATATGAGGAGTGTCGGAAGGCAAAGAACATTAAAACTTCAAAGTGGCTTTGAAACTTTAAGACGTTTTATTAAAAGATATTTCAGTAAACTAATATATAAGAACCCTTGAAAAGTGAAAACCGCTACATGAATTAATTAATTAACGGTGAAAAAGGGACGAAAAATATTTACTTTCACATGGAAAGATTTTGGAATGGTAAGAAATACTCATTTTCGACAACTTGGTAGTATTGGATCCGGAAAGTAGGGACGACTTTCTCGGATAGATGTCGTTAGAAGAAAACTTTCATTTATAACTTCATTCCAAACACGCTACATGTATATTAATATGAAAGCTTAGCCCTTTTTTCATGTATTATGTTATTTACTGAAATATAGTAGTTTGACTGGATTTTTTTCAGTGTCATTTTGAAGATATTACAATTGTTTCTTTTGCATAGCAGTGTTGAAAAGTTATATTTTTTTCAACAAACCCTGTGCAACATTTGTTCTTTTTTTTGTCACACGTTTTTTTAAGCATTAATAAAAATACATATACACATATAGAGCAACATACAATAATAAAGTACTGACACTTAAATACCTTATACAAGGTATGCACAGTTTGGGAACGTCTATAAAAATATAGCGTGACGAAATTAATCGAATTCCGAAACAGAAAATTGTAAAAATCCTTTATAATATGAGAGTATGCATGGTGAGGTGTGTGGTAGAGGCACAAGCGAAAGATTTGTCAAGATCAAAAAAAGTGAAGATAATTTCTCTTTGCCTACCCGAATACAAATATGGTGTGATGTTTTTTTATCTTTCATATGGTACCCTTCAACTTTTTTTATTTAAATGTGGTTAAAAGATATTGAAATACGTGGCTGGGTGCGTCTTCGGACACATTAACCGACCCTTTGGATTTAGAACCACTGGAGTAGCCACAATGCTTGTGGTTCGAGATTGCACGTGTTAGTAACACTACCACGGGTGAAGAAATAACAACGTTTTTACTTAGGCAATCCCTCACAGACGAGTATGATGGCCATTGAATTTCGTGTAAAACCTGAAATGACTTAAAAGCTCAATACTGGATCCAGCCAGCATTGTCAACTTACTCTTCCAGGCAATATTTTAAGATTCGCTGCGAGGCGCTCTATGCGCTTTGCCTTATTAATATTTATTTATTTATTAAAACCTACAATTCATCTTTAAAAAAAAAACAATACATTTGGGCCACTTGATTTAGTCCTTTTTTCGCGAAAAAATATCTATTGACTGAAAAAGAGAAATCCCTCTGAAGTTGTTACGGAATTGCTGCCCTTATTTTTGAACAAATTGATAATTATGTCATTTTAGAAGTCTTGTGGTACGTCAGACTCCTCTCAAATATTGTTAAAGGACACTAAAAGTTTGTCAATGATTCAAAATGTTTTCAGTATTTCAGCCGGAATTTGGTCGCATTCTGCGGCTTTATTGTGTTTCAAGTCTTTTATAGCTATTAAACTTTATTCTCTAATTATAACCTTGTTGAGGTCATTCATTACGAGATATTGAGGTATCGACAAGATTACATTGAAGTAAACTTCAATGTCACAGTCGAGTTTGTTGGTGTAATGGTTCTTTCATATTTCTTTAATCTGATTTTTATCCCTCAGCAGAGTACTGTTCAAGACTACGTCAAGAGTTTTTTTATTTATTTTTGGGTCCATAGATTGACCTCACTGATTGGTAAAAGTTCCTGGGGTCATGTTGATCAGCATTTGTTTTAATCTCATGGACTTTTTTAGTTTATCACTCGTTTTGGCCATTCTTATTTTTGTGTGCAGTTCAATTTTTCACGCTTTTTGACTGCCATGGGATATTGAGGTTGGTTTATTACTCTTTGATATATCCTATACTTGCAAACTAGCCAGGTTCTATTTATTGAATACTTTCTCCGAACCAATCTTCCTAGCACTTATGTTTATTGATTCCAATCACTGATACAAAAGAATCATGAATTGAATCCCTGATTTTTTTCCAGAAGCTTTCGACATTCATAATGTCCTTTATAGGGGATAAAGTTTGATTTAGTCGTGGTGTGGAGTTGTTTTTGCACCTCGGTGCTTTTTTAATATGTTTATGTATAGAGACGACTTCTGCAATGTTTGGGTTTATGGAGGAATTACTTTCATTTTAGATTCTGAGATAGTTTAATTTTAGATTCTGCTCGTCGCTAGTTCGTTGGTGATTATTAGATAATTAAGGTCACCTCTTCTAACTACATTTCAATAGTCCAGAGTACGAGTATGCCAGAGACCAGATCTTGGATGGTGCCATGTACGAGGCGTATCCAGAAAGTAAGTGTACTGAGGCTCTCACGACCGGATGGATTTTATTTTCGACATGTTGGCTACACTTCCGTGTAACCTGACCCTTCCCCTCCGCAACGAGACCGGTTTGAGGTCAGTACGTTGAAAAGTGTCGACGCGATAACACGTTTCGTGAATAATGTCAATCCAATCTCCTGCCAAGTGCGAAATACGCGGCGTCATCCGTTATCTCGTTTGGAAGGGAAAACCTCCGGTTGAGGTTTATAATGAGGTGAAAACTGCATATGGTGATAAAGCTATGAATCGTACGAGTGTGTACAAGTAGTGTCGCGAGTTTAAAAACGGTCGTACGTCTGTGCATGATGATCAAAGGAGCGGAAGACCTTCAATTGTGACTGACGAAATTGTGGAAAAAATCGAAAATGTGCTCCGTGACGATCGCAGATCGAATATATGCCTCAAGGGGAGACCATCAATTCTACAAGATACTGTGAGACCCTAAAAAAATTGCGGAGGGCGATTCAGAACAAGAGGAGAGGCATGCTGACAAAGGGAGTCTGCCTGCTGCACGACAATGCCAGACCAAACACGGCCAACGCCACGAAGGAACTGCTCGCATCGTTTAAATGGGATGTCCTGAACCATCCCGCGCATTCCCCTGACCTAGCACCTTCAGATTACTATTTCTTTACCTTCCTGAAGCTGCACATGGGTGGAAAAAGGTTTTCAACCGACGAAAAAGTAAAGGAGGAGGGGGAGAAGTGGACGGAGGGGTTAGCGGGAAACTACTTCGAAGAAGGCATCAAAAAGTTGATACCCCGCTTCACCACCTGCATTGAGAGGAATGGCGACTATGTCGAAAAATAGCTTACATATGTACTACGGTAACCACGTAATTTTTTTGTTTAAATAAAAAAAATTGTAACCTACAAAAATACAGTACACTTACTTTCTGGACTTACCTAGTACCATTGAATTTGTTGTTTAGTGAAAAACATGTGTTGGTAATGATAAAACTATGTTCAAAGCACTTCAAAAGAAGCAATTCACAATTGTTGTTCATTTTTTTTCCATGCCATTCCTACCGATGACTCCCTGCTAGATATCGGAGTATTTACACACCCTAGCATTAAAGTTTCCAAGCAGGATAATACGATTACAGTCGGAATCTTCTTAAAAACATTTCTAAGTTGGTCAAAGAAGTGGTCTTCAGCAGCTGCGTTCAGGCATAGACATAAATAACATTGACGTAAACACTGCCTGAAATTTGGTAGTGACGAAACATTAATCTCTCTGAAAACCCCACTGGGATCTGGTCGAGTTTTCCAATCAGTTCGTTTTTATGGTGAATCATATATCTGGTAGTATGTTACCATTTGCAGGACATTCCTTACAGAAAAAACGTGAACTTGTCCTCCTCAATGCTGCCATTACTAAAAAGGTGAGTCTTGCTGAGAGCGACAAAATCCACATTAACGCGCCGAAGCTCGCACTCAATAAGGTTTGTTTTTCTTTCCAGCTGATCAGAGCTATGAAAGTCTGAGAGCGTTCGTATGTTTCAAGTGCCAACGATGAAGTGTTTTGCGTATTTCTCCTAGTATGTCCCTTGCGACAATTTGCTCGGATAGACGCCCTCCCCCGGAGATCCGAATAGGAAAGTATTTTACCTTCGAATGACAATTTATTCCCATTCGAACAATCCATATTTGATTTCCCGACAACGTTTAATTAATTAAATTGAACCGTTAATCCTCCTGATCAAACTTGTGCTGCATCTCTACGGTAGGTATTCTGTGACGCAGAAGAACTGAGACGACAAGTCCATCCATATAGCTTGAGCTGCTCTGGAGGCAGTAATTTCTTTCTCCTTTTATGTGGAAAAATGTTGGATTACACCATCTGATATACCAACGATGACAACGGTCGCCAGAGCTTCGTCAGTTACTAACAGGTAAGGTTGACTTTTGGGTAGCTGGGATAGTGGTGCAGTTCTTCACACCGAAAGCGTTTGACTTCAATTACAGCCAATGGTTTTCTTTGAGAAATAGCTGGACAAATTACAGCGTCTTCAAAATGTCTAAAATCTATTTTTAACTTGAGAGAATACGTTCACAGCACTTCATAACACAAGGAACGGAACTGGTTAAACGTGATTAATTGACGCAAAATTAATCACATACTGTTTTTATTGTATAATATGCTAAGTTATCCCACTGCACCTTCTTATTTTTCCGAACATGTTTAGCGTCTTTTCGATCATGAACTTACGCTATGCTCAAACGGACATTGTTTATTGGCCTTTCCAGTTCACCCCTCTTCTTTTTATACATTTTACATTCCTGATTTTTCTTTCCTCTCCACTATCCCTTCCTTTTCCATTGATTTATGATATCTCACTTTACTTTTACTATGTGTTATGTTCATAAATTTTGTAAAGGAGAATAATCATATGAATGTTTTTTGTGACCATGTAATTTACTTTTGATGGTTGGTTGGAATAGATTGCTATTTGGCAATAAGGCCGCGAGATTTTCCAATGAAGGGTTTTATAAATAAATAACTTTCAAAGCAATTAAAAAAACTCACATTAGAAAAAAATAACAGTACGCGGCGCACACAAGTATTGTTACCTGACGAACTATTATACCAGTCTGGAACCACTCTTTTTATTTTATTTTTCTGTGTCCCATCGAGAATTGAACCAAAACCTCTTAGAGGAAGTTAATCGCTTTACCAACTAGGGAGGTCAGCGGGATGATGATGATGAAATATTTCCCTTAAGTATCTACTGTGATAGTCAATAAAGAACATTCCAAAATCGCTTTTTAGAGAGAAAGAACAACATTGGAAATAATTATTTTATTTTAAAGGCTGAGCAACCGGATGTTATAAATCCTCTAAGTCGCTATTAAGACCTAGCTTACTTTGAAAGCTCCCCGGGATAGGCGCCTTATAAACGTTTCCGAGGAATTTGAACTGAAAAAGGGAAAATACACTTATCAGGGGCTATATAACTCCAATTATGTCTCTTTATCTTTGAACAGAAAACTTATTGAAAAGGATATATGATAGCGGTTAGGCATTTCAAACTTTTTTATGTATTTTATTTCGGTCTTTAAACGATTCTCACGAGTGGTTAACAAGTGATAACTGAATAAGATATACACTTATTTTATATTTGTTTGATTATCGTCAATTTGGACTGTAAACACTCACTTGTGTTGGTTTTAAATAACTTAGATGGTTACAAGTGGCATTTATCGGTGGGTTTTTTATGAGATAAGTATAAGAATTAAGTGAATTCGTTTTCAATATGTCCGGTGTTATTTTATGAGATGAAATTAGATATTTATTGATTATATGTTACATATCAAACTATGATATTTTTGGTATAAGCAAAGAAGATAGATTTAGGTAGATAGTTATGATATCCGTGGCGAAGATTGTAACACTCATGTCTTCCAACTCTGGTGTTACGGGTTCGATTCTTGTTGCAACCCAATTTATTTGAAAAAAATCCAGATTCATTTTCGTTTCAGACCTATTTAACATATGCCTTGTTAGTATAATACAATTTATTTCCACAATTTTAATTATTTTTGTCTGTCTTCATCCATTGTTTAATTGTATCTGTCTTCATCCATACACTTCAGTCTACCTCAGTCCCAATACTTACAGTGGCATTGTATACGAATTAAAATAAAAAGAAGAAATAAAAGATAAATTATTGAAAAATAATACATATAAGTGTATATAGTACAGTCGGATATGGTGTTTCTCTCTTTTCTAGAGTACCAGCGATGTGGTACAACTTAGAAAGCAATAGCAGGTCTTAATTTTGGTCCCACTCCTCAAAGTGTCTTGATTAGGATCCTCTCTTAATTTCAAACTCAAGACGCATCCCATGTTCAGTTTTCCTGGTCTTTCTTATGTTTTCTCGATTATTTTCACTTCTTATACGAGTACTATGTTCTTTTTGTGTAATTTTCTCCGAAATTCATTTTTCATTAACGTAAGTTTTACTGTAAGTTGTGGTGCAAGGAATTTTAAAATAAAAGTCGGGTATTTCTGCAAAGTTGAAATTTACATTTACAAGAAAATAAATAACGGACAGAATTTAAAGTCTAACATAAAAGACAGCGGCCTAGCGAAATTTCATTAAAGTATTTTTTTTAATTACGAGAGGAGAAAAAAAGCTATTTATTTTATATAAGTAAATTATGTAATTAATTATACTTCGTTTTCTTCTCCTTTAATTAATTATTTATCTGTTTTATCTGCACTATTCTTGGGATGTAGACTGCCAGTTATCTCTCTATCTCTTTAGGGTTCTGCCTGGTTGTCGGCTTCCTATATGAGAAACTATTCGAAGAATCCGAGTCCCATTCATTCTTTAAACGTAATTTAGCCAATAACGTCTTATCTACTTTCTCCATCTTACGATGTCATCGGTTTTACACATTCTTCGCATTTCTGTATTTTTTGTTTTAAGTGTTTTACCAGTTACATATCACAAGATTTTAATTTCTAATATTGTAAGGAGTACCTGCATTCGTATATTAGTTTTGTCTTAAAGTTAATATTCCTATGAGTAAATTTCTTCAAGCATTTATTATTGGATTAAGAAAAAAAGGATATGTTTAATGTAAATCTATAATTATGTGTAGTCAGTATTTTTTTAAATCTATAATCCCATTTTTCATAATATATTTATAAAATATTGCGCATATAGGTAAGTCAGCTGATTCAAAACACTTACGAATGATAAAAATCCCAATGTTCTCGCAACGTACGTATGAATTATTGTATGAATCATATTACTGAACTTCTATAGTATTCTGGTATTGTATCACGCACATTTCTGAACTTCTATAGCATCTTGTATTTCTATATTCACTCACATTCTGAATTTTTATTGTATTTTGTAAAAAAATGTTAATGGTTATCGACCGTAAATAAATAAACAACGGGAAAGAATCAAAATAGAATTATTATCAATATTTAATTCATATATTCTAAAAACCGTTTTTTTTTCCTTATTGTTACTGTATCTTATTAAATTATGCGGCGCTCAGCCTTATGCTAAATAGCTTATGTAGCCCGAGGGGCAAAATGTGTTTGAT
>OX463843.1:31307979-31424878 GCA_949825065.1 Odontocerum albicorne | reverse complement strand
TATAAAAATTTAACTATCTAGTCAATAAATATGTTATTTTGTTTAGTCATTGAGAAAAGGTTCTTACATACAATGAACTTATTTGCAAATACTCTGTCATAGTAAAATTATCGAATATTTAGTTGTGAAGTCAAGCTTACGTCAAGTACTGCTATAGCAGTGCGCCGCACCAGTAGAACAAAAATCTTCCACTGCTATAGCAGTGCGCCGATCTCTCAGGGTTAACTGTTGTTCCCAAAGCCCAAGTTTCATTTGGAATGAAATAAGATCATACATGTTATTAATTAGTTGATCTTTCCCTTGTAGACGAGTATTAACAACATTTAGGTGGCTAACTATATAGACCAGAAATGCAAAGTCGCTAACCCACTTGTCTTCAAATTATGGGATACTTTTTGACTTGCTTGCGAAGAATGATTGTATTTCTTGCTTCAAATCAAACACTCTTTTCAACATTTTGGCACGGGTCAGCCATCTTACTTCTGCATAAAATGTAACGTCATTATATTCTGAATCCAAAGACTTGAGAAACTCTTGGAACTGACGGTGATTCAACCCCTTCGACTTAATGAAGTTCACTGTTTTGATGACCACCTTCATGACATGATCCATTTTAAGGGACTTGGAACATAAATTCTCCTGATGAATAATGCAATGAAAATTTTGCATCGAAGTATTACCAACTTTGCAGGTCTCATTTTCAATCAATTTTACTAAACCTTCGTGTTTCCCAACCATTGCTGGAGCACCATCTGTTGTTAAGCCCGATAGGTTGTTGAGTTGTAACGAAAAGCGATTCAATGTCGATGTAACAGCTCCTAACAAATCTCGTGAGCAAGTAGTGTCCTTAAGTGGATACAGTGCCGCTAATTCTTCTATTTTGTTACAAGTGATGGATAGCTTGTTCGGAGTTTCGGTCCGATGGTAGGACACCTTACTCCTTCATCGGATAAGTTCTGACTGTTAAGATATTTATTGGAAATTTTTGGATCTTTTTGGGAATCGGGAAAGGATAGGTTTGTGGTAATTGTTTTGATTTTATGAATGATTATGAGAAATTATAAACGATTAAATACATATATAAATATGATGATATATACATAATATTAAATACAAATATACATAAATTTGTGTCGTCACACACTGTTTTATATTGAATGGGTGAAAAAAAAAAAAAAAAAAAAAAAAAAAAATTAATTGTGAATAAATCATAAGAATGAATATAGTATATGTAGATAAGTAAATGAGTGGGGAAATGTGTGTGACTTTTATAAATATATTAAGGTGTAGAAAATGTTTATTGAAGGTGAGAAATGCGGTTGCCTATGGGGGTAAACTGTCTGCCGGAGGAATTATCGATGATGGGGTGTTCAGAGTGACAATCGGGGGGTCATTTGGGGGGATGATTAGAGTTAAAGAGGGGGGGGGTCGGGGGGATGTTTCGCAATATTGATTTCGGACGAGTATGTCTGTAACTGGTGTTCGCGTTGTAGTTATCTAAGGCTTTTATGACTGGGTTGGGATGACGGGATATAGAGCTGTAGAACCTTTCGGCCAGAGCGCGCATATGTTCGGGGATAGTATGTAGTTTGGTATCTGCGTGGAGTCTTGAATTACGGACGATGTAGGGTGCTTTTAAAATTATGCGGAGGGCTTTGTTTTGAATGATCTGAATGTGATGTAGCGTTGTTTTCTTCGCGTGGCCCCAGACCGGAAGGGCGTATGTCAGTTGCGGTCTGACGATCGCTTTATATAGGTGGAGTTTAGTGCGCGTGCTAAGTTTGCTGTATTTACTGATCAAGGGAAATAATGATTTGAGTGTTCCGTGAGCTTTTGATTTGATATTGAGGGCGTGTTTATGCCACGAGAGTCTACTGTCTAATGTGAGGCCTAGGTATTTTACGTGTTTTGACCATGGGACGCTCTGGCCGAAGAGTTTAAGAGTTCTGATGGGTTTGATGTATCTGCGTGAGAAGCGGACTGCTGTGCTTTTGGTGGGATTTATTTTGATCTTCCATTAGGTGCACCAGTGCTCCAGAATGGGAATGAAGTCTTGCAGTCTGTTGTGGGATACGGACTCATATTTCGATGAAGAGAGAAAGGCTGTGTCGTCAGCGTATTGCGCGGTGATACAATGTGTACGTGAAAATTGGGGCATATCGCTCGTGTATATGTTATACAGGATAGGGGACAACAGTGCACCTTGGGGCACACCTGCCAGAATGGGGCGAGGGGATGAGTTTATACCGTCTATTTTGACGGAGTAGGAGCGATTTTCAAGGAATGATGCGATGATTTGCACTAGTCTGAGGGGAATACCTGACTTGTGCAGTTTGAATATGAGTCCGTTGAGCCAGACTGTGTCGAAGGCTTTCGCCACGTCTAGTGAAAGGAGGGTCGTGAGGCCTTTGGAGCTGAAGTATTTGATGATGTGTTCTACAACGCGAAGAAGCTGATGGTTGGTAGAGTGTAATGGCCTAAATCCGTGTTGCGAATCTGGGATGATGTTACGTGAGTAAGTTTCTAACGAGAGACGTTCTAGGATTAATTTTTCGAGCACTTTACCTAGAGTCGGGAGCAGACTGATCGGTCTGTAATTTTCAGGGATAACGTGGCTTTTACCCGGTTTAGGGAACATGATGACGTCGGCGTTTTTGAATGGGGTTGGAAAGAATTTATGTCGAAGGCAGGCATTGTAAATGGCGGTAAGGGCGTAAATGGCTTTTTTCGGAAGTTTTTTCAAGGTGAGATTATTGATTTTATCGGGGCCGGGGGCTTTTTTGTTGATGAGATTTTTTATGATAGATTGAATTTCTAACGGTGAGAAGATCTATTTTGTTAAAATGGACATCAACGCCCCTGATAAAAATCGCCACTTGGGCGGTATCTGTTAGGTATGTGCTTTCATCCAATGCTAGAGCATAAAATAATATGAACTTGGATGCTCGATTTTTCAAATTATCTTCAATATGTTTTCCAATGTCGTCCACACGCCTAGTATTAGTTTGACGAGACAGGCTTATTTTTGAGAAATCCGTTTTCTTTTCTGGGCACAGAATTTCAACGACACTCTCCAAACATTCCTTAACCATTTCACCATTTGAATATGGCTTCGATTTTTTTGTTAGTATCATGGCTACTGCATAACTAGCTTTTACATAGCATGTTGACTCTTGAGCCGCTCTAGTAAATATCCGACGTTGTGCAGAAAGTTTTCTTTTTAATTCATTTACTTGGTCTTGTCGAAATTGCCCTTCGTACTTATCAAACTTATTTGCATGTTTAGAGCCTCGTAATGCCGTTTAATGTTATACTCTTTCAAGACAGAAACAGAATTATTGCATATCAAGCATATTGGCTTTGTTTTAAATTCCACAAAAAAATAGTTTTTAGTCCATCTGTCTTGAAAACTTCTCAGTTCTTCTGTGACTCTTCTCTTCTTTGGTCCAACGTCTTGACTACTGTGGGTCTTCGTTTTTAACTAAAAAAATAAATAAAATGACATCAGTATTACATAACTTTCTGACAAAAGAGTGATATGCTTGTGGTGCATTGTAAAAAATCTGTAATGCCATTAAGGATCTGATTCGGGCTAATTCATTAGTAAAATAAAAACAAAGTATGTAAATAAAGTAAAATACTAAAGAAAGGCCTTTTTTTTGTACTAATAAATGAAAAAGTAGGTACTCAGACAAAAGCCAGTGTTCAACACGGTTGGTAATTTGGTTAGATACCCATAATTAAACACAAAAAAAATAGAACTCTACAAAATCAAAGCCAAATATCATAGATTAATTTAAAAAAATAAAAGCTGGGTTTGCTTACCTTCACTGCATTTAAAAAAGTAGACAGGACTCGGTATAGTATTAGACAGGATACTCGGTTATAACAACTTGTATTCTTATCAATGTGTATTTGAAAGTCGATTGCAAAATCTCACGAGACACATGCCGATAACGCACACAATGGAAGCGACCACACGTCCGACGGCGTTGCGAGCTTGCCACAGACTGGCGGTCGCACGACGCATCCCGCCCCGCATTCACGCTCACGGCTATCCACGCAAGATCGGCGTGTGCGCTTTTTAAAATCAGCTTAACTTTGTGATTGTTTATTAACACGAATATACCATAGAAGAAATTGTCACAATAGTTGAATCAATGTACTGAGATACATCCATATATGGGATATGATACGAACTACGCACGATAGAATGTTCTTTTGGTGGTTTTATATACACTAAAGAAAAAAATGTGTGCATATGCTCCGTGGGCCACAAGTAGACATCCAGCGGGCCGCGGGTTGGCCACCCTTGTTTTAGATCTTATTTTTTTATGTGAAAGATTTATTTTGTTTTATAATTTTTACTTTGAAAAAAAAAATAAACAATGACAGAAACGATTAAGCAAACACTAAACTACAGGATTCTAAAAATAATTGTAAAGGTGATCAATACTAAACAAGTCAAACGTCCCGTCATGTGATATTTAATGAAATGTATAGATTCCTGCTAGTCATCCCCAAGTTTAAAATCAAGGATAAATGTGATTTCAGCTAATGGCAAATGCCTTATTTCTCCATAAATCGAGACTTATACTAATTTTGTTATCTTAAAATTTCGTGACATATTTCGAGTCGGACCTTATACGCTCTAAATGTTAAAGTGTGGTGATGAAACCAAGTGACATCCTTATTTAAGAATGTTGCGAAATATTTGTACAAAATTTTACTAAAATATTAATTTCTTCAGAAAAAAAAACTAAGTTAAGTATTTAATGTAAAGGTTAGATTATTAATTCAAGCCTTAAACTTATTTCCAATTGTTTCCCTTCCAGGAGCTGAAAAAGAATATTTGTAACAAATAATAATCATCAAGACAAGTCACGATAAAAGAACGTTAAAGTTTATGCATTTCGTTGTTTTCCACCGTTTTTACTATAAAATTGTGCACTTATAAATTAGTTTTAGTTTGAATTGTAAATATGTTTTACTATTGTATATTCACATCTTTATAAAGGCCAATTAAATTTCCATTGAGTCTCATTCAAAAACAAATCGCACAAGTACTAAAGTCATGCAGTACACAGCGATAACTCACTTCAACAACAATTGTACATTTCGAAGTGAAGATACGGTTCCTTAATCATGATTAAATATCGATTGGCCAGTCAGTGTAATCGCTTTGCTAAATGCAATTCGCCCATTAGGTCTTCTTGCCAATATTTGTGTAAGGCGCGGCGCTCACTGAAGTGATACAAAACAACTCAATAAGTGAATAATTTACTTATTTTAGGGAATCTTAGCTATTTAATTTTTTTAAGCAAATCGCAATTATAATAGGTGGTCTGAAGAGACAGGTTTTTTTCTCTGTCGACGTGCCTCACTAAAAGCTAAGATCAAAAACTTTTCACACTGCGCTTTAACCCTTTGTTACCTGAACATAGAAATAACTTGTTTATTGCATTTTTTGTTAAATATCTCTTGTAGTAGGATGTTAGAGAGGGATTAAATTTTTTTTTATTCTAAGTCATCCAAAAAAGGGTGGTACAAATTTGAACCGTCAGTGAACAAAGGCATAAAAAACGACAAATATGTTTTGAACAATCGTATTATTATATCAATCAATTTTACAAAAACAAATGTTAATGAACTTCTACTTTCAATAAACACACTCACCTGCCATTTTCATTAATATTTTTATATAAAAAAATGAACGATAAAACACGCGCCTAATCAGTGTGACAGTCAACATTCATCTATGATACCTGGTGGCATTTTTAATAAATACACGTTCCAATACTGTTTGCATTGTAAAATATTAGTACACATATGTGATGACAGGGATTGATCAAACAAATTTTGATGTACGAGGCGTATCCAGAAAGTAAGTGTACTGAGGCTCTCACGACCGGATGGATTTTATTTTCGACATGTTGGCTACACTTCCGTGTAGCCTGACCCTTCCCCTCCGCAACGAGACCGGTTCGAGGTCAGTACGTTGAGAAGTGTCGACGCGACAACACGTTTCGTGAAAAATGTCAAACCAATCTCCCGCCAAGTGCGAAATTTTGTAAAAAGGCAAGAGTTTTTGAGGCGCTGCAAACTCCATGGAGATGAATTTCTCCGCTCCATCGTTACTGGAGATGAAACTTGGGTTGCACACTACACGCCTGAAACCAAAAGGCAGTCTCAACAGTGGCGTCACACCTCTTCACCCTCCGCCAAAAAGGTCAAAACCACAATTTCAGCCAAGAAAATCATGGCATCCGTGTTTTGGGACTGTCAAGGCATAATTTTAATTGAATATATGCCTCAAGGGGAGACCATCAACTCTGCAAGATACTGTGAGACCCTAAAAAAATTGCGGAGGGCGATTCCGAACAAGAGGAGAGGCATGCTGACAAAGGGATTCTGCCTGCTGCATGACAATGCTAGACCACACACGGCCAACGCCATGAAGGAACTGCTCGCCTCGTTTAAATGGGATGTCCTGAACCATCCCGCGCATTCCCCTGACCTAGCACCTTCAGATTACTATCTTTTTACCTCCCTGAAGCTGCACATGGGTGGAAAAAGGTTTTCAACCGACGAGGAGCTAAAGGAGGAGGTGGAGAAGTGGACGGAGGGGTTGGCGGGAAACTACTTCGAGGAAGGCATCAAAAAGTTGATACCCCGCTTCACCACCTGCATTGAGAGGAATGGCGACTATGTCGAAAAATAGCTTACATATGTACTACGGTAACCACGTAATTTTTTTGTTTAAATAAAAAAAATTGTAACCTACAAAAATTCAGTACACTTAGTTTCTGGATATGCCTCGTATAATGCTAGAATGAACATTTAAATCTGGTGGTACAAATTTTTACCGTCAGATGACAAAGGGTTTTAAGGACCACGAAGTGGGATTAGGACACTATTACGCTTTAATTGCCAAGAATTGACATGTGTGACATTTTTATTGCTTTAAGCACCAACAAGTGTCACTTAACACAGTTTTGAGCTTTAAAGATTGCTACTTATAACAAATTTGACCACTTATCACACTTTTGCCCTTTAAAAACCAAGATGTATTGTATACGTTTACGCTTTAAGGGTAAAAAAGTGATACTTATCGCACTTTTGGGCATTTAGGACCAAAAATAATATCTTAAGACTTATCACACTTATGTGCATTCGTATATAAATTTACGTATTTTTTACATTCAATTATTATAATTAAAGTTCCTAAGGAATTCTGTACCGACATGGACATAAAATAAAGTACTCGCTGGCATAATTCTTAGAACTCGCTTTTCATTTATTAAGAAGTGCTTCAGTTCATTTAAAACAACTCTTTTATTCGAGTTTAACATATAGCTTTCGTGAGCAGAAATAAATTATTTTCTCCCTACAATATTTGCGACATTAAATATTTTTTATACGGAGTTGTGCTTTTTAAATATTTGTTTCGGTTAATTTTATCTAATGACTTATTCACTTATTTTATTCATTTATTTTTATATTGTTTATGTAACAACCGCTACTTGGCACGTTTCCTTTGAGTCTGTCAAATGGTTCAACATCAAGATTTCTGAGGTTGCCATCTTGCTGACGTAACTTGATGCAAGTTAGCGAGTCCTTTAACGAACAGCTGGCGAACTTATTAAAGTGGTGGAAAAATTATATTCAGTCTGTTTGACAAGAACGTGAACAGCGAAAACAAAAAACTATTTGGGATAAGGCATTAAAAAAATACACACATACTACATGATATAAACCGTGATGTTTTATTATTAATAAGTTGTCCAGTGGCCTCCACTAGTAATAATTGCCCGGCATCTCCGAGGCATACTCTCTACTAATTTTATACCATACTAATCTAGGGGGAAAGACTTCGATATAAGTCGAATTTGTCGAAATAACTGCTTGACGTTCCAGATCTTATTCCTTCGGAGCTTGAATTTCATGAGTGTCCAAACATTTTCCATGGGATTTGCATCTGGTGACTGCGACGGCCAATCCATTACGTCAACGTCATTTGCCTGTTTCCACGCGGTACAATGACGACTCCGATGTTTCGGACCATTGCCCTTTTGCAGTAGCCACTTGTAATTTTTTCTTACAAACCACCTTTGGCAGATGGTAATAAAGCCCTCTGATATATTTTAACCATTTTAGCAGCGTTCAAATTATTTGTGAAGATGTTCAAAGTGCCAAATCTCCGCTTTGAGAAACAGCCCCAGACATGGACTTTTACCGGGTGTTTAATGGTTCGCTGGATGAGTCTATTGGTGTGGGTACACCAGGTATGATTAATGGAAGAACGTGCCCAAAAAAGAGCTTCGTCCGAAAAAAATACGTTGTCCAAATTTTCATCGCGGTCCAAGTATCTTTTTTCGACTTGTTTTTCGGACAGTAGTGGTTTCTTCACCGTGCTTCGAAATTTTCCTCCATGACCTAGTAAACGTCTTCTTATAGTGTCACATGACACAATTAGACCCTTTTCACGCAAAACCGCCTGTCCGCTACGCAATGATAGACGAGGATTCTTCTCAAATATCCGTAAAATCACTCTGTCATCCTTTTTCGTCGTTTTCTGTGCAAGACCATGATCTGGTAGGTCATGTACTATATTTAGCAGCGGCTCCGTACATTTTAGGTCCTTTCGGATGTGTACACAGAAACACGTCTTCTTAACGTAAAATTTGTTCTTGTGTAACCAAGGTCGAACAACAGCTAAGTTTTTCTGTACAAAGGATCCTGTGGAAAGGGTCCTGCTACCTGATCGCGTTTAAATCTACCCTCTAATGGTTTTCAGGAAAAAATGTAGCCGTACACACTCTTGTGAAACAGACTTTATGATGGCATTGCTCTGTTTTTTTTTATATTTTCCCTCGGCGAAATCTTCTATAATGAATTTATATAATGTTTATCTATGGGAATAATCTGTTCATAAAGATTTTATCTCTATAAAAATGTTATGTGCTTATGGAAACGAAAGCCAAAAACGCTCTAGAAAAACGTTAAATATCGTTTTTGATTCATTCAGGTCGAATTAAACTTTTGTTTTTTTCTTCGTGGTAATTGTCTCTAAATAAGTTGATATGGTCAGGTCCTATCCGTGAAAATAACACATTATTGTATTGTCTTCATGTCTTTTAGGCCATTTATCTTGTAAATAGAAGAAACATTTGAATAAATAAAAATATATATGATATACCATTTACATAATATTAAAAAAAAACAGAAAATACAGCAAACAATAGACAGAAGTCTCTGATAGATTGGACCTATCAATCATCTTGGAACTTTAATTTCCTTGTAATCAGAACTAAAGCCATTAGACATGTAAAGACTGTGTGCTTATTTAAGCAGAAGTTTACAGACAACAAAGCAATACACTTCCAAACGTCATTCAACCACAGGATGAACAAACTTGGATGAAAAAAATGGTCTTTTTTTTAAATCGTGTCTTCATCACATCCGCTTGAATTAAATTGTTGTTATGTTTAATTATGACGACCTCTTTTAACCCCTTACCGCATACTGGCTCATACATGATCCAAAATAATCTTTCGCCATAAAAAACAACAAAATAATAAAATATTTCTTGCTTCTGGCAATAATACTAAAGTTTTATCTATGATCCGCGTTACTAGTTGTCAAACTTCTTGCTAGATGTCTCTGGTTGTACTAGATGTGCGTTCGACTGTTTCCAACTGTCGGTTTATGATTTACTGTACAAACGTGATATTCAAAAGTGTTTTTTTTTTTAGTTTTTTGTTTGTAAAACGCTATAAAAAGTTATATTACACTGGTTTAATATTATTTTCATTGGGTAAGTAATAAAATGATCACTTTTATATAAAATTATGGATAATATTGTGTAAAATGTTTTTGGTCCATATATGGTCCATCATGCAGTTAGTCATAATTTTTGCACATACTGTCAAATAAGTTGTAAAATGCCAATAACCAAGTTAAGTGTATGTTTATCGATTTTAATTATTTTTTTTAGATATGGACGCTCGTAAATTCTACAACACTACAAAATATGCAAGAGAAATACCAAACAATGGTATTGACAGCGAGGATGATGTGTCAGATAATGAGAATTACCCCCAAATGAGTACTCCCAAAAATGTAATTATTCCAGAAAGCGATGAGAGCAGTTCTGATGAAGAAAACGAAGTCCAAGAAGCTCCTTCAACTTCTGCTACCGAGAAGTTTGTGTGGAGAAGTCGAAATATGTGTAAATCACCAGATGATATTACATTTTTGGAAGATGTAGAGTTTCCAAAAGACTTTGACGATATAGATTCTCCTGTTCAATTGTTTAAATATTTTTTTGAAGACGACATCTTGGAACAGATAGTTTTGGAATCACGGTTGTACTCGACAAACCAAAGACCAGACAAACCAATCTCATTGTCGAAAAATGATATAGAACAATGAATAGGAATATGTATGATGATGTCTATAGTACAGTTACCCTCCTGTACTACACTATAGGCATTATTGGAATCCTGATCTAGGTAACCCATTCATTTCCTAAACCATGACGTGCGGAATAGGTGGGAGGAAATAACAACTCTGCAATGGCATCTCCAGATTCTCCAGATTTTGACCCTCTTTACAAAATTAGGCCCATTCTTTCAGAGGTGTAAGTACCCAGATTGTACAGGACGATCTTTTGTCATCTGCGAAAAATGCAAAATAAACTTATGTCTGAATAAAGACAGGAATTGCTTTACAAATTTCCATGAAGAATAGTGGTTTTCGTTTCCAAGCCATGTCATGTACTCCAGTATTTTTTTTACTACAACTGCATGGCGTGCCAGATTTGGACCAAAATATTTTTTTGTATTTTATATAGGTAAAAATAAATTATTTGAAAAATAAAAAAATACGTGTCTTTTTTTTTTCATCATTTACACATCATATATTTTTTTTACAAATTTAAAAAAAATCATGCAGTAAGGGGTTAACCTCCCTACTGTATGAAGGTCTTTCAGTGGACTTTTGCCATCGCATTTTTCGTATATTGCCATCTGAGGGTATCTGGTTTTGTCCATCCTTCCCACAAAACCTAACCAGTTTCTTCTGCAATTTCTTCCCAAGCTTCCAATATCTCATTTTCTACGTATTTCTATAATGCAGTTTCTCAGCATATATCGGAGATTTTTTTTATAATCAAAATGAGGATTTTCAGTTCAGTTCTTCAAATTCAGTTTTAGTAAATTTTACTGTCTTTTTTGTAAAATTTTCCGGCAGTCCCCATGCATTTATTTTTTCAAATCACACATTAAAAGCACCTAGGAAAAATACTAGATTCGTGTTATGCCCTATTATTCCTTCATGGAATCATAAATACTGTGAATTTTTATACTAAAATACCTTAATCCCATCATTTGTGTAATGGGTTTATCATCATAACAAATTTATATCTCATGATTGAAGAATTTCTTAGTTCAACAGATGCAACCTGTTTAAGGAAAATCAAAATTAAATTATTTGATATACCTATATTCTCTTTTATGAATTAGTGACAGCAGTTTCACAATATGATGACTTTCTTTGACAGTTATATTTAAAGGATACAAGGCATTAATTTTGATTTTTCTATAAAAATGGAGTTCGATAAATTGAGAATCGGCAGCGTTAATATATTGTTTTTTTTTTTTCCGTGTTACGATCCTAGGATTGGTCTGCACCAAGCACTCGTTCCCTCCACTCATCTCTGTCATCCGCCAGTTTCTTCATATCCTGGTAGCTGCCACAGCGCACATCCCGGATAACCCAGTCTATGTAGCTATATCTAGGACGGCTTCTATGGTTATTGCCCTCCATCATTTCCTCGACGATGGTAAGGAGCAGGCCTGGGTGCCTGATGTTATGGCCTATCCAACTGGATCGTTGTTGGGCAACTCTATTTAGGAGTTGCCTTGTTTCTCCAACCCCGCTCAATACCTCGTCGTTTCGGATGTGATCTGACCAATGGACCCTGGCCATGCGCCTGTAGCACCACATCTCAAAGGCAGCCAGACGCCCGGACTCGCTCTGGCTGATAGTTCACGTTTCGCAGCCATACAGCGGCACACTCCAGACAAGAGTTTTCACTAAATTCTTCCTAACATTGATATCAATGTTAAGAGATTCAAATATCTTGGATTTCTTGTTGAAAGCAACTCTTGCCTGTTGGACCCAGCTTATTATTTCTGCGTTTGATCGGCCATCTTGGGATACTCTGCTGCCCAAGTAAACATATATTGTTTACACAATACAAAGTAATTATGCTTTAAGTATACGAGTATATGAATTAAGGAATTGTATTACTGAAATCACTTTAGGATTCAGCAATAACTGCATTGTGTTTTTATCGGTGGCTTGCACGGACTCTGGTTCAATATTCATGGAATCAAATTAAATGCAAAGAATTTAGGCGAAGCAGATGCCGTCAGCCAGAATATGCCAAAGGTTAAACAACGCTCCCGCTGTGATGCAGCTAAAACAGCGATTGACCCTGCTGTCGCACAGTGCGCGCCGCTTTATTTCATCATTAAGATGTTAACGTGATTTTATCGTCGTGCTTTTAAAAAATATATTTTTAACGTTGTCTTCTTTAATGTGTAAATAAAATGTTATCCTTGCATAGTTTTTTTTTCAATTGTATTGAACATTTTTTGTTACATATAACCAAAACGATGTCAAAAAGGCCTTTAGAAAAAACCAGACTGAAACATATTTTTTGATCTTGGTTCCTACGGGAATCGAACCCGTGATCCCTTGGCTGAAAAATGGATGTCTTACCAACTGGGTCACAGAGGTAATCTTGCACGGTGTTTCTTTTTTCTTTTGACTCAGCACATTTATGTGTTTTATATAATACAAAGAATTATTTTTAAATATTTTTTTCTTTCCTTTAATTATACATCTCACAGAAGAGATCTCCTTTGGCTTAACCCCTTCTGTGGCAAAAACTTTATTTCTTTTCAAGAGTTGCCGTCTTCACTGAGAAGGGTCTTCACATAACTTTTTTCTGCACCGCGTTCTCACGTACAAAGGAACCTCTGGCGTATATAATGGTTTACCTGGGGGGGGGGCATAATCATTATGCTTGAAGGTACTGGAGGTTTTTATAAGGAATATAAGTATTATTATTTCGTGAGATTTTATCAAAGCAACATAAATAAGTTCAGAAAAATTAATAGTTAATATTATTAAAAATTCAGGAATTCAATGAAACGATTCAGAAATAAGAATAAAAACACGCATTTAACAAAAACTTTCCGTTATATTGTATTTTACGGCACGTCAGGACACCTGCCAGCAGAATAAATGAAAAACGCGATGCATAGTAAATGTGTGGATATATTGAAGAATAAAGTAATTAATTTCTTGTATGAAATACGTTTAAATTAAGAGGCACTTCCAAAGCTGAACAAGAAGAAACAGTTTTTAAATGCCATCAACAAAAATAGCACAAAAAACATAGTGCCGTTATATACCACGGGTTTGGAATCACGTAACCACAAGCCATGATGGCACGTGTCTGCAATGCTACTGCACGTGAAGAGGCAACAAAATTCGACATGTCTAAAGCACACGAGTATTACTGGATTCTTACGAGTACCAGAAGAGTACTCGGAAGAATTGAGCCCGTAACCTTTGACTGGAAGTCACGAGTCTTACCAACTAATCCACAGAAGTATTCATCAAAAGAAACTAAAAGCATGAATGAAGTAAAATAAATTCGGTAAGAAAATGATTTACATACATACTCGTACGTACATATATTTATTTTATTAGTCTTTCTTCATTCATTCGTTCCACATTCTCAAACCATTTCTGCGTTCTTCTTCATCTTACTCAACACATCAGCCTTAAGTTCACATATATCGTAATCACTACATTCCGTATAAAGGATAAAATAGAAAACTATTTATATGTATTTTATTGCAACATAAAAAACATAACGTTATAAAAGCAGTACATAATGAAGAACTAGGGAAGATGCGCTCCATTTTATAACTAAACAGAGCCGTCCCTGATCCAACCAATGGGACAAACTCATTTGGTTTTTAAAGCAATCACAATAACAGAATTTGTAAAATAGTCCCTCGCACAGACTTTCTGCACAATAGAAAACCGTGAATCGAATGTTGAATGGTTATTTGAAATTCCATGTTTTATGTTTCCTATTGTACAGAATTCTAAATCGTTTCTTAAAATGTGCGTGCTAACAATTTTACATGTTTTCATGCATAAACATAACACATCTTCAAAGGTGTCCAGAAGGATTGATCTAGACGTTTTAAATGGGTGCAAGATTATTTCTTGTCAGGACATATTCATACCATCTCCGTATAATCTAGTTACCTATTTTCTTATACTGAAAATATCTTCCGATTCACCCAATAATGGTTAATATGTTCTTCTTCTTATCGTATCAAAGGCACTAAATTATTTACACCCAGAATTACTTCACCTGGATTAAGTCTTTCTCGGTACAAGACTGCACCAAGAGTCACGTGGACTCTTACCCACCGCAGATACAAAGAGTTAATTCATCACCCAATATTCCTCATTCTGACTTCTCTTTCTTGGTTCTCTTAATTATTGATCGAAGCCTGTTAAGTGATTTACAGATCCTCCAAGACAGTTCATGTCCTTATGATACGATACGTTTATTGTGATACGATAAAAATTAGAAGTGGTAAGACACTTGTCTGCCGATCCGGAGGTTGCGGGTTCGATCCCCGCTGGAACCCAGATTTTTTATAAATAGGATTCTAGTCTGGTTAATACTTAGGGCCTATAAAACATCTTTCTGGTTGGTTGGCAGAGATTGCAACATGACAATAAACTCGCCAGGTTAAAAAAATAAAAATAAAAATTAGAAGTCAATTGACCTGGACAGCCTGAATCAATCCATCACCCACCATTCCTCATTTTGACTCGCTGTCCTTGGCGCTCTCAATTCATTTTCGGAGCCTGTTAAGAGATTTCAAGTTCTCCAGAGTAGTTCAGAGCCCTTGTTATACGATAAGTTTCTTGTGATACGATAAAAACTAGCCTGGACAGTCTGGATATAAATTATTACATAAAATATGTACAATATTGTATTTAACACTTGCCGCCATGTGATGGATAGCGAGTGACCAGGACTTATATTTTCATTTCTTGCACTTATTTTACATTATTGGATGTTTTAATACACAATTAAATTATTTTTATAGCTAATTACAAATAATAACCTAGCAGATTTTGCATAATTTCTATTTAAAACATACACTATTCACTGGACGCTTAGCGTCCAGCACCGTGGCTGGCGGATTTTTTAGCACAGTAAGGCAAGTGTTAAAGAAATAATATTTGGAGTGGTGTAAAATAAGTATTTATATCATAAAAGTATTCATTAAGGGGGTATTCTATTCTAGAGGCGTGAATTTTGGGCGTTTTTTTTTCAGACAATAAAAAAAACTAAAAACATTTTTTGTATACATTTTTTACAGTTTGTTTATTAATGATTTGAGAATGTACAAAAAATTTGTGAAAAAAAATAAATTAATTCATGATATCAGCTGTTATATCTTGTCGCAAAAAGGAGGTAAACTGGTCGACATGATTGAAGCCTTTTTATAAATTTTAAATAAAAAGTATACACAGTTTCTTGATAGAAAATAATGTTGTTATCGTTGGTACCATCGGTAAAATGGCGACTTTAAAAAAAAAATTTGTCCCTTTTTTTCAAATATTTAATTTTTTTTTTAATTAGTAAAAAAATAGTTTTGAATTTTCCAAGGTAGGGGACGATATAAAAACATTAATCAAAGTTTTATACCAAATTTTAAATCAGTTGTATAAAATTTGAGATTTTATGTCGACCAGGTCGAAAAAAATAGTTTCAAAGAAAAACGCGCTTAAAGTTTTGAGATTATTGTCTGAGTCATACCGGTGCGGCGTAATTGCTGCCTCATTTATGGCTATAACTTCGTAAATATTGAAAAATTTCCTTTTGAGAACATATTTAAAAAAATTTAAACTTAAAAAATATTTTAAAAAAATCTAATTTCTAGAGTAGAATACCCCATTAACGAATACAATATCATAAGTTATATATTATTAATTAATTGACAACATGTTATCTCACCATTTAGAGTAGAAATAAATAAGTTTTCACAGTTTTACTAACGTTGATTAACTATTTTACTGTGTATTTTAATTTATTCTTCTTGTGATACGATAAAAATTAAAACCCAATCGCCCTAGGCAGTCTGAATATAAATTATTACAAAAAATTATTACGATATTGTATATTAAGAATTTTTTTTTCGGTGGCATGAAATAAGTATTAATAAAACAATGTTTAACGAATATAATACAATAAGTTATGTATAATTAATAAAGTGACAACATGTTATCTCACTTATTAAAGAAGAAATAGATAAGTTTTCGGTGGCATGAAAGAAGTATTAATAGTTTTCACAGTTTTAGTAAACCCTGATAAACAATTGAACAGTGTATTTTATACAATATTTTTGTGATATAACTAACGTTTGAAGTTCATTGCCCTGGACTACGTTAATATATATTTTACTTACAATTATTTAAAATATTATATTTGAAGTTATTATATTTTGAGTGGCGTAAAATAAGTATTGATATAACTATTTATTAACGAATAATAGGTAATTAATTAAGTGACAAAGTATGCGTCTAATTATCCAGGAATTTAACGTACGTACGTATTCGCCTTTCCTACAAAGAAAGTAACTCCAAACAAAGTATACTTCATCCGAATAAATAAACCGCTTCGAAATATTGATTACTGGGAATATTTAAAAACTTCCGTGGTCTTGTAGGTAAGACACCTATCTTCCGATCAGGTGCCAATTGACACACATTTTTTTAATAAAAAAAATATCAATCTGGTAAAATCTAAAATCTTCTATTTTTTTCGACAATGTCTGGTTTAGATTGAAACAAACCCATTTTTTTCCAGTCAAAAAAGTAGTTTATCTTAACGTGCTTACTTTTCAAAGTAGTTCGATAGAATTAAGTTTTTCGATTTCACTCTTCATAATACGAACATAAAAAAAACTATAAACAAACATCAATATACTCGTAATATGCAATGCAAAAGCTGGTGTGATTCATATCTCAAACAGGTAAATTGAATTTACAAATCAAAAGAAAACTATTAATTGCCTTTTGCGATAGATGAGAGATAATGGAGGTGGCCCTCGATAAGAGAATATAATCAGTTTACTGAAAAAGGCACTCGATAAGAGGATATGATAACAAGTTAACTTATCAAGCCAACGTCACCATGTAGTCACTTATTCTACTACAAATACTCGACTCAATGACGCAAGAGCTTACATTTTTCAATGTTGTATACCTTAAAACGCATAAATTTAAATTCCTTACAGTGCTTAAGAATACATTAACGATACTTCAAATTTTCTTACAAAGAGCTAAGCAACTGTTGAAATGGTTTTAATACCTCTGCATTTGAAACACAATCGAACAGAATATAAATAGAGCTATTATTTCCACCAGATAAAAACTATTTCATTGGACTTATCACAGCTGAGATTATTTATTATATACTATATTTTAACGTCGATTTGAATCTAAGTACCTGCAGGCTATATAATTTTCATGTTTGGTTCGAACTTGGTCCTGAATTAATCATGTAAGAACTCCCCAACATTTTATAACATCATCTCAAGCTTACACATATTCAAACAATAATGTCCATTTTTTTTAGGTTGAAAAATAATTTTTGACAAAGACTAAACTTTTTTCTCTCAAAATTTGTTTCTAGCTCGTTTTGTTATAGAGAAGAGCGAACTACTATACTCGTATATAAACTGCAGAGGAAATTCTCGGAGCTGATTAGACTCGACTTGAGTTGTTTAGCTAATTAAAGTGGTGGTAATATTGTTGACTAGCCAATGTGCAGAAGTAACTCAAAATGTTTCAATTATAAAAATCACATAGTTGACTTTAAATACGTCTTATACGTTTTTTGTAATGTTTTTATTGAAAGCTCTTTATAATGAAAAAAACACCTTAGAATAGTTCATTTTAGAAATACGATCGACATTCTTTACTTTATGTTTAATGTTACACCTGAATAGATTGAAATTTATTAAAACAATAAAATCAATTTAACACAGAAAATAGGAAACTTAAAATTTTGATATTTTAAACTTATTCAAAAGGTTTATTTAGCTTTTAATTTATTATATTTGCATTGAGAATGTAAGATATTATCTGTCCGTCAATCTCAATGGGGGGTCGTCTGAGTGAAGAACTACCTTCCATTCCTTAGCATTTGAGTTTTATTTTAGTACACTTTAACCCTAATTAACCTAACATCAAAGCGTTTCTCACATTTCTTACTGAACCGTTAATTTTAATCTTCTTTGGACAGCGTTTTACCCAAGTCTATCATATAATATTGCCCAAAGAAGCGTACAGTCGTTGTTCATCCTGGATCATGTCTGTAATTTTGCAGTGCTCTTCATATTAGGTCCTTACATATGAAATTGGCGTTTTGTTTGGGAGGAACATAAAGTTGATTTTTTTTTAATATAATATATTTATTTAATCAAAGTATGTACCATTGCTATCTATGCACTTTTGCCATCTTATAGGTAGTTCATCGATCCCTTTACTAAAAAAACCATTCGGACGGGAATCAATAAAATCTTTGAAGTCGGTTTGGACTGCCCCATCGGAGTTGAATTTTTTCCCTTGCAAGAAGTTATCCAAATTTCGAAAAAAATAGTAATCTGTTGGGGCAAGGTCCGGAGAGTACGGTGGATGTCTTAGACATTCCAATTGAAGCTCTTCTAATTTGGTAGCCGTCTGTTGTGCAGTGTGTGGTCTAGCGTTATCATGAAGCAGCAGTGGCCTAGAGCGATTAACCAGCCTCGGTTGTTTAGCAGCTAGTTTTTCCATCATGGTTTGCAGTTGCTGACAATAGACATCTGTCGTAATCGTCTGGCCAGATTTAAGAAAGCTGTAGTGAACGACACCAGCACTAGTCCACCAAACGCTCACAAGTAACTTTTTTGGAGTCAATTTTCGCTTGGGGCATGGTTTGGCTGGTTCGGCAGGGTTCAGCCATTGCGATGAGCGCTTCCGATTATCATACAGGATCCACTTTTCATCACAGGTAATGATTCGATTCAAAATCCCTTCATTATTGTGCCGGTTGAGTAATGCAACGCAGCAGTCAACGCGCGTTTGTTGATTTGCTTCACTCAATTCGTGAGGTACCCACCTTTCAAGCTTTTTCACCTTCCCAATTTGCTTCAAGTGGATTAAAACAGTTTTATCACTAACACCGCAGCCTGCAGCTAACTCGGACGTGGTTTGCGATGGATCCGCTTCCACAATAGCCTTCAATTCTTCATTATCAACTTTGGTCTCCGGCCGTCTACGGGGCTTGTTCTGCAGGTCGAAATTTCCAGAACGAAAACGTTGGAACCAAAAACGCACTGTGTTTTCTTTTGCGGCACCGTCGCCATACACATCATTAATCCTTCGAGCCGTTTCTGCAGCACTGGTGCCACGGTGGAACTCGTACTCGTAAACAACGCGATATTTCAAGTTTTCCGTTTTGTAAACTGATTTTTTTAAACTGATTTGTAAACTGATTTGTAAACTGTTTTGTAAACTTTTCGAAACACAAATACTTGAGTAAATAGCTGTATAAATTTGAATTTGGAATTCCTAACCAAAGAGAAGATATTTGAGATCAAAGTTGCCAGTACGGCAAAACGCCAATTTCATATGTAAGGACCTAATATTTGCACTTCAAGATTCTAACTTCCCAAATTATTTTCGTCTCGACCCAGCTCAGAAGTACTCTTTTCTCGGAACTATGAAAAGATTGATCAAAGTTTGGATCATTTAAATTTAAAAAAATAATTAAACCATTATACATGCAAGTACGCAAACTTTGGATTTTTTCGAAAGTTTGAAAGAAAACTTTCAAGAATACTTTCAAATTGTGCTAATTTTTTAATTTTATTTTTTATTGTATGAAGAATCTAAATAGTTCCTCTTTAGTATTCAGATTCAAAAAAATCAATGAAAGTAAATAATAAAAAAAAATATTGCAATACAAATAATCATTGTAATAAAAATTAAAAACACCCATGTATACAAGTAAAATATGGAAGATCAATATGACCTTTACATTGACCAAGGTCATTGAGCCAAGCAAAACCATTAAATATAATCTCTTGGGCAGCGCTCTCTGCCTGTTTTTTGTAGGAGACATTAAACCTCGAGAAATCATCAAGATACCCCCCTAACTCGGGATTAATATCACTAAATAGTGGATAAAAATAAATAATCTCCCATAACATTCATTACTTGCAGTGAGTATAGAAATTCTTGCGAAATGAGCAAAAAAATGTTTTATATTATCATTATTTTGTTTATAAACCCTGCGGAAATATTTTAATTGAATTTTACAATATTTATCAAAAAGTCAATTCCACATATTTATCTTCAAGTAAATTTGATTTTTTTATCACAAAAAAACTCTACAAATAAATCTTATAAGACAGAAGTGTATCCAAAAGTTCTCCGTATACAAAAGTTTCAGTACGTTTATAACATGTCTGGGTACAAAAACTTCAACAATGCCACCATCGTTCATCACTCACTTGCTCCGTCTCTGAAATAACGAAGAATTTATAGTCTCTAAAATTAGGTTGATAAAATATTTGAGTTAATGTGTAACGTACAGGTCACTAAGACTCCTTAATTATTATTTCTCCGTAGTTGGTGACCCTTGAATAAGTCCTTCAATTATATGCACCAACATATTTCTATCCTGTTTATGTAAAGATGGCGATGCAGCCTGATGCAGCCTGATGACGGATGTTTTCCTGGTAATGAAGTGGTATAAGACTACATACGAAAATCCCTTTAGATGCAGGAACTTGTTTTGTAGTATTAATGCAAATCTGTAACTGTGATGAAAAAGTATTCTTATAAATCAGACCTCCGCAAAAATACAGTCGTTAAGCGACCCACGTTACTCGATGGTCTTGGAAGAGTATTTCTTCTTTTTATTCAATAAATAAAAATCAGCTGACTCGCACCGTTCATGACAAAAAAAGTTTATAATTTAAGACATCTTTTATAATATGTTCTTTAAGTATGATAATATTTTTTAATAACCGAAATCATTGAATAAACTATTTCGAGTTACGTATCACTATAGTCCAAAAGTTTCTGACCAGAACAAGTTACTTCTTGTATGGACAGATACCACACCGGCAATGCCCGCCGCATATTCAGGTAATGTTACAGTTAAAATATAATACATCTACCCTAAGTAGTATGTCACCTAGGACCAATAGGAGTTGACGTAGAAACTGAAAAAGGTGATCCTCGTCAGGGTAGAACAGCAGAAAGAAGCATTTAGTTCAGAAACTGAAAAAAAAAACAAGGTGACACAAGTTCAAAAATATATCATGGCAACAGTGTTTTGACATTACCAGGTAATTCTGCTAATTGACCTTAAATACTGACCTGAAATTATTTGAAGAGAGGGATTGTTGGGAAGAAAAACAACATGCGGAAATGTGAAACCGCATCATCAAGTAGGTTAAAGCTCTGCAATAGCTTTGTGATAATCAAAAGTAAACACTGTTCTGATTATCAATACAATAGAATCAAAAGTAAATAAGGTTATAGAATCAGTAAAAAGCGCATATTTTAAATACATTATGTTAAAGGCAAGTTTTAAAATTTCTAGGTCTTAATGGTTGTCGTACAAAGTAAAACTGTATCCAAGTGATGGATATTATAAGTAGAATAAGAGGGAATCTTGAGAAGTCTTACATAAAGAGGTTACACTCAATTACACACAAAGTTAGGTAAAATACATACAGCATAAAGAGGTTACACTCAATTACACACAAAGTTAGGTAAAATACATACAGCATAAAGAGGTTACACTCAATTACACACAAAGTTAGGTAGAATACATACAGCATAAAGCTCCCATTACTAATAAAAATCAATATGCTTTCTCTAAAAACGTTTTCTTAAATGTCAATATCCGAGACCCTATCTAAAAAGGACAGCCAGTGAGATAAAGGAAGTTAAAAAAAATAATATTACGGATTTGGAGGAGGTATAAGTGTAGAAAGGAGTGGAAATCTATCATCTCTGCTTATCTAAAAAAGAATAAGGGCTGATGGTATATGTAAGTGTTATTTTATAACGTATCAGTATTTCAATATCCAATGACACTAAAAAGGCACTAAACAGAGTATGTTTAGTCTTTAGCCGAGACTCAAATGAATCATTATGTATTTGATGTTAGTTTAAATGTGCATAAATGTTAGAGGGACGTGAGGACGTGTAAGTGAGTCAATGTGGTAATTTATTAAATATTCCAATAATAAAAAACGTATCAATCTTACCGCATAGGTCACTTAAAAACATCATTTGTCACAACTATATTTAATCTTTTTTTTTTTTTCATAACTCATTGAAACAGGTTTAGTGCGGTAAGATATTATTTCTAAAAAAATTAAAATTGATTAGAAATTGTGTAACTGAATATAAAAGAATTCGATAAAAATCATCAAGCGCATTACTCAGATAATTGCGATAAGGTTTTTTATATTTATTACAGATTTTATGATAGTTTTACTTTAATAATATTATTTTTACCAACACAATTTATTATTATGACAAAACAAATAAACTACTTTTTAGTTTGAGTTAGTTATATTGTCTTCTTCAAGTTACAAGAACTACGCATTTACAACCCTATTTGTGTAAGAAATACGTGCAAAGTGGATAAAAAAACAAAAACATTGTTAATTGGAATTTTACCTATCCTAAGATGCATCAGAGGGGCTCAGTTAAAAAACTAACTGGTTTTCCCTTAGTTGGGAACCCTGGTTTATAACATCAAAAATAAAATATTTGTACAATGATAACAAGAACTTTTGGACTTATTAGATATATACAATCCTTTTTTTTCTATCGATCGCCGGAAGTGTTAAGTGTAGACGTATATTAAAAATATTCTTCTTCCCAGTGTCATGTCAGGTTCCCCCAACGTTGACTATCACCTGAGAGTAGGCATCTTTGTCCCCGGCAGTCCCAAAGAGATCCCCAACGCTCCTTATACCAGTCCAACCACGTATTGTATATTGCGGAGCCATGAGATTTGCCTCCTGTCAACACCTCTTCGACCCTCTATTTTGCTTTGGATGATCAGGTGTAGTAATTTATAATTTTCTCCTCTAAATACATGACCCAAATATGACACCTTTCGGAATTTAATATTAGTCAGCAACTCTCTATCAATTTTGACTCTTTGAAGAACGCTTGTTGTCAGCAAATATTAAAAGTATTAAATACAGAAAATTCTCTAATATTATTTTCTACTCGATATCGAACATTTCGTTACTCTATTGACATAATTCCACAATAGTGTAATCAAATGCATTTCATCTCCCGTATTTGATTCCACTGGTATAAACTGAAAAAAGGAATGGCGTAGGCATTGTGACAGCGTCAAATTACTACTGACCTGACATTGGAAATTTCCATTTTATGAGGATTGTGGGAGGGCCTGTTGTACTGTTGTACTCTTTTCCCGTATTGTTTTTAGAATTTCAATATATAAAAGATAATTTACATGACTGAATCCTAATTTTCACCTTGTTGTTATGTATTTAAAATACAATTTGGTAAAACTCGCAATAAATGGAAGATCAGATTGTAAACATTAAGTGAAACGAATGTGTACTATCCATTTTTATTTACATAATAGGTAGTCCGAAAAGTTATTTCGGATTTTTAGATCAAATTCAACAGCAGAATTGCAGTAAATGCTCGTGGACGGTGGTTTTCGATACTTTCAGTATCTCAGCAATCTCTTATGTCGTAGAACACTGGTGATTCTCTACCAGTGCCTTGATTTGGCCATCAGTGGTACTTGGTCTTCCAGAGTAGACACCACCTTCCAGTGTTGTATCACCATTACATAATTTTTAAACCACTTTTGATACATGCGTTCCCTTACTTTATCCTCACCATATACTGTACATATCTTTATTTTTGGTTCGTATCACATTTATTTCTTAGCGGTAATAAAAAACACGTTTCACTAAAAAAACAACTTTTCTCTTATACTCGTATCTTCAAAATGACTCCATAAAACCGCTTCAGTAATTTAGGTAAACAATGGCTGAAAAAATACGCTAAATATTAATTTAAAACGCCTGGAATTAAGTAAGCAATCGAGAAATACGAAACTACTTTCTGGATAACCCAAGTCATTGTCAGAAATGGAGTTGAAATGTTAAATAATTGTGCAAGTTAAATTTGTGTTTCATTAAAACGTAAACAATAATACCTTTCTTTTTTAAATATATTCCGGAAGTCCAAAATATTTTCCTCTAAAATAGACGGAAAAAACAAAAGGGGGTACTTTTAACCAACAACTTTCCGCGCAGAAATGCATAAATATTTGCTTATCGCATTAAATGGGCAATCAAATATTTATACGTTTTTGTTTTTTTTTTTATCAAATAAAAAATTGTCAACAATAATCATTACATAAATAAAACAAAAAAGTACGGAAAATTAAAAACTCATCCTGACTAAACCCACACCTTGTTCAAAGCCTTCACAATATTAAATTCCCTACAACAAATCTAAGAGATCAACTCGAACAGTGCGAGACACCTCTAGTAAAGGTTTAAACATAGTGTCTTCATTAAGGATAGCTTCTACTCATGTACTCTTTCCTTTGTATACAGAGATCCACACATCGCTCACCTGACCGTTAAATGAGGTCCACCAGGGCCAGGGCTAGACCGCGTTTCTATAACGCCCACACAATAAATCTGCATATATTTACACTCTATGAACTCAGTTCATAGAAAGCATTGAACTTGTCATGCATTCATTAAATTATGTATTCTATTACATAGATATTAATACAATATCATATTGGTCTTAGGTGCCAGCGAAGATGAATGGGTAAGCCAGTATATGATAGGAATATCCGTTCGTATATGTAGCAAGGAATTTCAATACTTGCAACTTGTGTTTTTTTTTCTTAATTGTGTTCCAGATAAATAAGCAACCATATTATGTAATTTGACTCGGTCTACTGCTGTTTTCTCACAGTTGTGCAGAACATTTATGTTTTCGGGCGTGTCATACAGTATGTCACGTTCGTATTTTATTCTGTCAGTTCACCAAAGGGAATATTTCTTGGGACTCTGGAGTCATGCATGCGAGTTACATATCTATACCAAAGCAGGCCAGTACCTAGCACCAGGATCTCGATGCCACAGCAGCTTGTTCTTCTTAGAACTTTATTGTTTAAACCAAACCTCTATGATGTGTAAAAAGATTAATACAAATTTTAATAGACTACAATAGTCGATGCAATCAGAGTAAAACCTTATTTAATAATAGACAGTTTATTATACACTCTTAGTATTACTTCAATACACTCTAAGTATTTATCAGTAATACTTGCACATACATTACTTACAAAAGACATACGTCAGCGTTTCATTCAAAATCGTTTTATTTTAGTTTAAAAAATTAAGAAACATTATTTGAAGACCAAAATTTGATCCGCCAAATCATCAATAAAACTCTTCATCAAAATTGTAATATTTGGCCGTTAATGTACCATATATAGTATAAGTTTCGCAATATTTAAGAGAACATCTGGTATGAAGTGGATTGCTTCAAAGTATTATTAATGTACATGTAAAGACGGATTTTATCACCTAGAGTTTGATTATAATTAATTAAATGAGGATTGTCAATGTGTTTTCTTAAATAAACTGATTATTTTTTGGATCCTATTTTCAAATATAAGTTTATTTTTAACAATTAATCAAATACAAAACCTAATCTAAATATATACTAGTCGGTTTTACGTTTTCTTAATGAACTCAAAACAGGTGGATGTAGATTGAATCCTTTTGATATGCACACTTGTTTACTTCTTACGTACTTTTACCAGAATTTAAAACAAGATTAAATTCATATATTATAGTTATCTCGGCCCGATGCATTAGCTATGGTAACGGCCCTGAAGTTAACAAGAATGTTTAAACCAGTGTTCCCTCTAAGTCGCGCGGCTGCAAATGCTGAAATGTTTCCGCGCACAGCAACAAACAATTCTCCGCACATCATCCTGGCAAAATAAATAAACATTAAAACATCGTTCTAAATTTCTTCGAAAGTTATTTATGATACAAAAAAATATACAAATTGATTCCAATATTTTTTAGTCCGAGTATTTAATTTAATTAATTTAATTCAAGACATTGGATCATAATGATTAGTAATTAGATCACCATGTTTTAGTACTTTGTTTCAAAATATAAAAAAATGGACGAATAATAGATCTTCTCAATCAAAGTTACGTAGCTTACACAAAAGATCTGGAAATCGATGATGCGTGGAAACAGGTGTCATTAATATAATATAATATAGAGAGTCTCCTTAGAATAATATATATACAATATTTAGCAGGTCTACTGTGAAAAGAGCATTTTGAAAAAATATGAAAAGTTATGGAATCGGTTAAAATAATAATATTAACTTAGCCTTTGAATGAAGTAATTTGGTTATATAGACATTTTGAAGTGAATGTTTTTGTACACAATAACAATATATTTATGAACTACCATTCTGAACAGGTAGATCAATTCGATGGTCCAATTAATAAGTACTACAGGAAAACACTAAAAATACACGTTTTACACATTTGAGTTGAATAACGTGCTGTCCGGGCTCTCTGGAATTTGTAAATATTACAATACAAAAAAAAAACAATTTAATGATAATTAAAGCAATGCAATACGCCAACTGTAAAATTAACAAGCTTATAGCGCAATATTTAGGAGAAAATATTCACCAAAATGAAGCAAATATAATGACAAAAGTATATACAATATATAATGAAAAAAGAAGAAACACCGCTGCTATGCTTAGATTTACACAATATTACGCTACTATTGTATTTAGAATTAAGATTTCCAGAAGATATAATGAAAACCACATCTAACTTGGAATGAAATCGGAAAACAATACCTTAAAAAAAATATCGAAAACTGAGAGCACATGATTTATATTCTGAGGAGATTAATTTTACTTTACTTTTACTTATCGAAAAGATCAAAGCACAATAGTGATTTGAAATTTTTCTTGTCGAAAAATGGAAACCGAAATGGTAATAAATTAATTAAGTAACTTTACCTTAAAGAATAAATATTTTGATTGTGTTTCGATTTTATTACATATTTATAGAACTTGTCAAGTATATTTGGTATTTTGTCTGATAAACACAATTAAAAGTTTAGTTATGAAATTTAAAAAAATTAAAGACAATTAAGTGTAGCAGTTTATCTGACCAAAATAACGACATGGACGCAGTTTATAACCATTTTGTGAATAGTAAACATATGCATGAAAATAAAAGACAATTAAGTGTAACAGTTTATCTGAACAAAATATCGACCTGGACGCAGTTTATAACCATTTTGTGAATAGTAAAGATATGCATGAAAATAAAAGACAATTAAGTGTAACAGTTTATCTGAACAAAATATCGACCTGGACGCAGTTTATAACCATTTTGTGAATAGTAAAGATATGCATGAAAATAAAAGACAATTAAGTGTAACAGTTTATCTGAACAAAATATCGACCTGGACGCAGTTTATAACCATTTTGTGAATAGTAAAGATATGCATGAAAATAAAAGACAATTAAGTGTAACAGTTTATCTGAACAAAATATCGACCTGGACGCAGTTTATAACCATTTAGTGAATAGTAAAGATATGCCTGAAAATAAAAGACAATTAAGTGTAACAGTTTATCTGAGCAAAATATCGACCTAGACGCAGTTTATAACCATTTAGTGAATAATAAAGATATGCTTGAAAATAAAAGACAATTAAGTCTAACAGTTTATCTGAGCAAAATATCGACCTGGACGCAGTTTATAACCATTTGGTGAATAGTAAAGATAGCCTGAAAATAAATATTTATTTTAATAATCTGTGAAGTGTTGGCCTGTTATTAATTGCTCATAACATAGAATATTACTATTTGAGTGTTTTTCAAGAACAATTTGTTTTCAAACATTTTTGTTGTTGAGACTTTCTATCAATATCTACTCGCATGTATGATATACATAATAGGAAACATTAATACTACGACACAATGGAAGTATATTCACCACTTACACGGTAAGTCATTTTTAAATTAAATTTTGTTTTTAGTTTTAGTGTTACGAAAAAGGAACACTAACATTTATTTTATTTTGTCAATAAAAAAAGTTTTTGTCATGTAAATTAACTCACAAAGCGCGTAAAAAAACAGCGCAGAAATATTTTATTCCGCACACCAAGTAAATAAATTAGAGGGATCATTAGTTAGGATTCATCGTCTGGACTTCTTGAACCAGTCGGGAGGAATTCTTGACCGCGCCGGTTGTGTTCAAAGGATAACTCTTCCTATTCATTTCTTTGTTTTGTTATTTTTATTGTCAGGTCCATTTATCAGTCGCACCGAGCAGTGCATCACATGGAAAAGAATCTTGATTAAAGTTTATTGTCGAACAACATAAGGTAGACTTAAAGCATTGCTTGCCGACAGTCAGCCCTTTAAAAGTAAACATGTACAGTGAAAGTGACAAAACTCTTCGGTGTCGTTAGTACATTTTGTCGGAAACTGAAATATTTGATAGAATTATTTTATCAATATCACCAGCGGTAAGTGAATATTTATCTATTTATTGAAAAATAATGAAATGCTAGCACTTTATTGGCATAGTTTTTTAATAAATAACGAATCTATGTATAGTTAAAAAATAAACACAATAAGGATTATTTCCAGGTGAAGAATTAGTTTAAAAAAATTGTTTTGCAAAGGTTTTAATTCCTGAATTGTTTTAAATCCTTAACTTGGTAAAAGATTATTCCTTTAATGTGGTGACTAAATAAAGCGTAAGTTAGTATTATATATGTAAATTATTAGTTATTTTCTTATAAATTGGCATTTACTTAAATACCTTATAAAAACTAGAAAAATACTTACTTGTGCGTTTCTTAATCACCTCATAAGAGGAATATTTTTTTCCACATTCAGGATTAAAAACAAATCAGGAATTAAAACATTTTTCATACATTTTTTTAAAACTAATGCTTAATCAGAAAATAATCCTTCTTGTGTGTATATTTTTAACTACACATGAATTCGTTGATGTTTTCAAAACTATGCCAACAAAGAGCTAGCAATTCAAAAGGTAAACAGCACCAAGCACCAAAAGAATAGTTTATTATATTCCATCCTCAAAATGACTCATCTGAAAATAGCACTCAATTTATTTTAGCAATGACGGAAAAAATATGCTTACTTTCAACTCAAATTATGTCCTAATGAAATCTATCTGAGAAATACGAAATTACTTTCCGGACATCACACTTTTACTGAAACACTTAAGCTGCTGATTTTAAAAATACTCGACTTCGTTACTGATAATTTATTTTACTATTAATAACATGTCATATTCCTTCAACAGAACAACTTAACCGACAAGGATTTGTGTTGCTGATATATCCTCGGGTCGGCTGCTAGCAGAGGTCGCGGATACTGGTTAATTGATAAGGATTACCAGCAGTAAAAGGCAATGACGAGCAGGGGCGTGCTGGTGGGCGTCGCGCTTTACCTCTTGAGCTTTTGCTGCTGTTCCGCCCACCCTGACAGATCCTACACAAAGTACCATTCAGGGTAAGTGACGGTACAGTAATTATTGGAAACTCCATCCTATTGTTTTCTCCAACTTCTCGAAACTTCATCTGTTTTCTCCAACTTCTTCTGTTTTCTCGAAACTCCATCCTATACTTTTATCAAAGTAAGTAAAATTTATGTAATAATTTGCATCTAACTACGAAGAATTTATAGTGGTACCAAAGTTACACCGTTTCAAGTCATAAGTAGTAATGAAAAAAATATAAAATTTATTTATGAATTCATATCTGAACCGTTTTTAAAGACGAAAAACGGGAAGCCTGAAGGGTATGATAGTATAATCCATGAGTATTTTGGATACGGAAGGGGTGGATTGATTGAATGCAAGCATGTATGTATTTTTCAATGAATGTTGATAATCTGGATTCACTCCTTCCGATTGAATAATAACAACCGTTTTAATATGCTTTAAGGGTAAAGGCTCTATAATAGAGTGGCATAACCACAGTCATCAGTTTATTAAGTGTGGTAGGTACACTACATATATACAAGAATATTGAAAGCAATTTAAATGATATAATAAGTATGCTCTATGAGAGGTGAAATCGAAAGTTGAATTTATGGGTTAACTCAGAGAACCTAGAGCAGATTGATATGTTATGTTAGGTAAACTACATATATACAAGAATATTGAAAGCAATGGTAGGTAAACTACATATATACAAGAATATTGAAAGCAATTTAAAGGATATAATAAGTATGCTGTATGAGAGGTGAAATCGAAAGTTGAATTTATGGGTTAGCTCAAAGAACCTAGAACAGATTGATATGTTATGTTAGGTAAACTACATATATACAAGAATATTGAAAGCAATGGTAGGTAAACTACATATATACAAGAATATTGAAAGCAATTTAAAGGATATAATAAGTATGCTGTATGAGAGGTGAAATCGAAAGTTGAATTTATGGGTTAGCTCAAAGAACCTAGAACAGATTGATATGTTATGTTAGGTAAACTACATATATACAAGAATATTGAAAGCAATGGTAGGTAAACTACATATATACAAGAATATTGAAAGCAGTGGTAGGTAAACTATATATATACAAGAATATTGAAAGAAATTTAAATGATATAATAAGTATGCTGTATGAGAGGTGAAATCGAAAGTTGAATTTATGGGTTAACTCAGAGAACCTAGAGCAGATTGATATGTTATGTTAACATATGTTGGGTGAGTGGGTGGGAAATATATATATTTTTTTTTGCATAATTAATTCAAAGCATTATATTTATTAATACATTAGTATGGTTTCCTTCAAATTACCTGAATTAGTGATTCAAGCAAAATAAAGAGCATGGTCGATAGGCAACATTATCTTCGCCCCCATAAATTGAACCTTCGGATTAAGGTTCACTGAAGTTGGCGTGGAACTCGTTCGTAACCACACATATTAGCAATACTACCGAACGTGAAGAGGCAAAAATACTCTTATATTTAAATGTTAGCACGTGTCAATATTGTTACCAAACAGTGGCCCTTTTTTGAATGGGAATCGAGCCCGAAATTCTCGGATGAGTGTAAAGTTTTTTACAAACTAGGACACGGAGATCTTAAAAGTGTTTTATAAAAAAGGTATCATCTAATGATGTTATAAAAATGTATGTTAATTATTATGAGAAACACCTTTATTTTGAATATTTTTGACTGACGGTAAATAAATAATATTTAACGAAACATAAATAAACTCCTGTGACTACATGATAAAGAGACTTGTATTATATTTAAGATATAAAAAGGATTCTAATTCCAATTCTCGGTTCGATACTCATGTTAAAAAGGGTACAAATCTGGTAAATGGGCTCATACTAATGTTAAAAAGGGTCGATACTAATGTTAAAAAGGGTACAAATCTGGTAAATGGGCTCATACTAATGTTAAAAAGGGTCGATACTAATGTTAAAAAGGGTACAAATCTGGTAAATGGGCTCTAGTAACAATTATCCCGCGTATTTGACATGTGCAAAATATAGTATTACCAACCTGTACAATGTTGAACTACGAGTTATGTGGCTATTTCAGTGGTTCTAAAACCTAAGACTCCATTAATCGGGTTGATGACCAAGTTATCTCCTAACCACATGTTTCACCATATTAACGTCATCAATTATCATATGTTTGAATGTACCACACGAATGCAAAAAAATGTTCATTTTATTACGCTTTCGTTGTATACAGTAAAATCTGATGTGATTATTTCCATGTGACAGTAATTTCCAACCAACCAGTAAAATGTTAAAATGACCTCAAATAAAAATCAGATTAAAACTCTATAACGTACAGTAATAGGGTTCTAAGTTTCCTATTTCATCAATGTACAGTAAGTATATCGATATTAATATAGTTTTTTTCGTAAAATAAGTACCCCATATTTATAAGTGTACAAAGCGTCAGAAATAACAGCAATAATTGGGATGGAAACAAACCCACTTCTCATACATTCATGCATACCATTACGCCGTTTCCATTTTGAGGTTGACTTACTTGTTGTGATACACTTCTTTCATCTACATCTATACACCTTCGCATAATCTATTTTTTTTATTTCCTTCATTCAAAATATCACTCACTTCCTTCTTTCAAAATCTGACCCACTTAATCCAGTCACGTTTTTCTTCGGTATACCTGTTCCACGCTTCAGTATACATTTTCCACGCTTCGGTGTACTTGTTTTGGGTGAGATTTGAATGTGAGTTGATTCGGTTTCAATTTTTTTTAATTATTAATTCTATAATAAAAAACCCTAATTCGTTAAAATTCACTTTTTTGTTGATATATTCGGATGTCCTTACTATAATTTCTTTCAAATTCAATCATAAAACACCACAAATATTTCAAAATTCAGCCATATTTTAGAAAAATAATTTATTAGCACTCATGAGCTGCATTTTATAAATTCAAAAATCAAGTACCGGTCTTTCAGTAATCTCAAACTTAATGGACAAACTTTATGGACAAACTCAATAAATCATTCATTTTCAAACCTCTTTTACTTTGGGAATTAGATCCGAGTATTTAATTAAAATGCCCCGTTACAAATTGTATCACACAACATTTAATTTTACCGAATATCAAATTTACTAAATTACTGTGAATATAAAGCACTCGTACACTCAATTTTCCCGCAGGACAATTAGAGCAATTTATCAAATATTCACGATATCATTATGGATTCAATCTATTGTAAATATTATCCGAGTGAATGATTATTTATTTTTATGACAAAAACCCATAAATGTGAGAGATCAATCAAAAATTCAATTGAATTTTGGAGAACTTTTAAAATTTTTTAAACAGTCAAATTCGTTTTAATTTTAGCGAATTTAAAATTCACTGTATATATTTTTCTATTCAATATAAACGTGTTAAAAATATATATAATTCATGCGATGTCCCTCTAAACCAGTGCTCCGCAACCGGAGTGCAGTGGCACACTGGTGTGCCGTGAGCCGGATACAGGTGTGCCGCGGTCAAATTCAATGTATTTGACATTTTATAATTTTTCATTATGTATTTAATACACAATGACCAATTATTTTTCATAATATTGTCTATTTTTCAAAATGTAGTATAGAATAATAATTATAACTAAATAATTTTTCAATGGTCCTCCAGCGCCTGGTGCCAACTGTTGAAAATTTCGTAGTGTGCTTTGTACACACCATGGCCGCACCAAATTAGTCATATACAAAGAAAAATTACCCTTATGCGCGTCGCTGAAGACTCATGCCTAATTTAATACCTATATATTTTAGCTTTTGGTGTGCCGCGGAATTCTAGGAAGAATTTTGGTGTGTCGTATGTGAGAAAAGGTTGCGGAGCACTGCTCTAAACCACTATAAAGATGAACAGGTTAGCATAAAGTTAAACATTTACGTCCCGTGCATTGTAGAGTAAATTCTCTATTCAATCTTCAACTCGATCAGGATGGAATTATTGATTCATACTTATTGGTGTCAATGGAATATGCAGAGAACTTCGCCGGCATATTATCTCTAAATCATCAATTATTCACCTGCCCAATTCCCTTCAATTCCCTATTTTCACACCGTATAGTAATACTGACAAGACATGCATTCCCACCAGTATACATTTGTCTCCATCTTTACAGACAATTCATTTGATTTTGAGTTAACAGTCACCTTCTGTTACATAAGGGAGCCTCGTTATATAATACTGATTCTTACACTCTTTTCAAGTATTCTACAGCAGATAGGTCTAGATAGGGCATTGTTCCCACGCGTTACATGTTTATTTATTAACACTTCATTGTAAATAAAATTTGGAGGGTGTATTGCCAAACGGCAATATCTTCCAACTAACTAGGCATAAGTGTAAAGCAAATTATTTATAAAATTTATAGACATAAACATATTAAAGTAAGAATGGCATATCATCAATCATAGGAAAATGAAAGGTTGGGGAGAGAAAAGAAAAATCAGGAATGGATCACCTTTTATTCATGTTCGTGCGGAATTATATTGGCACTTTTAAGTATATGTGATTAAATGCGCCAATATTTTATGAACGCCACACCAAAATTAACAAAAAATCGAATTATCAATAATATTTTCTACAGGAGAACTGAATTTCAATCAATGATAAGTAAAATTTGTTAAAGGTTTTGAGCCTCCAATATCTCCGAAATGTGTCAATACAAAGGATGGAATTTCAAATGGATAATTTATAACTTAAGCTTCATTTGAAAATGAACAGCACGGAATGTCTCTATTAAATACATTAAAATAAGTTATTAATTTTTTTTTTCTATTTCTAAACTTAAAACAAATATCTTAGAAATCTAAGCCAATATAAATTATTATTATTAGAGTAATATGTTTGAAAAGTCAGTTAAACTCATGATTTAAATTGCGTTTAAATTGGCCATTATCTTTTATTGGACCACAGAGCTTTCGCATTATTTTCATTCCGAATGTCTACGACATTTTCCACTCGTGTTCATGAAACCAGTCTTGCCAGTATGTCTTGTTTCAAGTTGTGGAATGGATTTTATTGAATGCGGGACATATTAAAACCACAGTCTGAACACGGGAACAATGACTTATTCAAGTACAATCTCGACATTTAACCTCTGCTGAGTGTACCAACTTACATGACAACATAAAGTTAATGATACTGAAATTCTATATATGGAGGGCTCAAATATGCTCAGTTTTAATAAGTTTTTAGTAAATTAATTGAATTTATGAAAAGAAATTTACTAAATAATTTTGAATAATCCGTTATACTGAGTTTAAGTTCTAAATTCATTACATGAAAAACATTGCATTGTTTTTCATATTGTATCATTTAACTTACACTAAATAATTTTAACTGAAATATGAAAAAAAAATTACGATAAATATCGAGCTACAGGCTTATTTCGCTCTATAAAAGTATTTGATAAAAGAAAGGCTTTTATGTAAAAAAAAAACAGTCCCATCACATTCAATTTACGATTAAGATTTCTTTTTAAATTTCAATGAAAATTGTTGAGTTCACTTAATAATAATTTATACTGATTTTCAAATTTTTGCTATATGGTTTTTAAAAGACAACTTTTAAATCTATACATGTATAATTTATGTAACATTTTCGAGGAAAGTGGTGTTATATGTGAATCATAGTATAAATAGGCCAAAACCCATACGATGGTTGTCGCCAAAGAAAGAATACGAGAATTGAATTTTGAATACAAGAGAGCGAGAGAGGAATATTTTGATTCTCTCCGAAAGTAATTCGAAATTTGAATCTCGGTGGGTCCGTGATACTGAACGAATTTTAAATACCTAACTAACAATTTTTGAACCGGTGTAAAAGGGGACGATGTATAAATGATAAATATAAACAAATTTTACATTTATGAATATATATTTTCATAAATGCAGAATTTGTTTTACTTCCGTGAATATTTCAAAGGTTGCAACTAGTCATAAATAAACCACAACTGCAACTTTAATAGATAAAGCTGCAGGTGTGGCGGGCTGCCTGAGAGATGTCATATGGAGGAATAAAGATATGAGAACGGGTAGCAAGGTAGGCATTTATAAGACCTGTGTGCGACCTATCCTCACATATGGCATCGAAGTGGGGGCGGACACTGTCAGGACAAAAAGTATGCTAAGGACAACGGAAATGAGAACTCTACGTGCTATTGCTGGGAAAACTTTGCGTGATCGTGTAAGGAACACCACAATCCGAGAGGTCTGTGAGGTCGAAGATGTGGTCAGATGGGGACGACAGCGTCGACGATACTGGTACCAACATGTACAGAGAATGAATTCCACAATAATTTCATACATAGCTCTGCATGGGGTACCGGATGAACGGCGTCCACCAGGGAGATCCCCGAAACGATGGAGAGATAGCTGGAGCTCAGCATCACAGGTGGACAATCCTGCAGTTGCGGACTCTTGAGTCTATAAAAAGTTTAAGAAGAAGAAGAAGAAATAAACCATATCGTATCTATGAGTAATTTAAAAAAAAAACCAAACAATTAAGGTTCAATATTTTAGTTTATTTGTTAGTAAGCTTGATAAATAAGCTAGCTTCCTCGAAAGCATATCCAGAGACTTCATATTTAATTCGGTTTAACTTTCAAACCTTAGCCAGAATATTTTTTTCCGTAACTCAATCTCAACTCTAACAACGATATGTAGCATACGTGTACATCTCTTAAGTTAGACTTGTAGCCTGTTATGAGGATTACATTTCTTAAGATGTTGACTACCAGCCAACCTTTCACCTTTTGGACGTCTTCCCGCATCTGACGTCTTCCGACATCGCCAGCATCTAAGACTTCTACCTCATCTCACAATATCTTCAAATCCACATATTATTCGAATACGTTATGAAAGATTCTTTTTAGTTGTAGCTGTATCCGCTCTGGATTCATCTCACTGGATTTTTAATAATATTACACATTTAGTTTTTTTTACAAATATGGTTATATCATATATTTTGAAGCTTTTGCGGTTATTCATATAAGTCTTAAAAGGTTTTTGATAGTTTTGTATCGCGTGGTAAGACTTATAATACCGACGACTCAAAAACGTTCCTGTTTTCAACTACAGAACTTATTCGATGACTACAAACAAGCCCTGAATATGAAAACTGCAACGTCTGAATCATTAATTGAACAACGCGCTACAACACTTCGAATGATTTTATCCAATCGATGGTCATCTTATATTGTGAAAAAATATGAAAAAAGTGGAGCAACTTTTGGAATTCGTCGTTAATAATTCCAAAATATATGATAAATCTGTTCGACATAAATAGCAGTGGATCTAGCATGCGAATCTTCTGGTTTTCTCTATCAAGACATTGCTTATTTTAGTGCAACAGCTTACATACGATCAACTAATAAACACAATGATATATTCTATCCATGCATGAGAATGTCTATTCTCCTTATTTGCATAAAATAAATAATACAATACATTCATATTGAATCTGACAAAATAAACGTTAAATTTAAATGTGAATGAATGAATTTTTTAAATAAATTCAAAGCGATGACCTCACAATACGTCAACTTGCATGAAACCTCAGCAAAGGAACGTCAACAGGCATTAAATCTCAACATAGCAATACATGGGGTGACAGAATACGGCGTGATGATATATATGGTGTGATGATACGGGCGTTTGATAATTGAACATTTAAATGTGTTTTATAAAAAGATTTTAAATGTATTATATAAGTTCATTCAGATATTCAAATTTAAAAAAAGCTTTGAATGCATTCAAATAACATTCGATGATATCAAAATGTTTTAAATAAAAATTTCTCTGGTTTTAAATAACAGGTCTCTCATTACTAGGACGACAATATTATTTAAGTAATGTTACGTCTGATTGCTAACTTTAATTTTGACACAAAATTGTTATCTCATAAAAGTCTCTACAAGATATCATTATTTTGATACGGCAGCACTCATCGACAGTATTTTTGATACGGCAGCACCAATCCAGAACATTAATTTATGCTGTGAACCTCTCTTCTATCCCAGTCAACAAATCCGACACTTGTCTTAAAACAACGGTCTCCATAGAATGATATTTTTTTTAATATGTTGACCGATTACTTGAAACTTGTTTGTTTATTATTTACGAGTTGGTCTAAGAAGGAGCAATTTATTCAGTAAGCTTCCATAAAAGTGGTACATTAAAAACCAATCTCTGTTTTTTTTATTTCTAAATTTTTTTAAACTGTAGTTTTAACGCGACGAGCATTAAAGAAGCTGCATGTAACCCATTGGCAATACGCTGAGACACAGACAGGAGAAGATCCAAACATGGTATGTTAACAAAATCTATATAAATCTATTATTGTATCCATCTACTTCGATACATGATGTAAAAACCTAAATCAATATCCGTCAATTTAAATATATAGTGTAAAAACCTAAATCAATATCCGTCAATTTAAATATGTAGAGTAAAAACCTAAATCAATATCCATAAATTTAAATATGTAGTGTAAAAACCTAAATCAATATCCATCAATTTAAATATGTAGTGTAAAAACCTAAATCAATATCCATCAATTTAAATATGTAGTGTAAAAACCTAAATCAATATCCATCAGTTTAAATATGTAGTGTAAAAACAATAATATGGACGTTTTTGGTTGAGGAGTTAATGCGCTTAACTTCAGTTCAAAACGTCGCCTGATATAAACCTGCGCTTTATTTTTCATTATTTTGTTCCATTTAATATTTCCAAATTGGTGTTTTGAAAAAATTGGAGAGCGTAACCGTGAGACAAAATTGACTTCAGTTCCTATATTCGAGTCTTCGGACTTAGAATCATTGCACAATTTGGTAACACTACCGCATGTAAAGAGACAGCACATGTACTCGGCACATGCGAGAATCGTTCTTTTGAACGAGACTATGATCTATTGTTTCGGGTACCATCGGAAATCGAACAAGAAACTCCCGAGTGGAACTCGAGCGTCTCACCAACCGCTAGCCGTCTTACTCCCTCTAGGCAACTCGTGTATTTTCCACATAATTTTCGAGGATATGAGAATTAATTTGACTTTGGTCATATTATTATTTTAAATGTATTATATATTTTATTGAAACATAAAAACATCCAGTCGGTGCATCATATGCATGAATTTACAAAAATTATATTTTTCGAAAAACTTTACAACGTTAATAGTAAAAAGGTGACAAAATACAGATAAAGCGAATACTTTTTGTCGCAAAATATATATTTTTAACATGAGGGAAAATGTATCTGTTAATCTCAACACAATACGTTGTTATAACGAGGTGCTAGCAGTCAACCAAACTACGGGAGACCTAAAAATTGTTTTACCATATTCCTACAGGTGATATGTTCAGGTCCGACTTTTTTTATAATTCCAAGAACATAAAAATACGAGTATTAAGATCAAGTATTTAAAAAAATTAATAAGAAAAAAATAATTATTATGTATATAAACAGATCTCCAAACTTTTCTATCCAAGCACACAACTTTCGCCTTGTCCACATTCACATTTCTAGTCATTAACAATCTTCTATTATTCATACTTTTTACTTTACCTTTTTTTAGAATCTGGTCCATTTGATCCAGCCACGTTTTCGTCGATCTGCCTCTTTCAGCACACCTTGCACTTTTGACTTGTAAACTCGCTTAATCATTCATTCTCTCCACATGTGCTCCTTTCTTCATATTACTTTAAATATCCATGCATTCATTTCTGGTGTCTTCATTTTGGTTTCTTTCAAGCATTGACATTCCACAAATTTTCCTTGGTGTACCGCATCTCTACAACATAAATCTTACTCTTATCATTCTTCTGCGAAGTCCAAGTTTCACTTCCATACATCAAGATGGGCACCAACACACTATTACGTATTGTTATTTTTGGTGCTGCTGATATTTCACCATTGTTGTATATAACATTAAGTGATATGTAGTAATATGTGGTTATTTGAATTAATTTTGTTATTTTGATTAAATATGAAGAACGCTTTAAAATTGTTTCAAATGTCTCCAAACTTAGTTTTTGTAATATCAAGTAACAAATATCTAAACGAAGAAAAAAATATCAAAATACGAGTACATTTATAACTAAAATTCTTAATATAACTAAAAACACTTGAGTGTTTCTCCACAGATATAAAATTCTTTAAATTTGGACTGCTTGACTCAACCGAATATTATTCTTTCATCTTAAACAAAGATATTCATAAAAACATTACAAACCAGCCCTGGATGCAATGATGCCTTTTGATGTTGCATTTTTTTTTAATATTTCAATAGAGAGCACAAATGTAAGCTAAGGGGGAAAAACTGAAAAAAATTGAACGCTCGACAACTTGTTGAATGAGTTGATTATCTGAATTCAAGTGAAGCTAATAAACTAGCTTTTACCAATTCAAAATGAATGATTATTCTTTTAATAAACAACACTCTGCATGTAATATATTTATTATAAAAAAATCTCTCCAAGAGAAAAAGACATTACATATTGTACATACAAACTATCACGCCATATTCCTACTAGGTTATTGCGACACCCATCTTTCTGCATCCATTCGCCTTCTCATACAACTATGATATCTCTAAATTTTTAGATTTTCTACTTTCAAAATATCATACACTTGATCCAACCATACTTACCTCAGTCTTCATGTACCACCCCTTTTACTCACATTTACATTGGGTATTGGTTTTATTAGTCTTTATTCATTCATCCATTCCACGTGCTCAAACTATATCAGTATGCTCTTCTTCACCAACATATCAGCCTTAAATTCACTTCATTTCTTATCACTTCAATCCGTATTCTGTCATCCCATGTATTTTCCTAAGTACACGAATTTGCACAACATTTATTCGGCTCTTTTTAGTCTTGTTCCACGTCCATGTTTCACTTCCATGCTCCAAAGTTGGTACTAAAATACTGTTGTGAAATATTATCTTGGCAAATGTTGATACTGTCTGTTCAAAAGAAGAGTAATGTTTTATTAAAATAAATTATTTTAGAGTTAAGCTCCAAACCCCAAAATATTTATATCTTCATTTTTAAATTAACAGATGAATATTTTAATTGTTTTTAAAATATTTTTTATAATCTTATTACAAATTTATTTTCAAACATTATTACAAAAAATATGATAGGGTGTAGTTTATTTATTTTTTTATTCATTTTACACATGATAAAAAATATATATAATTTGCTATAAAACAAAAAGTAATTCAATTTGAACACAATTTTAATGGATCTGGGTTTGTTGGCTTTTATTTGTCGTGTCCCCAGTAAACTAGGCTTTTGCCTGTATCTCACTGAGGACTTTAATTTATTGAATCAACTTAACTATTGAATCCTTATTGCATGTAATATTTTTTTACACTTACGGTTCGAGGAATAATGAAGCATTATTTATATTTATTAAACAATACATAATTCAAACATTCTAAAATATTTCTTAATATTTAAAAAAATATATATTTGGTATTGTTAAATATAGTGTGTTAAACGAAGTGTATTTAACAGTACTGTATACATATGTGTCACACACATTATTATTTTTAAAGAAAAATAAAATATATTTTGACACTTATTTTCAATTTATTAAACATTCAAAATGTAATTTGTTTCGAAGTGAACGAATACGAATATATGAGACGGTAAAGTCTGTATACAGTAGTCTTTCGCAATGCAAGTGGCAAGCATAATACATACAATATAAGAAAATAACAAAGCCCGTAACATGTGAGCTACTGCATTTAGCAATGCAGAATAGCTGCATTCCCTCCAGACAGGTATTATGATGCTTATATCGTGCAGCTTTACAGGACTCAAAACTTTTCGCATGATTCCAGAGGGAAATATTTCCCTTAATGGAGATGGAGAAGACAGTGGCGGATAAAATTCATTTCAGCCTTTTTTTTAATGGATTATTTTTGTGCTTGAAGAGAGTGAAATATAAAAATTAAGTTTTGTAAATTCTTGTATGAATATGTGGGAGGAATTGAGTTGATCAAGAAGCGATAAGTTAAATATTTGCTAAATTGACTGAACAATATGAAATACTCGTAGACACGACTTTTTTTATTCTTGAATGAACGGATGGGATTCATTGAGTTGATCATGTAGTGAGAGTTAAAAATGAGTTAAACTTACTGAGAATAAGGAAATAGTGACGACGATTTTTTTATAAATTCTTGGATGAACAGTTTTGATAGATTAAGTTGGTCAGGAAGTGATCAATTTATAATAAGTTAATTTGGTAGCATTAGGGTTGAGTTGTATTGTATCGCATGATATATGGTGTTTTTGGGTGCCACAAGCTGTTATCCGTGATATTCTTCTCCTCCTTAAAAGTAGAATTATAAATATATACATATAATACTGCGCTTCACACAAATCTGCGCCTATCGTTGTGGATCGAAAGGGGTGAGGTAGTTGGTAATATTTTTTTGGCCTGGAATGAACTAGATTGATGTTCGCGTCGTAGTCTGAAATTGAGCTAATCAGACGATTTGGAGTGGCTCGAAAGTGAACAGTAAACCCTCTCGGCCAGAGAGACCGCGAATTCCCGGACGGTAAAGAGGCATGTATCCTCGTTAAATATTTTATTGATAACAACGTACGGCGCGTCCATTGTGGTGCGCATATCTTTATTTAGCAAAACCTGGAATTTGCACATGTGAGTCTCGGCCGCATAGCACCAGACTGGAATGAAGTGCATCATTTGAGGACTTATGATGGGATTGTACAAGTTTAACTTGTTACGAAGTGACATCCTATTGTATCTGCCTGTGAGTGGATAGAGGACTTTTAGAGATCCGTACGCCTGGTGAACGTCCGTGCACCTCTCATCGACGCCGTGTACAAGAATTGGGAATGTATCCATCATGTTTGTTAAAAATTATCGAAAAAGATTTGCATTTTTATCCGTATAAAATTCAATGGACACAAGAGCTACACGTAAATGACCATAAACGGCGTTGAGATTAGAGTGCTCGGACATTTCAGGTCGGTATAGACGACCACCATTTTTTGGTAAAAAATCATCATGAGCGACGAGGCACATTTCGACTTGGCTGGCTTTATTAATAAACAAAATAGCCACTATTGGGGCACTGAAAATCCTCAATTGATACACCAACAACCATTACACCCTCGTAGAGTGACTGTACGGTGCACCATTTAGGCCGGTAGCATCATTGGGTCATATTTATTTGAGGATTCTAGAGGCAATGCTGTAATAATTACTGGTGATCGCTATCGTGACATGTTGGTAAACTTTCTTGTGCCCGAATTGAATCAATTGGGCCTACAGCACATGTGGTTCCAACAGGACGGGGCCACATCACACACAGCTCGTACTGCGATGCAATTTTTGGGAGAAACTTTTCCCGGCCGAATAATGTCAAAAAGTGGTGATATCGACTGGCTCCAACGATCCCCTGATTCGACCGCCTCCGATTATTTCCTATGGGGGTTCTTGGAGGAAAAGGTTTACACCAACAAACCAGCCACAATTCCGTGCTTAAGGACAACATTCGACAATAAATTACAGAAATAGCACCAGAAGTGTCCGAGAACGTTATGAAAAATATGCTTGAAAGAGCTCGCGTTTGCGCCACGGCTAGAGGCAGCCACTTGACCGACATTATATTTCATACATAATGGTAAAGACTTTATAATCAATCAATTAAATATAAATTATAAAATTGTGTTTTATTTAAAAGTTATTCAAAAAAAAAACATCGGCCTGGAACATAAAACGCACCCTGTATATAGAAATCTTTATTAAAAATAAATCCGCGTCTGCGGAGTTTGTGGTCACGCATTTCAAACCAACGTATTTGAGTCATTAAGGATTACAATCTGCATTCTTTAAGTTCACACGCCCTTTGCAGGTTCCAGCTTAATTGCATTACAGGGCTGGCACAAGGAATTCAAGAAATTATTGAATCACAACAAAGATCAAATCAGTTATAAACGATTTAGTAAGAAAATTGATGATTCAGTGAAATGTTTTTCTTCTCGTTTGATAAATCTTTCTCGACTGGATACTAAGATTAATCATATATACCACATCCTTCTGAGTATCGATGATCTCCTCAGATTTCACGGTAAATGAAAAAAACTTGACCCACACGTAGCCTATGCAAGGTGTGGTAACATGGCATCCGTGAATCTAATTCAGGGTGCACACAATCTTTTCAGTAAGTTCGCTCCCTAAATGCAAAGTTATGATTGTAAACTTATCATTTTTACATATTGGTGAAACGGAAAAGTTGAAATACGTGGCCTGGAAGAAACAGCTAATGAAACTACTGAAACTACTGAAATATACAGATCTTCCCCGTATGGGCTAGAAAAGGTAACGACACCGGCATACACAGTGTATAAGTATTATTATCAGACGAATTATTATACCATACGAACTCTTTTACCATACTGGGTCCCTTTTTTAGCCATCGGAAATCGAACTCCGCCCCTGTTGAAAAAACAGGATAGTTTCTTCTTTTGTAATAAAAAAACAAAGACGCACGACCGTTCAGCAACAAAACTCGGCTCACACTGAAGCGGGGGAAGGAGCTAACTGGTGCGCATACGAGCGCAGGGGAGTGGGGGTCGGCACAGGGCGTGGTGTGCAATAGTTCTTTACTTTCTGGACGCGCCTAGTAATTGGGCACTTTACGCAAAAAATCCTTGAGATAAAATCTAAATCGAAGAACTAGTATCCCAGTCAAGACCTAAAGTTGGAGAAATGCAGAGGAATATTATCTAATACTTAAATCAAAAACAAAAAATGTTAAAATTGTTGCGGGCAATTTTGTGCCTCAAATAGGGATTTATTTCGGTATAATAATTCATCCGCATCCATTGTAAAAATTAAGCGATATTAAGTTGCGTCTCATTCGTTAGATAACATTAGCCTGTTTACGAAAAATTCATTAAGAATTCTCCCCTAGCCCCTTTTAAATAACTGTTTTTAAAAGGGGCATTGTTTAAGAAGGAATTTGATGGCTTTTACTCAGAACTGGATAGAATTTTCTAGAAAAAGTTTCACGTCGTTCTGAGTGAAGATTCAAATGGTGATGACTCTGTTCCCACTCATCTGTGAAAGGGATGAGATGCGATCCTTAAAGAGACTCGAGAAGCCCTTGGGCACTGAACCGGGAACCAATTTCAGAGGCACGTTTCTCACCTGCCTGCGACGAAGCCTCAATATATGGGGACTCCAACTAATCTCTAGTTCACCGTGCCGCTGAAACTATGGACGTTTTTACCGGCTGCCCCGTTGCATCTATGGTCCAAGCTTTATATTGTATCAATCCCCAGTTTCTTAAATTAGCCCGGTATTCGTAAGCCGACCAACCCTTTGTGTAGCCACTTAGAGATCGTACTTAATTTGTATACTTCTTTTATAAATTGTTTTCTTTATACATTTTGAGTCTTAATATAAATTTAACTTCTTTATAATGTTTCCTTTTTTTTTACTAGCACCCACACTTCATTACTCCATATTAGAATAAATATTTACCTTTAATGTTGATACTCTTCGAATAAGTAAATTCGAATATACGGGAATAACTACCTAATAAAGAGGAGCCCAAATCTAAGTCGTGGTTTTTTTAACATACTGAATTTCAATGTAGATTTTCTGATTTTTTCCTTAAAATAATATCCATAAAAAACGGCTTCTAATAAAATATTAATCTAACTTATAAGTATATATTATTGACAAATTATAAATATTACACTTTACTCGTATATAAATTGAGTATCGAAAGATGGTGACTGTAGCTATTAGATTAGGAAATTCCCCGCATATTTATATGTTTAGAAAAGCACATTTGATCAGAAAACTACAAGAAGGGAAGACAAACAACAAATAAGCCTTTCGAAACCTTCCGACATGTTATAGTAACGTAATCTTTACGCGAAGTGTAGTGTAAACGTAGTGTTCACATATAATCAAAAATGTTGATAAGACCTCCCAAAAGTGAATTGTCTTCAAGTGCTTTCTAAATCTACACACGTCACCTATATATCTAACACTGAAAGACAGATCATTCCATTCGATACCACAGCACCAGCATTGACTCAATTTCCGTGTCACCCTCATTAAAGTATATCTCATTAAAGATATACTGTTGTTTTTTATTGCGAAATTTGTTAATTTATTAATTTGTATGGTGCCCTTCCATATATTTGAATCGATGATACAGATATGTTAAATAGCGTGATGGCAAACAATACTGTCTTCGGCTCCAGTAATCAAGCCTTCGGGTTAAGAACCACAGAATTATCCAAGTGACTCACAGTTTGTCATCGTACATGTTACAAATACTACCACATATGGACAGGATCTTTGTTTTCTTTTTTGGGTACCATAGTAAATTGAACCCGAAACCCCCAGGTGAAATACTAGAATCTTATCAACTAGACCATGGGTCTCCAAACTTGTTAGCCTAAGGGCCACATTGACTCCTCCACTAAGTCTCAAGGGCCAAGACATACCTAGCTCATCATACCAACATACTGTAGTTTTGAATTACGCGCAAATTTTCGTATTGGGACTAGCCTAGTGAGATATCTATGGCGCAGGGCTCGGGGGTGGACTCCGCTCCATACGTAATTTTGGTTGGTACTTACTTACGGTTGGTGTAGCGATATTTTTAAAGAAAAATATTTAAAGTCATCATTGCTGGAATTTTATAAGTCTTCCATTTATGAAACTAATCAAACTCACATAGTTTGATTAGTTGCATAAATTTGCTCGTGGCTTACTTACATTGTAAGTTTTACAATGTAATCAAAATAAACTATGACGAGCCGGATTGGCGGTGCTCGCGGGCCGGTGTTGGCTCGCGGGCCGTAGTTTGGAGACCCCTGAACTAGACCATTGAGATCAGCAAAAAAAATGTGATGTCGATTGTATGAGTATCAAAGAATAAACCACCTTGTTGACATAAATAAAAAAATATATACCTGGTTATATAAGTCATATATTGTAGAAAACTCTTTTGGAATAGACTTTCTCTAATCAGATATAGAGGTGCATGGCCGCGTGAAAACGCATTGGACTTCCGTGCAGAAGTTCGCCGGTTCGAACCCCACGCTGTGTCGGTTCGAACTCCACGCAGCCCCTTTGAATGACACAGGTAGTTTTTCCACGTAGTGTTCGGGGGAATAAGAATGCCTTTTATTTAAATCATATTTTCTTTCAAAAAAAAGGGAGAAAAAACATGCCGGTATTCTCCTATCGTCTCACTTCAAGTGTGCTATCGGATCCAATACGCCATTAACGTCGGAATGGCGAGGGGACTCTCGACTATGAGACCCTGAAACGACAATATTGGTTTTCTAAAGACTAAGTTAATTGAGATTAATAAATCGACAGGAGCATTTTTTTATTATAAGTGATTCCATTGAAAGAAAAATATGTTTTATATGATATTGTGTTCATATTCGTGCATTTTGTTCCTTTTTCGATATTTTATTCTCAAACTTTTCCGTCCGTTTGTGTCGTTATGATTATATTCGAAACAGTAATATGCAAAATGGTTATACACGTATAATTAGTATGTATTATATATTATTTACTTTGAGATCACGTACAATATAAAAATAAATAAAATAAAATAAATGAGTCGTTTTCTTTTCATAGAATAGTCTTCCATCACAAAAGTCGACACTATTTATCTTGATGTTAAATCTAAATATATTGTAACATACAGCACCGGTACAAAGGCTTTATGTTAAAATAGGTGGATGGCAGCCGCTCAATACTCGAAGATTCTGGTTTACTTCTTGTTTTTTCGAGTAAAAGTAGCAGGGTGAAGAGATTCCTCTTTAGCGGATAGAAGTTGTTGTAAATAAAACACAGTAGACGTTCCAGAAACCGAAAATATATTTTTGTCATTTTTCGTTCCTTATGTACAGCCCACCGCTCATCGTAAGCCCCTTTATTCGCCCATGTATGCCGTCATGGCTTACTAGATACTATGTATATCGCGCATTCCTCGCTTGCATAGGCCGATCGACTTTTTATAGTGACTATTGCGAAGACCACGCGTAAGGAACATTTCATTACAATATGTACACAGCAATTACAAATAAATAATATATTTTAGGTGACGCATACGTCCGATACATCTATTATCAAAAATAAAAAACCTCTCGACTCCATTTTTTTTCGAAATAACTAGATAACCTTGCACTGGATGCACCGAAAAGAATGTCAATGTCACCCGACGTCTATAATTCTGTTCAATATCTAGACCAAGCATAAATAACCTTTTTAGTTTGAAGGCCAGAATAAGTAAGCTTAAATTTTTTTAATAAAATTTACAAAATAATAAAAGCAATAATATAATATATTGTTAAAGGTAAAGATTATTAACGTCATGATTGGAAACGATGTTAAATTAACACTCAATTTATTTTAATTAACACTTAATTATTTCAAACAAATGATTTATTTGAAATGTAATATATTGGGTGTTAACATAAGTTGTGTCCGTTTTTTTTTAATTTAAAAATGAGCATCAAAAGTAAAACAAAATGGTAAATGTTATACGTCATTCGAAAGAAAATTTTCTGCTCTACAAGATATTGTGTTTGCTTTTACGTTACATGTATTATTTTATATGATTACAAGCCTTCAAAATGGAATGTCAAGTAGATGAAAGTGAGAATTTTCGACACCTCTTTCTGTTCGCATTCAATCGAGGGAATAAAGATGCCAAAGCTGCTTGCGATATTTGCGAAGTGTACGGTGAAGATGCTATGAATTGAAGGACAGCTCGTCGATGGTTTTTGCGTTTCAAAGACGGTAATTTCGACCTGGAAGACATGGAGCGTTCCGGATGACCAGAGGACTTCGATGAGGACCGCTTAAACCATAAAATTCATGAAGATCTTGGCTGAGCAGATGAATTGTAGTCACATGATTGTATACCGCCATCTTAAATCAATGGTAAAAGTCCAGAAGTTCGGCATTTGGGTTCCACATGTTTTGAGTGAAAACAACAAAAATCAACGTTCGACAATTTCTGCTGGTTTGCTCGCGCTTCATAGAGCTGCGCATAGCCACAAGCAAAGGTTCCTTTACCGCATCATTACTGGTGATGAAAAATGGTTTGAAAATGGTGATGAAAAAAAAAATGGTGATGAAAAATATTTGAAGGGGATCTTTATGAATAATATGGTTTAAGCGGTCTTCATCGAAGTCCACTGGTCGTCCGAAACGCTCCATGTCTTTCAGGTTGAAATTACCGTCTTTGAAACGCAAAAACCATCGACGAGCTGTCCTTTCATTCATAGCATCTCCGCCGTACACTTCGCAAATATCGCAAGCAGCTTTGGCAGCTGTCGAAAATGCTCACTTTCGTCTACTTGACATTCAATTTTGAAGGCTTGTAATCAAATAAAATAATATATGTATGACGTATAACATTTACCATTTTGTTTTACTTTTAGTGCTCATTTTTAAATTGAAAATAAAAACGGACACCATTTATGTTAACACCTAATATATATTGTCTTTGAAATATTCCTAAAAAATAATAATTTCTTAATTTAGTTTTTAATAAGTAGTATTTTTTCCATAAAAATAACAGTATTAATTTGAAATATAAACAAACGTGAATTATAGTATATAATTACAAGAAATAAAACATAATGAATAATCAATATTCGTTTCAACTTTCGTAGTTTAAAGTCTCAAATTATTTTCCTAGCCGGAGATCAGATTTATACCAAAACTTGTTAATGAAAAATTTTAAATTTTCTAGAGAAAATTTAATAATAGTCAGCGCGTCACATTAAAACTCCGCGGGCCAGATGTAACCCGCAGGACACGGGTCGCGCCAGATGTAACCCGCAGGACACGGGTTGCTCATGACTGATTTTAAGTTATTACTTCACTTGAGTCCAACTCAAACGATACACTCTGCACCCAAGAAACACTCTGCACCCAAATTTCCCCAGAGGTGGAGAACTCTTTAAACTTTATTTTTGTAATCCTTAATATCTTATTTTAAAGTCATTATTAAATATTTTTATCCACTATGACCAAGCGATTATTATATTTAGTCAACAATATATCAGACTATAATCATCAATCAACACTTGTTTAACCAGCAATCAAATTTGACATTCTTAGACATCGCGTTTCATTCTTCATTGCATTTACACACGAACCATTCTTAGACATCGCGTTTCATTCTTCATTGCATTTACACACGAACCATTCTCTCTCAAGACATAATCACAATTAATCTTATTTTTTACTCGTTTTTTTAAACCAACTCCACATACATTCCTTCACGTCATTTCTTTGTCAGGGTAGGCAGAGAGTACAAAACGTTAAACTTTCCTATCACGACACACAGCTTTCGCCTCCACTACATCCATACACCATTTACTCCGCATTCTTACAAAATATATCATCGTTTTAGTCTATTTCTAAATCATATTACTATTTTTTTCATGTTTCCTTCAACATATCTGAATTGGTGATTAGGTTATAACTGTATTGAAGAATTAACATATTAAAGATCGTGGCTAGAAGACAATATTATCTTTGGCCCCGTTAGTCGAAACTTTGGGTTTAGAACCACTGAAATAAGCATGGTGCTCACGGATCGTCATGCACGTGTTGGCTATACGTGAAGAGACAATAACATTCGGACATGTACTCGGCGAATACGAGAATTATTGCCTGACGAACGCTTTTATCAGACTAGGATAATTTTATTAATATTTATTTTTGTACTATCGGGAATCGATTCCGAAACTCCCGTGTATAAGTTAAGTACCTTAGCAACTAGTCCACGGAGATCCTCATTATTGATCTATGAATGCACGATATGATTTTCGATTTATATTCAAGAATTATTTGCTGAGTGTTCACATCATCATAACCATTCATACGAAAAATTATAATCAAAAACTTAACATTCATACACAACTATAATGTAAACCTGCATATAATTTGCCGTCAAACCATCATGTCAACTAAATGTTTGGAAGATATTTGAAATTGTCACTTGAATAAATCTGCCTTTACATTGACGAAATACTTCTTATTAATTATAGTAAAATCAATTACAAATATAATTTATATACTCGTAGATTCATGTGTGAAGGAACTACATAGGTCAATTGGTGGCATACAAATTTTGGGTGTGAAAGTATGCGGATTACTGTATGCAGATGACATGGTATGCAGATGACAAGTGTTGGTGGAAAGAGAAGATGAATTATTGAGTTTGATAAATAAATTGTATGAGATATGCGAAGAAAAATATCTGAGAATAAATATTGCAAAATCCAAATTTCAAATTTCGCGTCTTCCACATCCATACACTTTCTTATACAGCGCCGATGTCTCTTATGTTACTTCTTATTTTTCCTTCTTTTAAAAAAATCGCTTGATTCAACCATACTTTCCTTGGTCTTCCTTTACCACGCCTTCCACTCCCATTTGCGATGTACTCGTATATTTGTATTTTTTAGTCTTTCTTCATTCATTCGTTCCTTGTTACCAAACCATCTCGGATTTAAGTTCACATTAATCTATAATCACTTTATTCCTTTTTCTACCGTACATTGCCACCTCATATATTGTATTTTTCTAAGTATATACACTATATGTCCAATGCAAAAGGTGACTGATGGAAAATGAACAAGACATTGTTTATTTTTGGTTTACATTAGCTTTTATTCAAAATGCACTCTTTGTGAGTCAAAACAATACTGGAAACGGTTGTAAAACTTTCTAAAGCACTTTTAAAACTCATTCTTCGGAATTGCCTCCAAAATCACGGATGAAGGCTTCTGGATGTCTGAAATCGTGTCGGAACTGTTTTCTTTCATCGCCGATTTCAGTTTCGGGAATAGCCAGAAGTGGCATGGATCCAAATCAAGCTTTGAAACTTTTACAGAAGATAGTCAATGTGTCGCTAGTTAACTCATTTATTCATCCACAGACGGCGCTGGTGGTTACGCGAAAATAAAATCAGTTACCTTTCCCATAGGACAGACCGTGTACATTTATTCGTCTGTGTTTCCACGTCTATGTTTAACTCCCATACATCAAAGATGGCACTAAAATACTGGCGCTGATAGTTGGTGATGAGAGAAGTTTTACATAATATGAATTTATTCTTATTTCTCTGAAGTTCAAAACATTCGTACTTTCTTATTTTTCTTATTATGCGTGGTTTAATGTATGTAGCCAGGCCACCTGTTTTACGGGTAGTCATGATAAAGTTCACATTCGTTTTGTCTGAATTTTACTCCAGGCATATAAAATGATAAACGAGCTACCCGCTACTTGGTGGTCGGCACTCGATACGCTGGAATTGAATAACGACATAAAATGCTCTACCAGTGATGAACCCATAAGCGAATTTGTGTCCGGTTTCAACGAAGTATAAATCAATCGAACTCGATGATGTTGCATATGAATTACAAAAAAGCTTTGAGCTGGAAAAGGAAAAAATAAAAAAGAATAGAACTCAACACGATACAAATATCACGTATCAGAAAATCTCTTAGCTCGTTTATAATACACTTAATTGTGGTATTCACTAAACTGATTTTTATCACTTTGCATGCAAATTTCTCATGTGCATGTGTCAACCTAGATAAGTTTAAATAATAAACATAAATGAATTAAAATATTCTTCTTTGTTACCCTGCTTTATATTAAAGGGTATCAGTAGCACTAATTGTAAACTTTAAAATACTTTAATGAATGAGAAAAATTTATAGCGTCTGCTTTTGGAAATATTTTTGTTTTATTGTGTATCTTTCATATAACTTCTTCTCAAAAATGTCGACCAAAACGTTACAATTATATATCTATATGTGAACCTTTATACTTAATAGGTGTACTATGGGGGTAAAATCAATAACGTCTTGTCTGAAAAGGAATTTCTTCATAATTAAGCGTAATTCATTATCAAAGAAAGTGTTAGTTATAATTTTTTTTGACAAGTATAATATAAAGTTAGATGTATATTTGAAGAACCTACATTCGTGTGTTAATTAAAGTAAATGCATGACATTATATTGATAGTAACTGCGAGCACACATGAATTTTTAATAAGGAATATATCATATATTTTCAATACATTGAAGTTTTATTTTGCGGGTCGTTTTTTAACTAAGAGTAAATATGTAAAAACCAATAGAAAACTATAATGGTTGTACGTTTATCGATTTATCTTTTTTGTATATTCAAAATAATTCAACGGTCTCAAACTTCTAAATTTTCAAAATATAATTATTGTTTATGTCGTTAGCTTTATTAACATCTACATTTTTTAAAGGTTTTACTATTTAAGAGATTATTTTTTTAAATAAAAATTTGCATATCGATTTATTATAAATAACAAATTTATTTTTTCATTATTTTTCACTTATTTATGTTTAAATAAATTTATGTTTATTGACTTCCGAGTATTTATGTTTAAAAACTTGAATTTTTTGTAATTATCGTGTACATCATATTAAAAAAAATCGCCATTTTCGATCATATATTCTGAAAATACTTATAACAAAATCATATTTCCGCATCCATGCGACTAATGAACATTTTTTGTAATTATTGATTTAAATACTGGTTATTGTATCATTTTACAAATTTATTATAATATCAAAAAATATATTTAAAAATACGTAAATGTCCGCTTATGCCCACAAATTCTATATAACATATATTATTTACAGTTTTAATTTCATTGGTTAAAAGCATACAATGGGAAGATACTGATTATAATATTTTAAAGTCTGCAATTACCATGAATTACATTAATGAAAAATATAAGTGCTTGTTAACATAAATGTTAATTTCATTTGGAATTTTTTTTATATTCTTTTTGTCTTCTCACAGATATAAAATTGATCTCATTTAGAAATATTTCCAAGTAAAGATAGCAATTCCAGAAAAAAATTAGTAAAGTCGTTCGAAGAAATTATAATTGATTCATTAAATGTGATTTTTTTTATACATTAGTTAGTATGTATTATATATATTTTTCAAGGTCCAAAATACCCTACATTACGAAGTAAAATATTTTCAAATATAAACTAAAAGTTTTAAAAAGAGAACGTTTGTACGTTCGAAATAAAAAAAGTTATTTTAATAACCGACTATAATAAATACTATATAACCACCTGGTATACCTTTAAATGGAGCCCCGTCTCTCGGCATAAAATTATTAAATCAAGAATTCTTGACGTTATAATATGATTGGCCAGGATAACCGATAAACGCGACCGCAAAACATAAAATGAAAAGCATATTATTTGGTGTTTTATTTGCAAAAAGATCCTTCTCAAAAACATACATAAATTGATTTTTTTTTCAAACACTATTAAAGATTTGAATGCGAAAATTGTAGTACCAACACAAGACAGCATTTTTTGTGCAATTTAATTTAACGTAATTGCGATATGTGTGAACCAGTTTCAATATTGTGCCACGCATGTTTTTTTTTTATATCTGGAGTTTCCTCTGCGTTAAATTTACCCACCTCCTAACGGTTCTTCCAGAGATTGTGAATCAATTTATTGAAAATAAATTAATCACTACTTTGTATCTGATGTTAGTTCAATATTTATGCTACTGAACGAAGAAATCGGACAATTTTCTGTTTCTTCGCAAAAGTGGTTTTATCGTGTATATATCTGGTTAGTTGGAAAATCCCAAATATAATAAAACCGCCAAATTGTATTGTATTCAACCGAAATGCAATACAATTCGATACAAGCAAAGTAGTGTATACGGGTGGCTAAACTCGATACGATCAATCTACTTGGTTGACAGTGATTAATATACAATATACTCGTATTATACTAATGGACTTCAAATAGTGCTCAAGATAAAATTTGCAGTTCTCAGGAACAATTTGAAATTATCATGAAACTTAGTTTATCTACATCACTTTGATTACTTTATTGCCAAGAGACAATAACATAAATCAACTCCTTAAAATTAAACATATTAAAATAATAGCAGGTAGAAATTGTTATCCATAATAATACAAAACCCCACAATGTCTCAAAAAATAAATAAAACTTAAATTCATTAAAATTATCCTAAAACTGTTAAAATAAAACTGTTCAGTGATTATTTAATGATAGATTTAAAAATTTCTGCATTTAACACATACAAGCATATTTTCACGCCATTTTCTTATCAGGGTAGACAGAGAGGACAGTACGCCAGACTTTTCAATCGCAAAATATGCCTTCTGTCTTCTCTATATTCGTGCATCTCATAGAGCTCCTTTGTTTTATCCCCTTCTCACAGGTCTTCTTTCTGAGTTTCTTTCACTTAATCCAATCTTTATTTTAGATTTTCTCTACCACGTCTTATCATTTAGTAAAATTTTAAAGCATTTTTCGTTTTGATATTTAACAAATTCGCATGATTTTATTAACGTTTGTTACATCCATAATACCATCACGCCGTCTCCCTGTAAGGGTGGGTATAGAGGAAAGTGCACCTGGTATTTCAATTGTGACTATTTTTTTATTTTTCATAATTTGTTCTTCTTTTTCTAATCAAGTCCTAATTTCAATTCCAGTTGTATTTTTATTTGTGCTTTTTAATTATCTCGTAATCAACTCTTTATTTTTCCTAAATATCTTTAATGCTTTTTATTTTTCATAATTTAGAACACTATTCCTAATCAAAAGTAGATTTCTATTCAACACAGTATTACTTTAACTTGCGCTCTTCAATTACCTCATTATCAATTCTTTATTGATCTGTCACTTCATTTTTTAATTATGTTTCTGAATTAATATTATAATATTATATTTTAATAAATCTCGATGTACCTATAAGCATATTTACATGGAAGTTGTTTAATTAATAATCTGTCTCACATATTATTTTCAGGCGACATGTTTGCACCTCCCAGAAAGAAATTGCTAAACCGGTTAAAATAACTGAGAGTTATTCAAAACCTTCATATAAATCATTTTCGCAAAAGTGCCTCAACAATCAAATCTGCCAGGGAGTGAGGTAAGTTCTTAAAATAGACTATTTAATATATGAAGTATGTTTAAATCAAAAATGTTAAAGATCGTTAAAATGTTTATTGATCGATTACCTAACCCAAATATTAGTCCTGTGATTATCCTGTCAGACAGACCAACAAGTTACATTTGAGGGAAGACAATATTGTATGACGCAGTATCAGCATATAATAATACATATAGTACCCTATACGAGTACGTTCATTTAGCGTCAATCAACGGAATCTTGAACAAAGTCACAATCCAAAATTTTAACTTTACATAAAAAAAAATATTTTACTATAGATGCATATCATTACGCCGTTTCCCTTGCGGGGTAGGCAGAGAACGCAGATCTCCAAACGTTTCTATCCAAGCACACACTTTTCGCCTCCTCTACGTTCAAACATCTCGTCATAAACAATATTCTATTTTACGTACTTCTCACATTACCTTCTTTCAAAATCTGGTCCATTTGATCTAGCAATGTTTTCTTCGATCTACTTTTTACACGCACACCTTGCACTTCTGACTTGTATACTCGGTAGACACTATTTCATTAATCACTCTCTCCACATGTCCAAGCCATCTTAAAGCTCCTTTCATTAATTATAGTCACGCATTCATTTCTAATATCTTTGTTCAGCCTACTTTCACACATACATTGACACTTCACCTTTTTTCTTAATGTACGCATCTCAACAGTATTAATCCTACATTCACCCATCTTCTGTTTAATCCGAGTTTCACTTCCGTACGTCAAGATTTATTTACAAAGAAAAATAAAAATTATTTACTGAAGAGTAAATAATTTTTATTTTTCTTTGTTATGTGGGTTAAAATGTTAGTTTACATTTTTATACAAGACATGAATTTTATAAAACGCGATTTAAAATCATTCAAAGTTGTTTTCTCCGCGTATTTTATAAAATGAAAAGAGACGGTGAAGAAATTTATAAGGATGCATTAAGCTCTTGATGCTTTTATAGGATAACGGAGTTTATAAGGTTGCATTGAGCTTTTGATGCTTTTATAGGATAACGGAGTTTGATTTTGAAATCAGATTGAAATTATATTTCAATATATTTTATGTTAGAACATTGAGCAAAGATTAAAGTAAAGTTTGTTGATGAAAACATTTTTTCGTAACAAGGAAGGTTTTTTCATTCAATTTTATCTAAGGTCATACATAATGTTATCAAAATATCTCTTTTATCTGGTCATATCAAATATATCTTTTATCTGGTAAAAATATCTCTTTTATCTGGTTATCAAAATATCTCTTTTATCTGGTATTTCTAGACACGTCGGTAGCATTTTAAAAAAAAATTCTCACGAGTTTTCTTATTGAAGAAAGAACGCATATGTAAAAAAATAAAGTAAAACGTTGTTTATATATGTTGTTTTTATGTTTTTGTATAAAAAATAATATTTAATCAAAAACTTCAAAATATTCAACTTCTGGAACTTTGAAATATTCACATTGAAGAGTTTTTGATTATACTATACAGTGACAGAAAAGAAGGTATTTGTATCCTAAACCCATACCGAAGCTCATTAGATAGTTGCAGGGTCGGTTTCATGCATGCGCTATAGATGCCATGGCTAACATACTCGTAGTGCTCCAATAACAGCGTTCATATTGTACTCGTACTTTTTAAATTTAAACAGCACAAAAAGGCGTTTTTGTAATATTTGAGATTTAATAGAGTTGTTTAGAAAAATAACATTTATGTTAGCAACTTCTTTGTTTGTGTGTGTGCTGTATCACGTATACAAATTATGATTTAATTGAATATATTCTAAAGAAATCTATATAGTATAACACCGTTGCTTAATACAAAAATAGCAAATACTTGATTTACCTAGAGCTTTTTTTTGTAATAGACAAAATTCAAGCGGAATAATGACGATCTTAAACGACAATAAATTAAATCAAACAATAGTCACCTGGAATACTGTCCAATATTTAATGACAGGTAACTACATAATTACGATCAAATAATGACCCAAAAGATCAGTTTTCTGTAATGATAAATAGATTCTTAAACTTTGGCAATGGATATGATCTGTCTGGTATTGATATATGTGGGCCATGAAGATCAGAATGCTAATGAGCTGAAAACATTCGAAATGTGAATGCATCGAAGAATGATAAAATAATTGGTATCATCATATCTCAAACATCAAGATATTGCACTAAGCAAGTGTAATACGGAAAATCTTAAATGCCAAAAATTTGCTTATCTGGTTCCTATACTGAGAGGAGAAAATACCACTTGCTAAATTAACATTGATGGGTAAAATCGTTAATCGACATGGAATCGGTAGAGAGCGTATGTTGTGTACAACATTCGCACATGGATAGGTACATATCTAGACAGTTAAAATCGTTAATCGACATGGAATCGGTAGAGAACGTCTGTTGTGTACAACATTCGCACATGGATAGGTACATATCTAGACAGTTAAAATCGTTAATCGACGTGGAATCGGTAGAGAACGTCTGTTGTGTACAACATTCGCACATGGATAGGTACATATCTAGACAGTTAAAATCGTTAATCGACATGGAATCGGTAGAGAACGTCTGTTGTGTACAACATTCGCACATGGATAGGTACATATCTAGACAGTTAAAATCGTTAATCGACATGGAATCGGTAGAGAACGTCTGTTGTGTACAACATTCGCACATGGATAGGTACATATCTAGACAGTTAAAATCGTTAATCGACATGGAATCGGTAGAGAACGTCTGTTGTGTACAACATTCGCACATGGATAGGTATAACATATAATCTAGACAGTTAAAAAGCCACAGAAAAATCGCTAAAGACAGAGATATTTTTTCAAGAGTTATCATCAACGTAGGGAAACCAAATACTGCATACGAATATGATTAAGAAGATTGAATCTGAACGATCTGTCTAATGGGACTTGTTTAGAAAACTCCGAGGAATTTTTATGTGCCATTGTCTGTGGATAGTGACCAGCAATCTTCACGTCCAAATTATACAACGTATTCATTACCTCCCACTCACACATATACATAATACCACCACTCCGTTTTCTTATTGGGGTAGGCAAATAATAAAGCGTCAAATTTTCCAATAAGCGACACGTATATTTAACCTCTTCTACATCCTTTCACGTTCTCTTACAAATTTTATTATTTCTCTGGCATTTCCTTTTAAAATATCATTCACTTGATCCAACCACCCTTTATTTGGGCTTCCTCTACAATGTCTTCTTCTCACATTTGCACGGTATTAGTTAGACTTTTTTCATTCATTCATCCTACTTGCCCAAACCATTCAAAAGTGCTTTTCTTCATCAGCGTTATATTCATATTCATCAATTATCGCTTCATTCCTTACCCTGTCATAATTATCATCCCATATATTATTCTAAGTACATACATTTCTACAATATTTCTATTCGGCTTCTTTCAGTATTTTTCAAATCCACGTTTCACTCCCATAAATCAAATTTGATACTAAAAACCCGTTTTTGACTATAACCTTGGCAAATGTGGATATATTTTTTAGTGCCCAATTGAATTTGTTTCATATCGCTACACACCTTTCGATATATCTCGTTACTCTTCCATCATGTGAGAAAATACTACCTAAATTGACAGCATTCCTTTAATTGCTTTAATCTTTAATGGTTCACATATATACGTGTATAGCATTTACTTTTCATTTCACACGTTTTATTAGTTAACAATTTATTTAAAACATTTTGATCAGTATATATCATGTAAACAAAATAATTAGTTTTCTTCTTTTTTTTCCAGATTGGTTTACGAAACAGCGTACAGAGATGTTTATAAAACTAACACCATGCAGACATCGACATTTGTCTGTTGCCCTGGTTGGGTTCAACGCAATAAAGTGAGCTATGGATGCAATAAACGTAAACACTTTTCATTTATCTTATAAACTTAATTGATCGCATCTCTCCGATTAATATTTTGAACGATGCATACAAAATAAACAGTACCGCTAACAAATGATTTATACTAACAAATATTTTATTGATTTTTGACAGTGCAAATTTCTCAGTATTGCATTTAATCGGTTGATTGAATAAGTTAATGTTATTTAAAAATAGGTTGTCCAACAAGTTATTTCGTATTTTAGGTGAAATTCAAACGCTAAATTGTAAAAAATACTTGTGAACGGTTTTCAATATTTTTAGTTTTTCAGCAATATAGAAAGCCGGTTATTCTTAAATAAAGGCATGATTTAGACGTCATCAGTGGTTATCGACCTTTCAGATCGGACACCATCTTTGAGTGTCGTATTACGATTTTTTAAACCACATTAATTTATTTTAAATTTAATTTATAACATTTAAAAAACATCAATTATCGAAAAAAAAAATTTTAATCTTTAAAATAAAGGGGGAAAATATACATTCAGCACGTATGGAATGAAGTAAGCAACGAAAATTTCGTCCTTATGATATCTATCGGAGAAATACGAAACTACTTTTTGGACAACTCAATACATTTATTTTGTTATGATTTTACTTCATACGATATCCCTCAAGATCGAATACTATTGTCAGTCATCCTGTGAATGGAAGATACCGGGTTATTATTTGCATACTGTTGCGCTCCAGTAAGCATAAATTCTTAACAGATTGAACCCAAAGTTCCGATGGCAAAGTGATCAAAGTTCTAAAACGATTAGCTGGTTTAATCAACCCTTTCGTTAGATAGAACTTTTTATAGCGCTATTTTTGTGTTGTTTAATAGCGCTTTAAGAATTCATCATAAGTAGCATATACGCTATAGAAAAATATAAATTCAGTTTTAAAATTTTCTAAGAATAAAACCATCGCGGAAGTGAATCTGCTACAAATCAATCCTAATGAGTCCGCTTTCTTACGAGTAGCGTGAATGCTAAGTGTTGGACCACGGCACAAAGGAAGGCAGGAACTGTATGAAAGGTGTTAATCAAATGGGCTGAGTATGAGTGTTGAAGAGTAAAAGGTTATAGTTATTAAGAAGGAAGTAAGAGTATATGTGAATTAAAAGGGGAAAATGAAATATTAGAGAATGTCGAAGAAATCTTGAAAACGTTCATATTGGATGGTTCAAGAGGAGTGGCAACAGATTCTGATAGAGGGAATAATGAAAAGCTTTTATAATAGAAGAGTGTGCATGACAAATGTGTATGGACGTGACACAAACAAGATAGGTATACCAGAACAGAATGAAACGCAGATATGTTCTGCCTATAGAGACGTGACGTGAAGGTAATGATGATTTTTTTATTTTATTCATTTTATCCACAATCGATGAAGTGTGGGGAGTGCGTGCACTAAGGAAATTTTGTGGAATATCAATGTTTGAAAGAAGATGGAATGGAGACATTAAAAATAAATGCATGAATAAAATAGTTGTTTTAAGTAAGATGAAGAAAGGAGCTTTAAGTTGGTTTGGGCATATGAAGAGAATGAATGGCGAAAGAATAACTTAGCAAATATACAAGTCAGAATTGCAAAGGTAGACCGAGAGAAACTTGGCTGTATCACATGGACCAGATATTGATAAGAGGCAAAATGAGAAGTATGAACAATATAAGGTTGTGCATGGCAAGATATATTAATGTGGAGGAGGTGAACATTACATTCCTTTATAGACATGTTCGAAGATCTGTTCTCTCTGGCCGCCCTGCGCGGAACACGACCTGATGATATGTATGTACGGATGTCAAACTTCAAACATTTGCAGTGCAAGTTATCAAGGAAATTAAATGTGTATAAAATATTAAAACAATTGCATTCTTGAAATAATTCATATCGATACAACATCGGTACAAAACTTGTACATACAGTATAAACACAATTTAAAGAGATTGCCATATGGTTTACATATTAATCAATAAATCTAGGAATTTATATAGCTCTATTTCATAACAACTATTACCCCAAGAGCGCTTCAAGAATTTATGTAAGACAGCTACCAAGGGCCAGGACAATACGCTCTAATGAAAAAAACCTCTAAGCAGAACCAGCCTGGGAACCGCTCGGAAATCTAACTTGAACGCTTGAGTATCAAGCATGTATGCTTACCAATGAGCCACAGCGAGGACATCATGTTTATTTTTACAGATTATTTTGAAGATCATATCACACAAAGTAAAAAACACGAAAACTGTAATTCGAGATTTCATAAATAATTTCAAAGTTATATAATATTTCTTCTTCTAAATACGAAAGTAAAATTGAACAGGAATCTGATTTTCCATAACTTCCCGGCCGTTCCCAGTATTCAGTTAATACATTTCTATTTTTGTTGCTTAGCAATGTGCAAACACCAATGTGCAAACGGTGGCACGTGTACCGCGCAACAGACTTGCAATTGCTTGCCAGGCTTCTCTGGGAAATATTGTCAAGATGACATAAACGAATGTGCAGTTAACAAGCCATGCGATCATTTCTGCTACAACACCCACGGGAGTTTTTACTGCAAATGCAAAGATCATTTCATATTACGAGAAGACAAACAGAGCTGCCATAACCTAGGTATTTATACAATTATTCTTCCTTTATCGGACACCTTACCTTTATGACATTATGTATACGAAAAATATATAACTCATACTATATTCTACACGAGGTTTTTCTACATGTTATCATAATATGTTAGTGTATGTGTAAGGATGTGAATGTTTCAGCTGAGTTATAGTATGTGTATTTAGGACAAATTTAAAAAAATTGCGATTAAGGAATGTGACCCCTTCGTCGCAGGCCTTGCATAGTGAAGCGGTTCTTTTTATCTATAAAATGGATGGATTTATAGTGTATGTAGTTATTTATTTATATTCTGAATTTTTATTCATCTTCGCATAAACGCGATGTTATTTAGATAATCAAATAAAGGATGAATCCGTTCAGTGCTAGCATTGCCGTTCCTATTGGTCTGGTACATAGAAGACATGCAGTAATAAATTATAACTTTCACATCTATATTTTTATTCTTAATTTATCAAGTGATGGATAGCTTGTTCGGAGTTTCGAAAAATACGCTATATAACCACTGAGCATACCCATATGAGATGACTATTTTAAAATACGCTATATAACCACTGAGCATACCCATATGATAAGACTATTTTTTTTTTAAATATCTTGTTTTGTAGATAATTTTCTATACCAATTATAAGCAATTTGTAGGCGAAATTTCAAGTGTTAGTATTATCATATCGATAACTTTTTTGATACAATACTAATGTAATACGAATGTTTTTATTTTCTTACTTAATGCTTGTATAAACACCCACATTTCAAAATCAAACAAAATAATTATCACATATATACGAGTATAATAGTACTTAGAAAACACGCATACTAATCACACACACATGATTTGAAAGATTTTAATTAGATGCCTTCTCTTAGTTCACAGATTTAAACAATATACTCGTATTTTACTCCGCTCATCTAATATAACTCAAAGAACAATTAATGACTTACCCATGACACGCTAAGAATAATGATATAACTAAAAGCTGTTCATTTTAACACAAATGTACCTTATCTATACTTAGTAGCTCAATTATATTAAAAGAAACTTTCTAAAGGTAAAATCAGTTTTTTGTTATGAAAAGTAAACAAGTTAAGAAGCCATTTTTATTATACTCGTATATTAAGCTGACATTTGTATGAAATATATTATGTTGATTTTTATTTATTTTTATCAAACACTGTTTATTCCACTTTATGTAACGGTATAACCCTACCGGTTTCAAGGTTTTCATCTCATCAGGAGAGCACAAGTCTTGTTTGTAATCGGTAGAGTTATACCGTTACATAAAGTGGAATAAACAGTGTTTGATAAAACAAATTACAATGTCTAAACCTCCACAATGTTAATGCCTTAACTATAAAGAATATATCATATATTATATTGATATACTTTTTCTTACAGATGATATAAATAAGACTGCATTCGAAGCCGAAGATTTGGGCTTTGAGACACTCGACCGGAGAATATATAAGCTAGAAAAGGTATCACAATAATAATTTACAATTAAATTAGTATTTAGATAATATTGATGAAAGAAGGCTCAATTCGTACCAGGAATTAATTTCAAAATACTTTATTAATATTGCCTGCAAGATTAGTTCAATGAAAATCTTCTCTTCTTAAACTTTCTATAGACTCAAGAGTCTGTTACAGCAGGATTGTTCTCCTGTGATGCTGAGCTCCAGCTATCTCTCCATCGTTTCGGGGGTCTCCCTGGTGGGTACCGTCCATCCGGCACCCCATGCAGAGCTATGTATGGAATTCTTGTGGAATTCCATACATAGCTCTGCATGGGATGCCGGATGATTGAAATCAATGAAAATCATCAAAACAATTTGAATTCAACGTTTTATTGTATTTATGAATACGATGGTCAATAAAGAATGCAAACAATGTAAGAAGTATAAGTATGATGCAAAAACACATATAGATAAAATTAGAATTTGTTGGATTAATATTTTAAAATATGGTACACACTTTTGCTACTGTAACGATGTCGTTCCATTACTTTATGCAATACTCGTAGATGAGACAGTAAGTTACTCTATCTGTTATCTTTAAATTTCAACAAAATATACTGAAAATTGCGAATATCATATATCAATTTTGAATTAATTATTGCAAGCGATTACAAAAACTTAGTTGGCTAGTTGTTGCAGGATCTCAAATTATTATTTTTTTTTGTTTATTTTTACTTCTCACGTAACTTTGTATACGCATTTTAGTACATATTATGGTAGTTTCTAACCACGAAATCTACGTTAATTTCATGTCTCTTGGTATATTCTTTCCATTTGGTTAGACGTTTTATGTACATACGAGTATATATCCTCGTAACAACAATATTTTATTATTTGTATTATTGACACGATATTTCTATATTAAAAATATGTATGAAAAAAATATAAAAAATTTAGTCGAGCCGATGATAAAAAGTCGGAGTTCCTCACATAAGTCTTCTGCTGCTTCAGTTTCAATCCTGAGGATTGGTTAGCAGCAAAGCTCTGCATCTCCTCCTCCACTCCGCTTGGTCTTCAGCGATCCTCTTGAGCTCTGTATAGGAGGTGCAGTCCATATCGTGGGATATTTGCTCCAGATACTCCCGGCGAAGACACCCTCTGCCAATCGATCCCTCAATCATTCCCTCCAGTATATTGTGCAGGAGATTTTCATGTCGCAGCAAATGACCCATCCATTCTGCTCGCCTTTTCGATATGGTGTTTGACAGATGCCTGATTTCTTCAATCCTGCTGAGAATCTCGTCATTTGTAATGTGGTATCTCCAGGAAATCCTTAAGATTCGTCTATAGGTACACATCACTATATGGACAATATAGCATTCCACATAAAATAATACGTAATTATGTTCATTCAATTGTTACATTAAAAATTGAAAACCTTTATCCAGTTTTGTATATTTTTTCTGTGATATTTTATTTTTTAATTATTTTTATTACACAACAGGCAATTTGGTTTGGACACACAATTTTAATGTATGTGGGTTTGTTGCCTTTCATTTGTCGCATCCCCAGTAAATTAGGCTTTTGCCTGTATCTCACTGAGGATATTTAGCATGAAAAAATAAATCGATACTTCTTTCCGATTTTTGATTACACAAAAACAAAACCCCGTTTCACGCTCTCATCGACCTGACAAACAGTGACACTCAACTACAACTGGAAACATCTTGCGAAATTCAACTCCTCACACATCATCACTCCAGAAAGACCAAAAATATTCATCCCACAATATACCGCACACAATCATAAGAATAAAAATTTAAATTAAAACAAAAAATACACAGAAACACAAATACAAAAACAACCAAAATTAAAACAAGAAGAAACCCACACTCAGAGCTCACACAATTATTTCCCACTCGTCATTCATCCTGAAAGCCCAAGTACTCAAAATCCTGTCGCAATAATAACCACGCTCCGATCGACTGTCTAAATGGTTTTCCTACCTTTACCTTTATTGAATTAATGTACCACTTTTCTTCGTGATGTCTTAAGTAGGTCGAATGTTTCTTTATTAAGTTACTTTCATTTTCTTAACCAATTTTCAAAATCGATCTCTACAACAGTATCCAAAGCACCGCAGGCGTCCAGGGTGTATTTTTAACGCTTTCTTTGACTATTTATTGTACTCTTTAAAATATACTTACATACCATCATGTCATTTCCCTGTCGGGGTTGCCATTGAAAACAAAGCGCTATACTTTCCTATGTTGACAAATATCTTTAACTTCTTCTACATTCATACACCTTGTCATACAACTCCTACGGTTTCCCTGACGTTTTAAAATTCCTTCTTTCAAAACATAATTCACTTTATCCAACCATACTTTCCTTGATCTTCCTTTACCACGCCTTCCACTCACATTTGAACTCTATATTTGTTTTGTTAGTATTTTTTCATTCATTTATTCTACATGCCCATGTCCATCCCTAATCACTTAATTACGTATTCTGTCATATTTTGTCACTTCGTGTATCACCCAGTGCACACATTTCTACAACATTTATTCGGTTCATTTCAGTCTTTTTCCACGTCCACGTTTCACTCCCATACATCAAACTTGGTACTAAAATACTGTTGTGTACTCCAACCGGGCAGATTACGATACTGTCTGGTTCAAGTTAATATAGGTTTAAGAAATCCATTCACTTTGTTCTCTATCGCGACATGCCGTTTAATATATCTCGTAATTCTTCCATCATCTGGGAAAATATGATAGTATCCAAACAGAAATATTACTCAAATTGATCCAATGTTTCATTGTTTACCCATATATCGCATTAACAGTTCCTTCCTCATATTCTAAATATTTATTCTAATGTCTTTCTCTTCGTATCTCTCGTAAAATTAACAATCAAACTCTTTAATTCATCGTTAACACTACCATATCGCCAGCATACAGAAATCCACGCATATTCCCATTCGAAATTTTTATCCTACCTAGTCTGGGTAAGAATTGCAACAGAAGTAAAACAGATCATTAGATCTTTGATTTTTGTAAAATAATTTGTGTTTTCTAGTGGTCCCAGAAGACTCTCAAACAATTCAAAATAGCATTATAGTACATGTTCATTGTGCACGTTGTACAACCCAGTATGTTTTTTGCAATATAATAAAGAACAAAAAAGATTTTAGAATTCCTGTATTAGTAGAAAACAAAACAAACTGATACACTTTCTTTTGATCACTATTATGAGTTATTACCGAAATCTCTCAACAGAAGTGGGGTATTCAACCACAAGACTACGACATGCCGTGAAAAATAATGCTAACAATATTTTGAGGAACGCCAAGTCAATGAACTTTCTTTCACGCAACAGTACGATCCTTTAGAATTCGAAATTCAAGATTAGATATTTATCAGAAATGCTAAATCTTCATCACAATAGTCAACTAAGAGTTAAATCTTATACATGTTCCATTGGTCTTGACATCGGCACCATTCGCGCATAATAAAATATTTTTTATTATTTGAAAATGATTTCTTTGGAAGATATTTGAGAATTGCTGAAAAACAGTCATCAATATCGATATAAACGAGACAATAATATCTATTGAATTTGAAGATTTGTTTTTTTTTGCTATCGCGGATAACTCTGGTATCCAAATATACCGCATCCAACTTTATCAAAAATGTACATTCCTGTTTTTTTTTGTCAATGCGAACTGAAACTAAAATTTTATTTCCTTTTTTTTTGCTTATTGATGAATTAACCTCACTTAATATTGAGACTTGACCAAGGGTCAAATAACCTGCATCTACGATTGAGGGCCAAAGTGAAATAAAATTTTGTTCTCACAGTTATTATTGTTATTAAGAACAAACACATTGTGAAAAATCAGCAGCGATTTAAGACTAGAATATATTCTAAAGCTTTTTTAGAATATTGCATTTCTACTCGCAGTTGAGACAATATTTAATTGTCTCAACAATAATCAAATCATGCCAAATAATTGTTTAACATAAGTTTTTTTTTAAAACAAAATAAATTCGTTACATATTGTGTACTATAGTATAAACAAAGAATTGTCCTTTTGTGACTCATTTACTGCTGACGATAAATTGATGAAATATAATATAAATATAATGTTCACCATCCCTAGAGTTAAAACCTCTTTTGCCCAAAGGCAATATGCTTATTTGGCTCCCATTACATACAATGGCGTGCCGACTTCAATAAAGGTAAAGGTAGGAAAACCATTTAGACATTCGATCGGAGCGTGGTTGTTATTGCGACAGGATTTTGAGTACTTGGGCTTTCAGGATGAATGACGAGTGGAAAGGATTTATGTGAGCTTGTGAGTGTGGGTCTCTTCTTGTTGTTTTAATTTTGGTTGTTTTTGTATTTGTGTTTCTGTGTATTTTTTTTTGTTTTTTTTTTAAGTTTTGATTTTAATTTTTATTCTTATGATTGTGTGCGGTATAGTGTGGGATGAATATTTTTGGTCTTTCTGGAGTGATGATGTGTGAGGAGTTAAATTTCGCAAAATGTTTCCAGTTGTAGTTGAGTGTCACTGTTTGTCAGGTCGATGAGAGCGTGCAACGGGGTTTTGTTTTTGTGTAATCAAAAATCGGAAAGAAGTATCGATTTATTTTTTCATGCTAAATATCCTCAGTGGGATACAGGCAAAAGCCTAGTTTACTGGGGATACGACAAATGAAAGGCAACAAACCCAGATCCATTAAAATTGTATGTCCAAATCAAATTACCTGTTATTTTTCTCAAATTGTGTATATTTCTTGTCATGTGTAATAATAAATAATAAATAAATAAATAAAATAAGGAGAGTGAAACACAGAAAAAAGTTATTTTTGCTAAATTATACGAACTAAACAAAGTCACTCATATACTTCGTAAGTCGGAATAGCCAATAGAACTGAAAATATATTAATAATATTTTATATAAGTTTAAAAAGCTAAGACAACATTCACAATGACATATGATAAGGTCAAATTCATTCTAAACATAAATTCCACCATTCAATTTGAATACATTTCGATTAACTTTTATATTTTGCACATTTCAATTAATGATGTAAATGTAATATCTACGAAAATATTTCTCACCAATTAACGCATTAAAATTATCTTTATTATTTATTTTAAAAACTCCATGACATGACTAAATCTTTAGGAATGTATTCACACGATATCAAATCTTATATCGAAAATATCACGGAGAACTGCTGCAATCAAGCACTTCTACCAAAAGATATTGAAAAAGCGAGGGATAAAATTATTAATATTTTTCATCATCGCTTTTACTTGATGATATTTAATTTGTTTTTATGCAAAATAATATTTAACACCTAGTAATAAAATCACATCCAGTCGTAATTATCATGGTTATCGTAATTGACGATCCTTACGTGACAATTGTGTAGGCGTTTGCTGATTATTGTGCGCAAGATTGTATAAAATTATGAAGCGATTTGGCCAAAAACAGTGAACACATTTGCATATACATACATAGATTTATTATAAACCTATAAATGATTTTTTACGCATATGTTATATTTGCATAAATTTATTTATACAAATTTTGCACGCGTTTTACATTACGTTTTTTTAAATATTTTGACACTCTCATTTCTAGTTAAATAAGAGCTACGCACTCAACAAGATGTTCGATATAAAGATGAATTATGAATATTGTAATTTATTTTATCAAACACTGTTTATTCCACTTTTTGTAACGGTATACATCGAGGCGAACATTTGTTAAACACATATATCCCAAAAATCTCTCCTCTGCTGGCCGAGATCGTCCCATGCCTCCCTCAGCCCTCAGCCCTCAGTCCCCAACCCAAATGTCCCCAACCGTTAAAAGCGTGTATATCGGTACCAGTTCGAACAGAATTCAGCCTTGTTTATGCTCCCCTGAAGATGAGGTGAAAGCCTCAAAACCGGTAGGGTTATACTGTTAAAAAAGTGGAATGAACAATGTTTGATAAAACAAATTACAATGTCTTTAAACCTCCACAACGTTAATGCCTTAACTATAAACAATATATAAAATGAATGATGAATAATTTTGATGTTCAATTTATCTTTGACTACAGTTCTCATACTTATATCGAATATTTTTTCAACTAATGTTTAAATTTAATTAATTAATATCAACGTCATAATTGTATAAGAAAAAAGTGTTTTGACTCTTATATAATACAAAAAAAATTGAACACACTGAAAATTTTCAAATCCAAACAGAACTTTGTAAATTTCATTTCAGATGATGGGCACAACAGATTATTCGAAAGCTGGTGTAAATGTTTTTGAAATTAAACATCAATTGGATAAAGCTATTGAAAGTATCGCCAAACTAGAACACAAAATTAATATTTTGGTAAGATATATGCTTGTTATCAATGTATTATATACAATATATATATACGAGTATATACTGTTAAGTTCAAATAAATATGCAAATCTAAAGATATATTACGTATAATTATCATCTATCAAAGTTAAAAAAATCATTTAGTTTGGGTGTATTTTTGTCTCTAGAACAAGATTTTTGAGCTACAAAGTAAATAAACACTGAAATAATGTGCGTTTTTGCTCCGATATTTTTTGTATTCCATTTTTAAATATAGTAGTTTAAAATAAAATACAATCCATACAATATTTCATTTCAAATATATTCAAATATTATCTTTATTATTTTTAATTTGTGTTAATATGCAATGGAACCACTATATACATAATATAATCATTTGTAGAACAAGTGGTGTCCACTATTTTTACAAGTTCTACTTCTTGAATTTAATTTGAAAAAATTTAAAGGACATTTCATTTGAAAAAAAATATATCTTGAGTTTTCTGACACTTATGATGTTTTGCGTGCATTTGTTAAACAATAATACATAAAAGCATCAGTTTAAGCATTGCTATAGTTAAATTTGGCCACCTTCATTTGCAAAAATGATACTTGGCACAGATAAGTTGAGTGAAAATATTCTACAGATTTTCACAAGCTCACTGGTGGCCAACTTTAAATCATTAGGCTACCTAACTTCCAGTCGACCTTATGGACACTACTGTTATACAAGTTTTGGAAAAGCCATAAATGTTTAATGTGAAATGCAATGCTTAATTACGAATATACTAGCCATTTTAATAAGGAACCGTTTACTGAAAATGATCATACTTATGATAACATTAATTTAGAAAATAATGTTTTTTTGGTGATCATTCTTTAAATATTTAGTAAATTATTTACATTTTATTGTTAAGAGATTCACAATTTTTAATCAATAAATATATGACGATTTTCATTTTTGATCCTCTCGTGGTTTTTAAGCTCTCTTGTAAAAGTTAGTTATTGAATAAGTTGAATGTAAATTAAAATGTGGTATTGCGTCATTACATGCTGAAAGTACAGAATGCGTTTGAGTGAATGTTGCCTTCGCTAAGTGGTTTAATATTTCGAAAGCTGGTAACGCAAAGATGCGTTATGACACCTGGTTGTTCAATATTTATGTGGATTCATGTGTGAAGGAATAATAGAGGACAATTGGTGGCATACACATTTCTAACGGGAATGATGGTGTGTGGAGAGTAAAGACGAATTCCAGAAATTGATAAGTAAATAGTTTGAGAGATGCCAAGACAAAGGTCTTAGAATGAATGTTTAGAAATCCAAAGTAGTAGTACTAAAAAAAAGCATGGGGAAAAAGTGAATACTGAAAAGATTAGAGCAACTTGAAGAAATCTGCTATTTGGGTAGTATTTTCACCGATGATGGAAACTTTAAGAGATGGAAAAGTGAATCTGCTAAAATGGTGTGACATGTGGAACGAAGAAATATTAACAAAACGAAAATATGGTGACAATGTGACAAAGACCAAGGAAAGTATGGTTGGATAAAGTTAATGATATTCTAAACGAAGGAAACGTAGAAAGTCATAGAAATCTTAGAAATTGTATGAGATGGGGTTTGTATATAAAAGAGACTAAGGATATGTGTCGAGATAGAAAAATCTAGCGCGTTATCCTCTCTGCCTACTCTGTTAGAAAATGGCGTGATTGTATACGAGTATATATATTATATATAAAAATTAGATTTCTCTCAACCGTTATTTTTTTTTTTTGCTTCTTAATTAAAAAAATAAGCATTTTTTAAGTCTGATTCGTGTATTTTTTTCAACAGGAACACAGGACAAACCATCCACACAATACTTGGTACAGAAATTAATCTCCCCGATATTCTTATTTAAGTATATATTTAATAAGTAAGTTCGATAGAAGTCTAATACTCAACTTAAATAGCTATTACACATTTAGTCACTAAAATGTTATACCCTTAAGTTATAAATATCATAGACCAATTCTATTAAGAAATTTTTACTCCAAAATAGTTTACAAATGCATAGTTTTCTTTTTTTATTAAATTCAATACGAACTCGTAAAATATTACATGTACAAACAATGTCTTTCAAAATGTTAAGCAAAGCAGTCAATCTAAATACCGGAATGAGTTATTCAATTGGAAAATAGCGATATTCTGTGATTCTGCTCGGATATTTCTGCGCTGATATTCTAATGAATTATGTATGATAAAGACACTGTCTTAAAATGTTAACATTGTTAGGCAAACACAAATTACGAGTTCTCAGATCTGAATTTAGTTTTTCCTATCGCTGTGAGAGGTTTAAGGGGGTAGAATACCCCCTTAAACCTCTTTTAAGACTTAATAAAAAAAACTAAAAACATTTTTCATATGCATTTTTTCTACAGTTTGTTTATTGTTGATTTGAGAGTGTACAAAAAAAATTTGAAAAAAAAAATTAAATTCAAGATGTTATCAGCTGTTATATCTTATCGTAAAAAAGGGGTAAGCTGGTCGACATGATTGAAGCCCTTTCGTAAATCAGAAACGAAAATCATACACAGTTTCTTAATAAGAAATAATGTAGTTATACTCGTAGTTGGTACCAAAGATATTTTTTTTTTAAACGTAAAATGGTGGCTGTATGAAATAAAATCTATTTTTTTCAAATATTTTAATTTTTTTAAATTAGTAAAAAAATATTTTTGAATTTTTCAAGGTAGGAACGATATAAAAACATTTAATAAAGTTTTATACGAAATTTGAAGATAATCAATTGAATAGAACTTGAGATTTTATGTCGACCAGGTCGAAAAAAGTAGTTTCGAGAAAAACGCGTTTAAAGTTTTGAGATTATTGTCTCAGTCATACCGGTGCGGCGTAATTCCTGCCTCATTTATAGCTATAACTTCGTAAATATTAAGAATTTTTAAATTTTCTTTTGAGGACATGTTTTTAAGGGTCTTTACTTTAAAAATATGCAAAAAACAAATTTCTAGACTAGAATACCCCCTTAAGCTAATATGTATGAGATATATCAAATTGCTACCATTTTTATACTTACCAGGTAAGATTTCCTTTTTATTAACGTCCTGTAATATGGGTCTAAAATATTTTTATTCAAAGTACATACTCATATATACGAGGGAGGGCTAAAGTTTAGAGAATTTCCGATAAAACTTGAAAGCACAATAATAATTTAGTCTCATTTCTAGAACAAAAAAGTCGCACGAGGGTTAAAAAGAGATGTTAAAAATTCTCAACTGTAGAAGAAATGTAGAAATAATCGCTGGAGGCTCTAAACATGCTTACAAACTATGACCATGAAATATTTTTCCATGAATAGAACCATTGAAATAAATGTCGAAGAGATTTTATACAGAAACTCAAACAAAAATTTACTTTAGTTTACGGGGAAAAATTAGAATAAATTATAAATTGAAAATATAACCAACTTAACATACATCTAAGATCATTTGTCCTACTCGTATTTGCATAGCACAAAGGGTCGTTGTTATAAGTATTTGAGTTCAAATATCGAAAAGTCAAAAAAAAATCACGAATTGTGAGCAAAAGCCCAGTAAAAAGTTTTGAAAATAAAACCTTACCTCATGTTCTGTGTGTTCTTGAATAAACATTTAGATTATACTCGGACAAGTGTATGTGGGTTTTTTTATTCAATTTTTTTTTCACAACCCGTATTTGAGGAAATCAAATTTTAAAGCGTCGAAAAGCACCAAGATCCCAAGAATCGTCAATATTTCATCAAGAAGATGATGAAATATTGACGAAAAGCTCCAAGATCTCGAGATGATCAAATATTGACGAAAAGCACCAAGATCTCGAGAAAACGATGAAATATTGACGAAAAGCGCCAAAATCTCGAGAAGACAATGAAATATTGACGAAAAGCACCAAGATCTCGAGAAGACGATGAAATATTGACGAAAAGCGCAAAAATCTCGAGAAGACGATGAAATATTGACGAAAATCACCAAGATCTCGAGAAGACGATGAAATATTGACGAAATGAACCAAGATATCGAGAAGGTGATTAAATATTGACGAAAAGCGCCAAAATCTCGAGAAGACGATGAAATATTGACGAAAAGCGCCGAGATCTCGAGAAGGCGATGAAATATTGACGAAAAGCGCCGAGATCTCGAGAAGACGATGAAATATTGACGAAAATCACCAAAATCTCGAGAAGACGATGAAATATTGACGAAAAGAACCAAGATCTCGAGAAGACGATGAAATATTGACAAAAAGCGCCAAAATCTCAAGAAGACGATGAAATATTGACGAAAAGCACCAAGATCTCGAGAAGACGATGAAATATTGACAAATATCCGTAGTGACGCAATCGACTGAAACTGAAAAACACACCTATGGAAATATCATTTTATGTGATCAACTTCTCGAAGTGGAGCAGTTGGAACTTTATTTTCTGGATTATTAAAAAAATATATATATTTATTTTATTTTTCATTCTCTCGTGGAAAGTCAGATCTCTATTAGAGTAGTATTTGATGAAAATTATATGTATACACATATATCAACGTAAATATGTGATTTTTTAGTAATCTGTAGATTGTCTTGGTAATGTGAACACTACTTATATCTTATAGTTAAAGCTAGAAAATAAAAACGCGTTTTACACTTTAACTAAATAATGTGTGAAACAATAGTTAATGTATATAATAACTAAGCATCGTAAGATTAAGTTCGAATTTTATCTCAAACACACAAAGAGTATATATCTGATTCACATGTAATGTATTTTACACATCCAATTAACTATTAACAAGTTAGATCTTATTTATGTAACGTTTGGCAACAATTTGTACGCGTAAGATGTGGGGATGTATTATACACGTATAAGAGGATTTTAATAATCATGTAAAAGATAATTGAAATATTTATATTTGAAACCAAAGCACAAATATTTAAAACGAAAACAAATGCCGCTTATTTTAATAGTTTTCGGGCGTATACTATGCTCTACCCGTTAATGTGAACATTAGCTTATTAAAGTTATAAATAATATTGTTTCGGACGCTAAAAAAGTTATTAAGTTAATATTGTTAATTACAAGAGAATGTTAATATTAACGACTTCCGAAGATTAATGTTAACATATGCAATTATTTCATAGTATGCTTCGATCTATATCTTCTCTGCAGTTAAAAGTTGTGAAGTAGTACTTGTATTTAACTTAGTTGTGAAGTAGTACTTGTATTTAACTTAGTTGTGAAGTAGTACTTGTATTTAACTAAGACACTTATTGAAAACAATTTGTTCATTTGAATTCCTAAATTCTCAGAACTAGTCCAATGAACAACACTTCTATACAGTGTTTGTTATTTTAGACATTAAGTTTAAAATGAGATTTTATACTTTTGTATAATAAAGTGTTGCTTTATTTTAAATATTTGTTTTATTTTAAGACTTGAGGCAGGAAAAAAACCAGGTTTATAAAGTATTAAAAATGAAAAATGTATTCGACTCGTTCTTACTTGTTACTTTTTAATAACATTATCTTAAAACAGTTTTTTTTCAGTACTTAAAACACAAAGCTGCCTTCTTTCTTTCTTTGTTTCTTTCTTCTTCGATAAAACTTCTGTCTTCCAGTCTAGAGATTTTGGGTTCGATTCCTATTGGTATCTAGATTTTTAAATGGGTTCCAGTCTAGTTTTCACTCAAGGTTTCTTTAATATATTTGTGGTTGATTGAAAGAGATTGCCCCATACCAATAATCCAGTAAGGTTGTGATGTAACAAAGAAAGTGTAACAAGCATAAAAAATTAACTAAACAGTCTAGTTTTCACTAAAGGCTTCTTTAATACATTTGTGGTTGGTTGAAAGAGATTGCCCCATACCAATAATCCAGTAAGGTTGTGATGTAACAAAGAAATTGTAACAAGCATAAAAAATTAACTAAATATCAGTAAGATAAAATAATATCACAAAGAAAATATTCAACATATAAGATATAACAAATTATCACATGATATTTTATTTTAAATACTTTACTAAATGATTATACCGATTTCGTCCTTATAAGATCCTTGAAAAATAAAGGAACGTCTGTCTTTACAATATATGATACACCTGATAAATATCATAGAACCGCCTTCGTAAATTCAGGGTCGGCGATTCCGTATCTTCACTAAGTGCAACGTATGAGGCAGCCAATCCAAAAGGAAGTCAAACTGAAAATCTGATCATCCATGTACGAGTATTCTTAGACAAAACGTTTATGCATTTTCTGAATAAATGTTATTTTATTGAAAATGGTCACGATTTACATTTCATGCTTTTTTATAGCATTGTTTATACATATTTTTACTAAATATACAATATGTTAATTCTGACAATTCATTCACTCAATAAATTTGACAATTCATTGACACCATAAATGCCGTGAAAAAAATAAACATTATTGTCATAAATTATAAAATGTTTTTTGAAATAAATGTGATAGTCAAGTTTGTAAGACACCTGTCTCTTAAGACGAGGTTGTGGGCTCGATTCGTGTTAGTGATCATATTTTCATTAAGGCAGTTTTGACATCTCGCCGGTTAGTTGGAATAGATTTCGCATTTCAATAATCCGCAGGTTGAACCTGAAATACAATATTACACTTTACTTGATAAAATGATTATGTCTACCACATATGCTTGGGTGAAGTTTTTGAGTAACTTTTGGTATTAAAGGCTAAATTATCTGAAACTTCAAGAAATGGCAGAAATATTTAAGGGGTGAAGCTTCTGGGAGGCATTTTACTCTTAAATCTCCTGGATCTCAGCTCATCAACCACTTAAAGACAAATCTAGCAAGTAGCCAAGTCATATTTAAGGATTTTTTAAAGTGACTGACCTCCATCACTCTGAAATGGACTTCCTCTGGACTGTCACAATACTGAGAATGATATGGTTGAACTTGTAACTGGCAGTTGAATTCTAAATAACACGTGTTGTTTTGTTTGGAGTGTCGTGCGTCAGATACGTTGATTTTGTGACAAAACTTTAAAATGTTCACGTAAATAAGGATTTTGACGATTGATTTTAGTTCTATAGACATTTTTTCACTGTATAATATATACCAATACATAGCTGGTGATTTGATCTGAATTTCAAGGTAAGTCATATTTCATAAGTGAGAAGCGGCCTTCCCACGAAGCTAAATAAAGGTTATGTTTCAAAATATGTGATGAATGTTTTTTTCGTGTAAATGGCTAATAAATGGAATTCGAATAACCCCAACTACATGGAAAAAGCGATGGAGTTTTTATTTTCACTTCCCGATGATGAAGAAATGTCAGATATAGAAATTGACGATGGTACACAAGAGGAATTTGATGCACTTGATAACGTGACAATTTTGCAACCAGATATATCGATGAATGTAGAAGAGGATGAAGAAATGAATAATGAAGAAATGCCAGCCCCACCAGATGTCGATGGAATTATAGAATTAATTCAAGAAGATTGGAATGAAGATTGCAGTTATTTCGAAAATATTACAGAAGCCAATTTTAGACAGAAAGCTGCACCTAACCAGATAAATTTGATTTGTTGCAGTAGGGCAGTCGATTATTTTGATAAATTATCTGACGAAAATATTATTAAAAATATTATTAACGAAATAAACAGATATGCACATCAAAAATAATCCTATATATGGGTGGACACATCCACTGAAGAGATAAGAGCATTCATAGGAGTGCTTATAATTATGGGGATACATCAATTGTGCCATCTCAAAAATTATTGGAGTTCTGATCCGATTCTAGGTGTACCGGCAGTTTCAGAAGTAATGACTGCAAACCGCTTCAAAAAGCTGGTAGAAAATTTATATCGAAATGCCGAAAAATGCCGATTGAAAAAATCCCGACCACGACAAGCTTCACAAGATACGACCCCTTATCGACAAGTTGAATGATAACTGTGCGAAGATTATATCACCATCTTCGTATCTCTCTATTGATAAATCGATGATCCCATTCAAGGGATGATCTTCACTAAAACAGTGCATGCCTATGAAGCCGGTCAAAAGAGGCTACAAAGTCTGTTGCATGGCAGATTCATCTTTGGGATATGTCCTAAAATTTGATATTTATACAGGGAAAAGTGTCGCACCATTGTGTAAAGAATCCACATTAGGTGAGAGGGTTGTGTTGAAGCTCACTGAAAACTTAGCTTATAATGTACATGTTGTAGTTTTCGATAACTTTTTCACAAGTTCCAAATTATTGTTGAAATTGATATCAAAGGGATTTTTTGCTTATGGAACTATCCGGACAACGAAAAAAGACATAGCTCATATACTGTAAAGTAACACAATTTTACAAAGAGGTGAATTCGAATTCCAAATAAGAGGACCACTTGCTGCAATACTCTGGATGGACAACAAACCAGTAAATTTTTTATCAACAATTTATAATCCCCGTGATACTACCACCATATTGAGAAAATATAAAACTGGTAAAAAAGAAGCGATTTCTTGTCCACTTTTAGTATGTAAATACAATAAAATGATGGGCGGGGTAGATTTATTTGACCAGTACCGTGAAAGATATGCTATTGGCATACGGTCTATAAAATGGTGACGTAGGATTATGTACTATCTAATAGATGTGGCGATTGTAAATGGACATTTACTTTATAAAATTGATAGAAAAAAAAAGTGGACTAATTAGCATTTAGGATATCTCTAGCAAGGCAGTTGATTGGCAAGTTTTGTTCGAGGAAACGCCGTGGCAGACCATCAAGCTCTTTGGCTCTTAAAGCCCGAGTACCAGAGGATCTACGCCTAGAATCTGTAGGTAAACATATGCCTCTAAAGGGTGAAACTTACAGAAGGTGTAGACTTGGTAGAGTCAAAGGGAAAGAGAAAAGAACGAAGTGCATGTGTAGGGGGTGCGATGTACCACAATGTTATGTTTATCACCATGTTTTGATCTTTTTCATAAGAAATAATTTTATTTTTATTTTTAACTTAATTATAATGTTCATTTTAATGTTTTTTTACTTAAAATAAATTTTTTTCTTAAAAAAAAAAAGTTTTTTTTTCTTACGCACAATGAGTATTCTACCAAGTATCAGTGGGAAGTATAAATCCCATTAGTTTTTTTATAAGTTCCGGTCGATTTTTTTTAAATATCTTTTTTCCATATTTCTTTATAAATATTAATGAGTAATAAATGTGAAAAAAAAAATTGAGCACGAAAGGGTTAAACCGTGATATAGAATTTATTTATTATAATATATACGATTCAAAATCACGCTTTACAGTTATTGAACACGTCGTATTGAGTCCCGCGCTAGCCTGTTACGGGGTTTGGAGAGTGTCCCACAAGTGGTGGATGTGGTGACGGTCGGTGGATTTGTCCAGCAGAGTCCTCCCGGCTAGGACCGATGGTCCCGCTTACCAACAGCAGGTGTACCACTAGCATAATAAAGGGTTTGTTTTGACCGGAGAAACAAACACAGTAAAAAACTATATTAACTTTAGATTGATGTATCGGACGTATGCGTCAGCCAAAACATATGATGTATGTATTTGTTTTCCTCTTTGTTATTTGGTATTTTTATGATATGATATTTTGATGTTATTTGATTTATACGAGTATGTATTATGATTTATATGTAAAGTTTATGTTTGTTGAGGTCCGTGCTGTGTCACGGCCGTAACTGAAATGTTCCTTATGCGCGGCCATCGCGAAAGTCCCCCGACCCATGCATTCGAAAACTTGCAAGAATTGTGATATTTTGCAAGTTATGACGGAATGCACGGGCGAAAACAGGCGCTTGCGATGAGCGATCGGCAGCACACAAAGAGCGCCAAAAGCCAAAAAATACATTCTCAGTTCAATCCGATCTACTGCCTTTTACTTGCGACCATCTACTATCTGCCAAAGAGGAATCTCTCCACCCTGATACTTCTCACCGACCTTTTCACCATGAGCTGAAATCTCCGAGCATTGAGCATCAGCCATCCACATATTGCTACAGTTTTTGTACCGGTGCCGTACAATTGCCATGTACCATCGTAGCTGCTGTTACAATGTAGCCGGAGAAGGAAGCTTCGAATAAACAAACCAAGGGCGTCAGGCCCGGCCAGCCGGCTTGTAAAAATTGGCTTAGCCAAAAATGAATGAATATGCTTGAACCAAATAAAACGTGAACGACTAGAGCGTACCCTACAAGCGAGGTGCAGAAGCTTAGCTTGACTGGTGCGGAAAATGGACGAGAGCTGGCATCTCCTGCAAGCGACGAGTATCAACATTGCACAATTGGCACAAAAAAAATCAAAGGCATTAATTAATACGTGCAATATAATCAAAGATAAAGAATAACACATAAAATCGTCTAAAAGCAAATATAATAAAATAAGGTTTAGCTACCTCAATGTTGTAACTATGAATGGTAAACAGAGAAAACTAGCCGATACACTGAAAATGTTAAACATATATATCACATGCATACAAGAAACGAGATAGAAATAAGGCTAGAGATATCGGTGAAAGATACGAACTTGTATTTCTAATAACACGAATGGAGTCGGAATAATACTAAGTGTGAAACTCAAAGGAAATATTATAGAAGAAACATGAAAATTAGATAGGTTTATGTATTTATGTGAAGGTGATTGTTGAAGGTGAACCCATAAACTTTGTTTTTTTGGATACACCCAATCTGGATGTAGCACAGAGGAAAGGGGCTCTTTCCTGAAACAACTGTAAGATACTATAAGCGGAGTTCCAAAGGGGGACGAGATTGTTATGAGTATAGGGGCTGATTTAAATGAGCATGTTGGTAAAGACAGTAACGAGTACTTCAAATGTCATAGGGGTAGGGTTATGGTAAATGCAACAAAGAAGGAGATGCAATTTTAAATTAAACAAAACAAGAAAAAAGCTGATAATAAGATTAAATGGCGACTGCTTCAAAGCAATCGAAAAAAGTTCAATTCCAATATGAAGTGAGTATAAAAATCACTACAAAGGGTAATGATAGACTTAACCTAAAGCGTGGACTTGGCTAATAAATATAGTATATGGAAAAAGATACTTTGTGGTGAAGACATGCAAAAGAAAATAAAACATAAAAAAGTGGTATTTAAGTGTTGGCAGAAAACAAAAACACAGGAATATAAAGAAGAGTAGGCAGAAAACAAAAACAGAGGAATATAAAGAGAAGAAAGCAAATAGGGAAGTCCATAGAACGGTTTCAACCGCCAAATTTGAAACATATAATAGACTAGAAGAAAGAGGCAGGGAAAATTAAATAAATAAAAAAAGTAGAAACATGCAATCAAAATATCAATTTGGGTTTATGCCGGGAAAAACGTACATACTGAGAAATACTCAAATAAAGTACAAAAACACTAGAAAACCTCGATACATGGTATTTATTGACCAGGAAAAGACGTACGATAAAGGCCCCAAAGTACCAATATGCTGGTTAACTTAAATACTACAGAGACGTACGTCTGCTTTATTAAATATATAGATTTATTTTTTTCCCAAAAATTAATAAAATGTGAAATGCTTCTATTATGTCAACAAAATAATATAGTCCTATCGAATTACATTTTCAAAGTACCTGATAGAAGTTATATACATACATACCATCACGTTGTAGCGACCGTGCGTGCGGTCACTGAACCCACCAAGGCGACCCTTGCCCGCGCGGTCATTGAACTCGCAAGTGGCGAGTGCAAGACGGCGCCGAGCGAAGGTCGCCCGCGCGGTCATTGAACTCACTAGTAGTGAAGAGCGAGACACCGATATATCTCTTGCCTCTCCTGCAGACCGTAGTATGAAATGTATATAGAACGTGCAACAATAAACATGTGTCCAGCGGTAGCGAGACAGCGACATGTTCTGCGCCGTTCTTTACATTATAAATACAGACGCTTACAATAAACTTTCTCTTTACTTATTCCGATCTCGACGACTTTTATTCAAACAACCAACATCCTTCTATGCGAAACACAAGTCCCTAAAACGTCATCTTCCTGCTGGGGTAGGCAGATAGAACAGACTTTTCTACACCTTCTCATACAACTCCTATGATTTAGGAAGACGCACCGTCTCTTGGGTAAAGATGTTCAATGTTTGAAATTACCATTGAAATAGTTTCAATTCGTCACCAAAAATAAGTACTTCTACATCGCAGAAACTATGGATTATAACATAACTTTAAAAAACAGAATGAAGAGCACCGCACCCAGATGGGGATTCCTTGGGTGGAAATACGAGTATAAACAGTTTATATTTACAGTCAAATAAATAAATCACTATCACTTTGCAATTCAAACAGCTACGCTTTGGTGCAATATGTGTTCCAATTTAAATTCTTTGGACTAGCGTTGTGCATACTGTACCGAGGCTAATTTATAAAAATATTTATTTACAAAATAAACTAAACTTAAATATCATTTATGTTACATGTCAAGTAACAATTAAAAAACTAAAGATAACGTATTAAATACCTTCCAAAAGAAACTAATAATTCAAGATATACAAGTATATATAATTCAAAACATGATGCATTAAAACCAATATATTATAACATATAGTACAATATGGAAAATATTAAAAATAGACAAATACAATTAATTAAATAATCAACAATACAAGACTTATAATCTATAGAAAAAATTAAATCTCTCTGAAGACCTATAATTAAAAAATGAAATCTCTCTGAAGACCTATAATTAAAAAATAATCAAAATAATTTAGAATAACCAGTCTGCCAGCCGAAACCTTAGATTGACAAAATGTCGGAGAAAACTCCTCCTAAACTCAACAACATTAAAAATATCCATCAAATCAGATATGGAGTTACCCAACGATTGCATTCTCATAATTAAATAATTACAACATGCAACTGTAAAGAAGAAAGAAAAACTTAAGAAGATACTTTTTTTATAAAAATACAACTTTAGTTTACTATCGCTATTACTTAGCACACATTCCATGTGTGTCGATCCTGTAAAACTGTATGCTGAAGTCAGAGATATTTTAAGAGGGCACTGTTAAGTCATTGGCATCCTGAACCGCTAGATTTTGCTTATGCTATACTAATAACGGAATAGCAACATTGTTGGCTAAATGGTTACGAGTATGTAGCCGAGCTCGGTTACCTATGGTACTCGTACTCATCTCACTAAAGTTAAAAACGTATCTAGCCTAACCACAAGATCATAGACAATAGCAAACCGCGTTTGAAAGAAACAAAGAAAGTTAAAAAATATTTGTAAAATTAAAAAGTGAATAAATATAATATCTTCTATAGAAAAGTGGAATATATCGAGTGGTATATTTTCAAAATGTTTGCAGACCCTGAGATGAACTGCACACGCCCATGTTCTTTTCGGTTCCATGAATGTAACAAATTCATGCAAAGTGTTTTCGTGAGTAATACACATAGACAGTGGCGAAATTGGAATTCATTATTTAAGAGACATGTGGGATGCTGCTATTCTGCGATGATCTTAGGGTGTTTCAAACTATTGCTGGTTTAATTCCTTGCTTTCTTTTAATTCCTTAGTTCATGTGAACATATTGTTATCTACAACCACTTTTACCGCATTCCTCATTCATGTAGTCCATGTTTTATCAACTTTCAGCAGAATCATACATATTTAAAAAATATATATAGGTATAGGTTATAACAAATACGACAATTTATAACACATTTCTGTTGATTAATATTTTATATCCACAAAACTTTAAATGTATTATTATTTATTTTTTCTTTCAAGTTCTATAGATAAAAAACCATGAACACAATAAAATCTGATATTTCTCGTACTTTCTAGTGTGTTTCTTAGAATTACTTTTATTTCAATCTTAAACAAACAAATGTGAAGTAAATTATTTCTAGTTTATATTTTAATGTACTCACCGGAAGTCGAAATAGGATAGAGAATATGAAATATATTTCTTAGTATAAATTCAATTCATTTCATTTTGATTTGTTCATATTTCGCAGTATATAGTCATACAATACAAAAAGGTATAGTGATTTCCAGAGTTATTTGCTCATGATAAATTTGAAATACGAGTATATTACTGCTGCTAAATATTTGTCAGGAACCAATTTCAACATGATTATTCCAAGAACTTCTCACTTTGGTTTCATAGCTCCATTTGTTTGCAATGAGATCCTGTAGAGCAGACATGGCCAACCCGCAACTCCTCAGGGTGTTGTTTTCTGCGGCCCGCAAACTGTTTTTTTTTTTAATAAATTATGAAAGAAATAACTATTATCAAAGCCCTATTTAATCCTATATAATTAAGATTAGTTAAGTAATAAATTTGTATATATGTTAGGTATAGCCTTGACAAATATTTGTACAATATATTACTTTGTTTAATAAAAAAAAAAGCTTTTTCATAATATACAAACGCCATATATGTTACAGTGGAAGTCAATATTCTTGACAGCGTTCCATTATTTACTTTATTACCTGAATATGGCCCATTCTGCTGCAACGTCCTCTAAATCTAGCTTGTTTTCTCGGCTGATTTTCATCATATGTTATTTATGTCTATTGAAGAATATCTTAGTGAAAACTTTATAAAGAGCTGGTAGTGAGCTAATGGTTAAGTTATTCTATGTCTTTATTTTTATGGAGTAGGGTGATTGTGGTATTTTTCCATTTTTAGGAAATATCTTCCTCTTGTAGATACAGTGGTAAGATTTTCGCTAACATCTTGTCTACTTCTCCCGTTTCTTGTAAATGAAAAGAATGTCAATAGAAAGCCTAGGGATTTTTCTAGTTTCAACATTACTTCCCAGAGTAGAATGTCAGGTTCTGCTTCCTCGTCGTCGTCTTCAGTTGGACAGAGAAGTCTTATGATGAAGTATTTGTGGGATCATTGTAGAGGTTGCGGAAGAATTATTTTAATCTTCTCAGCAACACTTCATGATTTATGGTAACCGTATTGTCGGAGAGTCTGAGGACGGTGATAGTTTCCTTTTTTGGTGTTAGCTGCTGGTTTGCTCTCTTGAGGCTTTTTTCCAGTTTCGATATATAAAATTTTACCGTGAGACATAGTCCGCATGAAGAATACTGATTAGGAGGAGTTATCTCAAGTAAAAACTTGAGCATAAATACAGGAAAAATTTTAATAATCCATATAATATAAGAAGTAGATGGAATCAGAAAAAATATTGACATAATCTGAGAAATTTCATAACTATTAGGTACTTTATACTAATTCCTCTCTGTATAAAAGTAAATAAGTAGGCATTAGTAATTTTATTCGGACCGGTTTACTTGTCTTTTCCATATATATTACAGGTGATTAAAGTTGCCTCTCAATACATACATGCACACCATCACACCGTCTCTCTGTCAAGGTAGGCAGAGAATAGAGCACCAGACTTTCCTATTGCGACACAATTTTTTCACCTCTTCTACATTCATATAACTTCTCACATAACTACTACGATTTATCTGACTTGATTCAACCATACTTTCCCTGTATTTCTCTACCATGCCTTCTACTCAAATTCGCACTGTGTGCATATTTGTTTTGTTAGTCTTTCTTCATTCGTTCGCTCTACATGCCCAAACCTCTCAGACTGGTCTTCTTCGACTTACTTAATATATCAGTCCTAAGTTCACATTTATCTCTAATCACTTTATTCCATATTCTGTTATACATTGTCACCCCATGTATTCTTCTCAGTTCACACATTTCCACAGTGTCCTTTCAATAATTTTCCACGTCCACGTTTCACTCCCATGCATTAAAGTCGGTACTTAAATACTATTTTGGTCTATCATCTCTGCAGATCTTGATTCATTCCAGTTTGAGTATACTATACTATATCGTCGTCATACAAGAGAAAGTGACCAAGTGCATTTTTCGCTAAAACGTGATTAATGACTATCTGACACCTCACTAACATAATGGTAGCCTGGAAGAAATAAGCCAGCAAGAATTTGGAAGAATAATAATAATATCTTGACTTGTTTAAAATGACCATCTGCATTGATGTTTATTTTTTTACAAGCAAAATTGTATGAAAATTTTCAAAAATATTATTTCTTTATTTTGAAAGCAATGAACATTTATATACACCCAAAAAAAATCACAAATGTGAATACGTTTATTTAACAAAAAAATTTAAAACAAAAGTGTAAAAATGGTTAAATGGCTCTCTTGAACATTTTGCATTTTGTTAGTTGGTCACTTTCTCTTGTATGACGACGATATGTGTATCTTATGAGCATTAAATACTATTTTGGTCTATCATCTCTGCAGATCTCGATTCTTTCCAGTTTGAGTATACTATATGTGTCTCTTATGAGAATTAAATACTATTTTGGTCTATCATCTCTGCAGATCTTGATTCTTTCCAGTTTGAGTATACTATATGTGTATCTTATGAGCATTAAAATTTCCTATAAGTAAATAAAATCTTATTCGATCTTTAAATTATTCAATAGGTACTAAAAACACAAATTTGTAACCGCTACATCCCTATAGTGAACTTTTATAAACTTGAATGTGCCCTTAAAATTAAACAAAGATACAAGAACTTTTAATAATCCACGTGCATTTCAGACTTATTTAGTTAAATAAGCTTTCCTATAAACAATATATGACCCAGAAACTAGAGAAGTACAGAAGGTGTTCGCTTACCATGATTAACGAATTTCACAATCAGTAAACAATAAGGGAATATGTTTTTAGTATGTACTCGTAATAGACACGTAAAGTTTTGTTATGTATGTATTAGTATATAACTATGTTTTATATCTTTAAATAGGCCAAGATCCACTTTGAATTAATACTAATTACAAACATTTAATTTTATGTATAAAAAAAATCGAAAATCCAATTATAACGTAGTGACTTTTGACGAAGGTCGCCAAATATTATTTGATTTTAACAAACTTACATATTTTTGCTAATTTGTAACAAAATGTATTAATTTGTCATTATTGTTAGTTTTATGTAATGTATTTACCTAAATAACTTGCTATTTATTAGAATCGAGGCTTATATTAAAGTTGATAAAATAATTAAAATTACTGAACATCGTTACAAGGTTGTATTGGGGCAAATTTGTGAAACGTCACAGGGACCATGCTGCATTTTCTTTAGTATAACTCAACCTATTAATAAAGGAGGTTTAAAGACTCGAATGTCTCTAACAAGAGCACTATCAGGATTCTTAAATTCAGGTGTGAAATTACCTGAGAGTAAAATCAGCATTGAAGTAAATCTGACAGGAATCGCACCTAGGGCCACTGCTTACTTAGCTTGAATACCAATCATTAGACCACGGCCGTGGAGATATAATCAATAAGGAATAAAACTCCAAAAATGCAACAGAAGTTATAACACTAATAATAAAAATATAAAAAATCTTACTCAATTTCGTTTTCTTTGGCTAATATGTACTCGTATGTATTATAATATAAATAATGAGCAATTGAAAAAAGGTGCACATAAATAACTTGATTTTGGATTTTGATGGGGTAGATACTATATTTCCAAAGAATGGAAAAAGTTGAAACTGCAGTCTTACTTAAAAAAAAACAATCAATTCTGGACTACTTTGTTTAGACTACGGGTTTCCAACTAAAGAGGTCGCAAAAGGTTTAAAAGGATGTCGCCAACTACGTAATAATAAACAGATTTTTTTTACAGTGATTCATTTTACTTTACTATCATTCACTCTCAAAATGTATTTTTAATTGGTGTCTCAGTGTTTGAATAACAGACTTTTGAATATGTGTTTCTTCGGATGGAATATCATATTAACATGTGATACTAGTAGAAACAACGATGAATCTGGAACATCTGAAAATGACGAGCATGAGATCAGTCTACATGAAGTACAAATGAATATAAAAATATGAAAAAAAGGAGAAGCGTCAGGTGGTGATGAAGTGAGCAAATTAATAGAGTATGGGGGTGAACGAATAATCAAGTGGCTGAGACAGTTTTTCAACAAATGCTGGGAATCTCACTACGTACCAAAAGACTCGAGGACTGCAGTGATAGTTCTGTTACAATGTATAAAGATAAGGTGCAAATTTAATTTAAACTTGAACACTGGCAAAGGTCAGTCTGCAACCAAATAACGAACTACCATCGACGCAGTATTCTCACGTCATTTAGAAAATTTACATTCTTAATTATTTGTATCATACCTCAGCTATCATAAATCCATAATTTCTTTCTTGGAGTATGAATCTATGAAAATTGATGAGTAAATAAAAAAAAAATATTTCATTAAGAGAGATTTTCATGAATTAAATTCCACATACCCATTTTTTATTTAAGAGAGATTTTATTGAATTAAATTCCACATAACCATTTCCTAATACTAAAAAAAAAAACGTCAACAAATGGAAAAAAAGGAATAAATAAAATTAACTTTTCTTAGGAGATAAGAAGTTTCACTTCTAACGCGCGAGAGTCTCACGCATCTGTTTTTTTTTATTGCAGTTGTGAGGGCTTCATTGCTATTTTTTATTTAATGTGTTTCAAAAGGTAAATCACGATGATATGAGCACCAGGGTAAACATGATCGAATTAAGTGGATACCTACTGAAAATGTTAATATTCCCTCTTTTACCATTTGTCCTTAGTTCTCCCAATTCCTAATGAAAGTAATATAATACCTTTTTATATTTTTATACAATATTACACTTTCGTTGAATACAGTGATGTGACAATATCTATCAACCAACTAAAAAGGTAATGTAAGACTTGCTTCATCTTTGGTGTACTTTAAGAAGCGACTGGAATTTTTTTTAATTTCAAGTCAGTAATATAACGTGTTACATTCCTGATATTTCTTTCCTCTCCACCATCCCTTCCTTTTTCTTTAATTGATGATATTTTACTTTTATACGTTTATTGTTTATTAATGTTGTAAAGGTGAATAATCTTTGAATATTTTCTGGGACCATGTAACTTGTTTATTTACTTTTGTCTGGTTACCTTTATTTACTTTTGTCGGGCTGCTTGAAATAAATTGTCACCTAGCAATAAGCCCACCCGATTACTTTACAATGAAATGTTAAATAAATAAATAAAGGCCCAAAATCAAAAGCAGAATGGAATCCCTTTTAAGAAATTGGTTTTTAATGAAAGTCGAACCTACAACCTCGAGTCTAGAAGATAAGCAACGACATGAGATTCCCGTTGAATTAGTACCCAAGTAAAAAAAATATCCAATTGTTTTTAACTTGGGTGCCAATTAAAATTTCCCCCTATGGCCTCTTTAACAGTTTTCTAGTTGATTGTAAGAGATTGTTACATGGCAATAAACCCTTCGGGTTAAATAATGAAAGCATAATGGCAACACTACCGCAAGTGAACAGACAACAACACTCGTACACATGCTCGGCGGGGTGCACACGAACTCTGCTCGCGCGAGTATTGTTAACAGACGAACTATTTATCAGACTGGGATTACTTTGTGAGTACCATTAGGAATAGAATCCGAAATCCTCGAGTAGAAGTCAAGAGCTTTGCACACTAGGGCACGCTATTTGTCAATAGCTTATTTATTTGGTACGTAATTAACCAAATAAGGTATTGATGAATTTATTCAATAATAATGCAATAAAATACTCAATGTTTAAATGTTTAAATTGACATTCTGGAGCATAATCATTGTCTACTTTAATAACTACTTCGCATTCTTCCAATTCCACGGGTAAAAAAGTTTCATTGTAAGAGGGCCAAATATTTTACGTGCGGATTAGTGCGGGCCGTACTTGGGCGACATGTCTTTACAGTATACCTACAATATTTGTGTATAAATATTTTAGTTTTAAAAATAAAACGCTAACATGATTATATATTTTTACGGCATTTATTGTAGTTAATAAAATCAATGAGATTTTTGTGGCTGCATTTGACTTGCAAGTGTTTTTATATTAGCTTGCATTTTTTAAGTAGAGACGTGTAGTATTGCGTTTAAATGTGAATCTGATAACCGAGAACAGTGTTTGTTTTTTCGGTAATTCAGAATTGAAAAATTTTGCTCCCAAATTTATGTACTACCAAACATAGTAATTATTTGCTGAGCAAACCTTTTTAACTCCTTGTAGTTTTCAAAGGACAAACTCCCACAGAAATCCACTTGCGGGCCGCACCAAGACGCCTCGCGGGCCGCTGGTTGCCGACCGCTGATCTAAATCATCGTAGACTTCACCCGTCTGCCAATTTTTGACGTGGTAGTCTATAGGTGCTTTGGTGGGAGAGTATGGCGGGTGCTCGAGCAAGTTCCACTCCTTGTCCTTGATGGATTTCACGACTCGACCTTCGACATGTGGTCGGATGTTGTCATGATGAAAAACGATGTGGTTATTTTTGCGAGGACGTTTGGATTTGATGGCTGCTTCCAATTGATCGAGCTGAACAAGATAGATGTCACTGATTAAGTTAAACGGCCGTATGTCGTTTTTGTCCGGAATTCGCTATTCATATTTGACATACTTGAAATTCCACCTATAAGAGAAACCGTTTACCACAATCTTCCAGTGAATTTTACAACAGCGATCCCACTAAACACACCACATGGCCTTTTTGCATGGACAACCTTTGGAATTCTTTTCAGAGTCTGACCGGGATCAACGCACACCTTCTTTCATTTGACATTTTTGAAGAGAATCCATGACTCACCACCAGTCTCCAGATGTTGAAGATAGGGACTTTGCTCGTTTCGCTGAAGCGAATGGGTAAATACCATATGCGAAGTCAGCTGGTCTTGTTGTCGTTGGAGAGCTCGTGAGAATTATCGAGCCTGATCATCACAATGGGACGGACGACTTCTTCTTTCCTCATCTTTTAAGCTTGTGTCACCAGATTTGACACGATTGAACCATTTTCGAACTAGGCTTTCACCGATCGTTCCTTCAGCAAAGAATTCGTTGAGATCGTGAAATGGCTTTGCTGAAGACCATCCTTTTTTGAAGTGGTAAAGCATGATATGACGAATATAAGGTAGTTATCGACATGAATTTTTATTACCTAAATAGTAAGGAATATATTTATTGGTAAAATTCTTGAAACAAAATGACAAATGTGAAAGGCAGCTGTAAAATGATCGTTAAGTATGCACCAACCAATATTAAGCTTGTGTTCTGTTCAAATTATACAACCGACTTTTGGAAAAATCATCCTAAATTGACGTTCATACGTTAAAAAATCCTGCTGACAAAAATTGTTAAGCTTATTTGAAATATCAAATTAGTATACCTCATTTTTTAATGACTATTACATCCGAGACGTAATTAGCTACTTGGTCCATTGAAAGTACTCGTATATACGTGTATACTCTCAATGGACGTAATATACTCGTATAATTACGTCCATTAAGAGTATATAAGTACATATATATTACGTTCAAATGGCACGCACACAGTAACCTCTTGCTATCGAAATTTGAAATAATACCACATTTATTAAATAAGAATATTTATTTTATATGTTTATCTTTATTTCTTTCGATATATTTTTCATATTTCAAATCAAAAGTTATATTTTATAATTCTTGTATTTTTAATTAGACTATACATTGGTGTGTTAATATATGATATTTTGAAAGACATATGTATCCTAAATTGTTTTTTTTTTTTGGAAGATGTTGTAATGATATACAAAGGACAATTGATCGTCGTTTACAAATAAGGCAATAGTTTATGATAAAAATAGAGACGTTTTTAATATTTGATGAGCGCTTTGTCAATCAATGTTTGAAAAATACCCGATCGGTAAACTGTGTAGGAATTGAATGATTAAATTCAATTTTGAAAAAAATCATTTAATAAAATTACTTATCTCTTATGTTTCCTCCAATATATTGAATCAAGTAAAATTTGAATTGGATACATCAAAGAATAACCTTGAATAATGAGCATTTGGAAATGAAGTTAATTACATATAAAACAAAAAACTCAATTCATCAATTTACCTTGAAATGAATAAGAAGTATGTACAGCGTAAACAAAAAATATAAATATTTAAATACCTTCATAAATATCTTCATTTCGCGTCTTATCGTATAAATTAACTATGAATTGTTTAAAAGAAATAAAATAACATAATAGTCGACAACGTAATGAAATTCAAAGGTAGATAGTTATCTACTCATCAAAGTAATATTTAATATGTTCGTAAAGTATTGTACTATCACTAACCCTTAGGCCTCGGTCACACGGGTTGGAGCCTCGCTTGGTGCTTAGAGCTACGCTGCGAGCTAGGCGACATATTCTAGCGACTCAATGCACCGCATACTATCGCAATGGCCATACTGCACGCTTCGCACCATGCTACATGACGATTAGTCACCTAGTGAGTATCCTAGAGAACAGATACATTGGTCAATTTTATTGTGTCACCAAGTGATTTTACAAGATGGCGGAAGTTTTAACAGCAGCTGTGTTTAAAAGGGAGCCTTTGTGGATCAAGCAAATTATACAAAAATGTATCTGTAATAAAATCACTTTAGAATGAAGTTGCACAGGAAGTAAATAAAGATGGTAAGTTGTAATGAAATTGGTTATTTTTGATAGTGGCATAATTTGTTGACTCAACCGCTCCCAAATATCAAATGAATTTATGCGAAGCACTTTAGTGTGGCCAAGCATGAAGTCACCTAATCTATTAGTCATGTAGCACCTAGCGAAGCACTTTGGTGTGGCTTTAGCCTTACAGTTACAGTACCCGGCGGGAAGTAATACACATCGGGCTTAAGAAAGAGACTATCGGCCTTAATCGGCTAACTTCGGCTTTGTAGAGCGTCGTCTCTGTCGCTTAACAACGACTGACAAATCGCGACGGAACACGTGTATGATGCTAGACGACGCTCTACAAATCCGAAGTTAGCCGATTATGGCCAACAGTCTATTTCTTAAGCCCGATATGTATTATTTACCACCGGGTACGTACTAGGTTTAAGACAGTAGTATCAAGGTTATTTTAACAAAATTCTCAAAAAGTGCAATACTTGAAAATACGAGTATACCATCCACAAATTGAAGACTGCATAACATTCTGCAAACGGATTTAGATAAGTTTATAAAGAGCGTTCTCATATTGGTTGACATTGGATTATTTGTCAAAATTAGAACTTCACTAAAGGTAGGATACCGATCATTTAGTAGCATACAAACAAACAGTGTGCTCTCGCGATCAAAACTTGAAATAATACGACATTTATCAAAGAAGAATATTAATTTCATGTTCTTATTTCATAAGAAACTATAAACATTATTAACACTAACAAAGTTTATGAGTTTTATAATGCTCTCATATTATTTGACATTATGACCCAACATTTCCTCGCTGAGGCCATATTCATACATACTATTATAGAATTCAAAACTTTTATTTTTGCCGACTATTCTTTTATGGAAGAATGTTATTTACGCATCCAATTTTTAAACAAATCTGGATACCTACAGAAATTGAACCTGCAACCCTTAAGTTGGAAGACAGGCATCTTATCAAATAGTTCATGGAGTTTATCGAAGAGTTGTTTACTTTATACAGAGACAATATATAACCTTGCATACGTTTCCTGTTTGACCCGATGGAGTCATTAGATAGGAGATAGAAATACATAAAAATTATCTATTCTACCACAACTATCGCATTTTCTCACATCAGGCTGACTGACTAAAATTCCGAGAATTCAGACTATTGACTCTAATCGACGGCTTCCCAGTCCAGTAAAACTAGCGAGCTTGGTTAGTGATGCAATTATGATATCTTTCAGCATCAAGTACATGAATCTTAATTAGTTACTAAATGACTAGTTTAGACTCGTATTTGCTTTTTCTCTTTTCGCTGGAGGTGAATCGGAGGGCTGGGTGTGCGTAGTTACCATATACGTTTTCTTCTCATTATTTTTTATATTACTGCTTATTCATTTTAATTTTTCGTATTGTGGTTTGTGTATAAACATGATTTTATAATTTGTGATTTTATTTTGATAAAATTTGTACTTTTGTTTATTTCGCTAACAGTTATGATAATCTGATGTGGTATTTGTGAGTTTACTTTTTTATTTTTTCTGCCATTTATTAATTGGTTCATCTACATGTACAAGGGTATGGGCTGAATAACATCTGATGTCCTCGTAGCCGAGCTCGCCCTATATTGGTGGGGTATATCTCGGCCGGAGGGATACTAGGAGACGAGCGCAGATCTTTTAATAGCTTCTCTCTTAAATGTATATTCTGATATTTATCTTGAGATAAATGCGCAATTTCTGAATGTATTTATGTATGTAGATACTATGTTGCTATCAATAAACCTATATTTATTTATTTATTCATGTATGAGTTACTTTCCTGTACACTAACTCGAAAAAAATTGTAAATATGTGTTCATAAAAACTTGAAGTTTATTATTTTTCTTTCTGTTTAGGAATCATCACTTACAACCAAGGTTGTATTTAGCACGCATTGAATAACCGAGACCATAATTCATAGTTCAGCCTGAATGATTCTCGTAATTTCTAACTTTAAAAAAATCCTGATGTTTAAGGAGCGAAATGAAACTACATGACTCCCTTATTTTAGGAAGCTTAATCAAATTTGGGTGAAATTTGCAGAGTTCGATCTAAATATTATGTATTTAATAAATTTAAAACCAATGTGCATTATTTAATTTAAAACCAATGTGCATTATTTAATTTAAATACGAAGAAACGAAATCATTACAAAGACTTGGTTTTATTTATTAAAATTATTTACGACTCTAAAATGCCCTTTTCAATTCATATCAACATTTACAAAACATATTATAAGACAACTTGAAAATCAATTCAATTCAAAACACATAATGCGCATAAAACAATTAATTGGTTTTGTTGATTTTTTTTTATTTCATCTATTTTATGAAAGTTATTTTAATGAGAATAAGTGAGAACAACGCTATTTATTCTAATTTTTATATTTTTTATTTGAAACAATACGAAATTAATTATTTTTTAGTGTATTATCTGTGAAGGAAAATAACAATTATGCAGAAAGAAAAATAAATACATGTTTTCATCGCATGTTCGTTATTTGCAAATGTTTATTTTACTTGTTTAAATCAAATTTATTATAGCCAGTGTTATTTTCAATTATTTGTGATAAACAAATGTTTGAAATTATATTTTAAAAAACAACTTCAAAACATTTGTTTATAATTTGAAATAACTAAATAATTTGGTTCCTACTTGACCGCAATTATATCGCGAGCTGTTACGAACTATTTGTAATTTGCTGGCCCAAAATATAAAAATTCATTAAAACTCGTATTTTGAAATAATAATATTACAAAATGATAAGTAAAAACTCACTTCCCTCATTGTAACAAACTCTGTGTGGAAAATTAAAACTAAAAATGACCAACGTTTTTTTATAAATAAATATACCTCCACCTAATAAAATGAACTATTTTATTATAAGTTTGAAACTTTATTTCGTATGGAAAACCACTCACCTGTATTGTGCATTATTTTCAATACTGACCACACTGACTTTATTTAATCGTGTTATAATTGTGCGAATTGCGCAGCTTTTTCTATGGAATGGCCGACTACGATGACGGCGAATTGTCATATGGGTGAATATGTGAAAAAATAAAAATATGGATAAGATTTGTATAGAAGTGCATAAGTTACTATATTTTTATAACTGAACAAGTCTTCTTCACCATCTGTACATATTACAAATACGAATAAGTGTAACGTAATTTCGCATCGCACGATTGACTCACCACTCGCCATGAATTTAGACGATAGCCCCGGAGGGGGGCTGGGCGCAGAGACTATATACGGAACCCACGAAGACCCTCGGGTCGTCATGTCCGAGAAAGTTAAAAATCTCGCAGGAAGCATTTACCGTGAATTTGAAAGGATGATCGCTCGATATGACGAAGATGTCGTCAAAACGCTAATGCCTTTGTTAGTGAACGTCTTAGAATGTTTAGATGCAGCTTACCAAAGTAATCAAGAGCATGACGTTGAACTCGAACTACTGCGAGAAGACAATGAGCAACTTGTCACACAGTACGAGAGAGAAAAAGGTGCTAGGAAACAGGCAGAACAGAAGGTTAGCATATTTTCGTGTTTTCTTTTTACAATATGATACCACCTGATAACTCGTTCCTTCACTAAAACACTATTAACGCAAAATTTGTTTGGAGAGTACACAAAAAGTCTTCTACAAGTTTTACGTTATCAATTTCATATTGGACATGCCGTTTGAGTATGAAGACAATATTGTTCTTAGTACTACTTTAAAATTGTGCTATAATAATAATCTGTATTGTATTTAATTGAATAGGGAAACTGCTTTCATTCCGAGAATTATTTAAAAAATTGTCAAATATAAATCAATACTTATGTCAATTAATGTTGTATTAATATTTATTTTATTATTGAAATAAAACTATACTCATTTACACTTGATACCATACATTAATAATTAGTGTGTTGAGTAATATTTACTTTATTTGGCCTTTGTAATTATAAACAAAGCAGTGTTTTATCAAACACAACCAATAACAATTTTGCTGATGACATGTAGTTATACAGATCATTATGGCGGTGAAGGTCTGGAATGGGATTGACATAGTCACTTTTTAATTTGTAACTTGTTACAAAACAACTTGTTACAAAAAAAACTTTTTTATTTATCTGTTATAAGTTTGTATATAAAACAATGAGATTAAACGTACAATATTTTATCTCAGATATCAATTTCAGCAATCTTGTCCTACAATCTCTCTGACTTTTTACATTCCCTTTCAAAATATCGTCTTGATCTTACCATACTTTCCTTGGTTTTCTTCTACCATGCCTTCCACTCACATTTGTACTGTATATTTGTTTTGTTAATTTCTTCATTCATTCGTTCTCATGCCTAAACCATATCAGAGTGATTTTCATCTACTTAATACATGAGCCTTTTGTTCACATTCATCCATTGAGACAAATCTTTTTGATAATTGTTATAATGTCGTTTTCTGATGAATTTCAAATTATATTTTTAAAATATATGATTATTCTTTTATTATCCATATAATTATTTCTTATTGTTCATTTTCAAACATCATATACAGTATAACTTGTTCATAACTGGGATCAAAGCACTCTATAAAAAAGTTCTTGTAATAACTGATCCAATATATTTTTCTAAAATATTTATTTAGCTTCGTGTCATGTGAAAACTCAACAAACCAATTTCCTATTAATAGTAGATGGGTTTCACCCAATATATACAGTTAAATAAATTTTAAACTTCATTTTTTCAATATCTGAAATTCTGGACTCTGCCGTTTGATAATATTTTCTAACTCGTATATGATAAATTTTAATCGTCATCTCTTTTACTTTTTATGCATAAATCCAGATCATAATTCCTCTTTTTGTACTAAGGTCTTAACGGCGGATCACATTTAATACAAAGTAATATTACTGTATAATATACATTTTCGAATTTTTAATTGGTGTATATTATATTGATATAATACTATATTGACTTGACTATAATGCGAGATTTTTATTTAAAAAAATCAACATGAAAATGTAGGGGTCGCCTTATATCGAGTCTTAACCAAATTAATATTATAATCACTTCTATACAATGGGTATATTGACCCAAATATGTACTTCAATTTATCTCTCTCTGACAATATTTTTTAATGAGCTCATTCAACAGACAGCATTTTTTACAAACTGACAGCATGATTCTAATTTCTGGCGATTGTTTTGTATCCTATTTTTGTATCTGTTTCACATCATAAAGCAATAAAAAACATAACTCAAAATAACAGTTTGAGTTTTTATATAAGATTTTTATTAAATCGATGAACCATAACAAAGAGGATCAAGAAAACAATGATATCAACGGAAAAGAAAAAGAATCAATAAATTATTTCACTTGTACAAATAAAAATGAGAACAATCCATAATATATGCATAGTTATTCCACTAACTTAAAGAGTGCATTATGTAAAAATTCATAGGAAATTGAATGTAAGTTATCTAATTAACAAGGACAAATCTCATTTCCTTAATGGTTACTCAGTTTTACAAATTCAATAATTTATTTTCATCTTTTTAATAACTATCCAAATAAGGAGACTGGATTATTTCTGTACATATTTTATTTGTCGTGAATTCAATCATACTAACATATGTATGATCACTCCATTTTTTTTCTGTAGGAAAGCAAATGGAAAATGTCTGTATTATCTTTTACATTATTCAATTGTTTCGATCCATCTGTTTAATGTATCGTTTGCATTCCTAAAGATTTCGAGTTCATGAGTTAATGTAATTGTATACAGGAACACCAGGTGGGCCATATGGTGATTTCTTCCAACCAACCACAAATATATTAAAAGGCCCTGAGTGATAAACTAGACCATTTTTAAGTTGCATTGGAATTGAATCCTGAACCCCCAGATTGGAAGTCAAGCTTTCTACCAACAACTTTTATAAGAGTGTCTTGTAAATATTTTTTCTGGAAATCTTGAACAAACTTTATCTGAATTAATATTTTTTTTAAAGTACTCCCTTGTAGATGTACATGGGACCTTCAGTTTATATTTTCTCTCAAAATCTGGTCAACTTAGTCCAACCACACAGTCTACATACCTCATAACACAGGACTTCTGACATATCTTTGCTTAGTTGTTATATTACCATTCACTCTACACAATGACCAAGCTATCTTAACATCCCTTATTTTATTTTATTATTTCTAATTTAAATGATTCATTTTTCAAATATTATGCAACAATGTTTTAATAATTAGCATGTTGACCCTCAATATACAAATTCCTTGATATTCTTCCGAGCATTTATTTTTGTGCTACTATTGATAAATATGTCTAAAATATTTTAGCTTCTGGAGTTTGAAGATATTGCCGAAGGTGAAAGAAAAGAGTTATCAGGAAGACTGGAAGCTCTGGAGAGTATAGTTCGCATGCTTGAATTGAAACACAAAAACTCACTAGAACACGCTAGTCGACTTGAGGAACGGGAGAATGAATTAAAAAAGGTGATGTTTTTTTAATTATTTCAATTATATACTGCATTTTATTTACATATGAACATAGATGATTAAAAATACGAATTAAATTTTTTATTTTTTATCACTCAGTAATAGATGATATTTTTTAATTATAATACAATAATTATACATTCTGTCAAAAATATCAATCATCTTTTTTTCAATGTTTTCGTGAATCTTACTTTTCTGTTGCTAGGAATATGCAAAAATTCATGAAAGATACACCGAACTCTTCAAAACACACGTAGATTATATGGAACGTACTAAACTGTTACTCGGTGCAGCCGGTGATCGTGGAGAGAATCGTAGCCGAGTTGGTCTCAATCCAATGACACGGTCAAGTGGTTAGTTCTTCTTTATACATTCATAATATTCTTATATTTGTGCCTATGTACATTATAAATAATAATTTTACATATTCAGGGCCGATATCCTTTGGATTCACATGCTTGGAAGGTGGAGGAAGTGGCTTGGAGCACACAGAAAGTATGGGTGGTACCCCAGTCAGCGCATCGCCCTCTCCGCCCACGCCGCCCCTGGGAGAAGAGCTGGCAGCAGTACAGACCATGGAGCGAGCGCATCAGACTGACCCTGTCACACAACAAAATCAGGTGCAGTTTGTTTTACCTCACTGAAAAAGTCTCCATAATGTTACAGCTGTTGGAAATATCATTGACAATAAACTTGAAGCGAGTTCCCGTGTTCTATTGCATCCATCCTTTTTACAGTCGCAAACAATTTGATTAGTGACTGTGAAAAATGGACCATTTTTACAGGAAAAATTCTTATAATCCTTGGCGCATGTCCTTACTGTTAAAGAATGTTTAGCTGTAGTCAATATTAAATGCTGATAAATTGATCTGCAAACATTATTGTCTGGACAATCCTTAAGAAATTTTACTTCTGGAGTGGTAATACAGCCAACATCAATATCACTATTGCATTGATAACATTTGATACACATTACACATTGTACAAAACAAGTTAAAATGTAAAAGGCACAAATATGTGGAATGGAATAAATCTTCATGTCAGATAACTTATTATCTATGAAATGTTTAATCCATCACTTGACCAGCATGATTTCTAATGTTAATGTTACTTGATAGAATTTGACAGTTGCCAATATCATTATTGATTTGTTTCAAGTTGTTCTTTGAAATCAATTTTATTTCAAATTTGGAAATAGATAAATACATAGTTTAGCAGGATTTTTACAATAGTGTTTCATGTTGTGATAAATAAACATTTCTTTTATAAACATTGTTTCACATTATGAATCTAAAAATGTTGTTCAGTAATGTGATATGTTAATTAATACATATTTTAAACATATGAAAACCCCTATGAATTAGTTTAAACATATGAAAACCCCTATGAATGCTTGCCTTCCAACCAAAGGGTTACTGATTTGATTCCCATTGGTAACCAAATTTTTTTTAAATGGGATTCCAGTCTGGTTTTCACTTACTATCTTTGTAACACCATTCGGGTTGATCAGAAAAGATTGTCACATGACAATAAGCTCACCAGTTCTTATTATATACAAGAACAGGTCTTATTATATACACTCTTGAAATGATATTTGCTTGCTAAATGGTGCGAGAAAATATTAATTCATGAAAATAATTTATATGTGCATTATGTATATGATTTACTTTGTCATTGTATCATTTGTTCAAGTTTTAAGGTGGTAATAATGATTTATACAAACATATCCTTATGTATTTTACATACATATATAACATCATGCCATATCCCTTTTGGAGTAGACATAAAGGACAGATCTCTACTTCATTTATTTTTCTGGCACCATTATTGACTAAGGATCACTAAGGGCGCCTACATTTCAATATAACATCTGACAAATAATGGAAACTTAAGGATCATCTGAAATACCTAAATGCCATCAGCCTGCCTACACTCCAGAGTAACTTCTTTACAATCAAGAGGGTCAGCCACTTCAAAGGGAACACACTTCTCACCTTTCTCTTATTTAAAATTATGAGTATTGGCATTTTAGTATGATTAATGTTAATCTTCACTAATAAATTTCTATGCAGCTATTGTGTCCTCAGTTTTTGAGGGTTAATTTAGTTTGAATCAAAATATTATTAGAATGTTATATTATTAGTATTGGAAATTTTCTGTGTGTATAATGTTTCAAGAACTGATTTTTAAAAATATTTCTATAAGTTTACTTTAAATAGTTTTAGTAAAAATTAAAGCTTAAATAAGTTAGTTAATATATTTGCAGGAATATTTATTCTTATGTTTTAATAGTCAAAATCTTATATGTTTGTATCGAATACTTTAACCTCTAAAGGAGTATGGCCGTATGGTGTACGGCGAGCGAATTTTTACCTCAAGAGAGTATGAACGTACGTGTTACGTCCAATGTTTTGAACACATGAATTTATCCATAAAACGGACAAGGCTCAAATGTTTTTATGTATTCAATTATTTTGTATATGGTGGCCGCAATTACTTTTTTTATATTACTTACAAAATCAATTTTTTATTTTGCTTACAAAATGTCACTCGCTTAGAGAGGTTAAAAAAAGTATTATTTTCTTATTGAAACAATTATTTCAGGCAACCTCCCCAGTGACTCCCCAAAATAACGTGGTATCCGGACGGTCACAAACTAAACGAGAGCAGCGCAGTGGGAATACCCTCTACCAAGAACTGTCCTTCCATGATACAGACTCGAATCTCAATGAAGGGGATGACGCGACTGATATAACAGGTCTATATTTTGTTTTATTTTTTTTACGAAAAACTTTTATACATGGGTGTTATGTTATATGAGACTTGATAAAAAAATAAGAATTTTTCATTTTTGGTGGTTCACGACGTTGTTGGTTTTGGCCAAAAATTCACGAATTAGTAATGATGAAACTATCGATAATGCACCATCGTGCAAAATTCAAGAGTTGTTTGCCCACAATTCTGATTGTTTTCTTCAGATAGCCTCATGCAAACGGCCTATAACCTCAAGGTAATTCTCCCTATTGACCATACGACCTGGCAGTAAGAATTCTAGTGGACTACGCTGTTGTAATAGAAGAAAGCAGTAAGGAGAACCTTGACATTTTATCGAACTTCGCATTCTTCTTTCAGTCTTGGCTCTTCAGGAAGCTTCCATTGGGACAATTGGACCTTTGTTTCCATGTCATAGTCATGCATACACCCACATTTCGTCACCTATTATGACGCATTGGAGTAATTCTGGGTCATCAGCGACATCAGCCAACATTTGCTCAGCGATGTTTTTATAATGCTGCTTTTCTTGAAAATTCAACAATTTCGGAACAAATTTGGCTGCCACTCATTTCATGCCCAAAATGTTGGTAAAAATTGCTTTGTATGAACCGTATGAGAAACCGAATTTCTCAGCAGCCTTCCTTATCATGATTCGGCGATTACTAAGTACAATATCCTTAATTGTTTCCAAATTCTTATCGATCTTCCATATCTTCACGACCCTCTTGTGATCGTTTTTACTATTCATAAATACTTGGTTTTGACATAGCATCCTCGTCAAGAGCCTTTATCAACATTTGCACCACTTCACTGCATTTTATTTCATTTTTAACGTAAATTGAACTCAAATTGTTTGTCCATCATTTTTAAAATGAAAAAATCACAAACGTGCCAAAATGCGTTGTAAATACTTGCCTGTCAAACAGACTGCCCATCCAATATGCCTGAAAATGTAAATATACATCACAGACTTGTCCCCAACTTGAGGATAAAAGATGTGCTCAATCAAAAACAAGCAGCCCACAAAATTCTAAAATTCTCGTTGATCAAGCCATGTACATGCCTGAGACTATTGAGGATATAAAATAAATTTGTACTTTTCTATATGAACTCTGTTTTTTTGTATTAAAATTTAAAAATCTTTGAATTGACATTTCTTTCTCTTAAACATTCACAAATTGACCAGACAACCCTTCAAAAATAAATATATTTTCAAAAACTTTTTGTACATAACACTTTTTCCATTTGTTGACTGACTGGTGAAATAAGTTAATAGAAAAGAATGAAAGGAACTAAACAAATGTATTCACTAAGATGACTATGTGGTGTAATGCGGGAATTCTGAATAAAGTTATTTAAGATAAATGTGAACTAAGGACTGATGTATTAATTTGGCTGAAACGAGAACTCTGATGTGGCTATAGTGAACGAATAAATTATGAAAGGCTGACAAAACAAATAAACAATGTGAAGACTTAAGAAAAGAAAACCAAAAACAGTATGGTTCAACCTAGAGAATGAAAAAAGGTGAAAAAGTAAGAAGTAAGCAAAATCAAATGTGCTTTTTGGATGTAGAGGATGCAAAAAATGTATATCATGATAGAATAGTCTGGTGCTGTGTCCTGTCTGCCTATCCTGACAGAGAGACAATTTGATAGTTTCAATAAATCTAGAGATGTATGCATATTTCACATAACTGATAAAAAAACTGGCTGTCTTAGATCACATAGTGATTGATGCAATTTAATAAATGCCAAATCCATTGCTGCTAAAAATAAATCTGCTTTCTAATGTTTTCAACTTTCATTACGAAAGAAAAATCATTATATGTTACATATAAATACTGCACACCATGTCATTTCATTTCTTAAAATTTATGAGAATCTCCTAATAAAGTAAAAAAATTATAAATATGATAGAAACAAATCTATTATTTAAGTTTTCTATAGATCTCCGATAATTCCAAGATTATTTATGCTCTATCTTAACTGAACGAGTAACTCTTGTACTCTCTTAAGGAGAATTCTATATATTTGCAATTGTTAAAAAACCAGTTGATTTGTAATGATTAAATATCCTTGTACTCGAAAATAAATTCTAATACCTATGTTTGACCTTACTAAACTGGTGATGGTCTAATTTTATTCATCGTAGTCATTCTTTCTCACAGCCGGAAGTGTAGACTGCTCAACCCGTCCACAGAATCCTGCCCTCCTCCCCCAGAATCTAATATAGTTTTTTACTGGTTTTTTTTCATAACAGATGCTATCACTCAATATCTTCTCTTTGCTTAGTATTATTGTTTCTGGCATCGATATGCTAATTGACTAAAAAATCATATATAGCAAATTTTCAATAAATCCCATTGTTAACATTTTGATGATCACATAATTTTGTTGAATCTTCTCTTCTTTTCCCTTGCCTTATCCCATCCATTTGAGGTCCGCTGCTTGGACCTTTTTCTTCCATCTCTGTCGATATCGCCAATCGATCGGATATCGTCTGAGTCTCACCATATTGTTCTCAACTTTCTTATTTAGGCTCTTCTTAGGTCTCCCTCTGCATCTATTTGGGAGTTCCCAATTTGTAACTATCTTTAGAATAGACCCTTCATCCTGCCATTGCACGTGCCCATACCAGCATAGTCGTGTTACCCGGGCTTTATCTACTATTGGCGTCACTTTGTTTCATGAATTCATTCATTTCGGATCTTCAATCTAGTAATGCCCAATGACCACTTTATAGCATACACATCTCCTCGACATGAATCAATTTTTCCTCTTTTTTCTTTAGAAGCCAAACTCAGCTCCATGTAGTATAGTAGGACTAATCACTGTCTTGTAGATCTTGATCATAAACTTTACTTTTAGCCTTCTGTTACACATATCCCCCGTCATTTTTCTCAATTTGTTCTACCCAATTTTATTTTGTTTTTTTACATCCTGAAGCACCTCCCCATTTGTTGTAATAATTGAATCAATAGGTATTTGAATAAATGTGTCCTTAATAGGTTTTTTGGATTGGAGTTTGGTGTCGTTCCAATGTTGTGCCTAAGCTGGTGTGCCTAACAAGTGGTCAGTCTTGGCTCTGCTTATTTTTAATCCATTTTCCTCCGATATTTGTCTACATTTTTTCAGTTCTTGAATTATCCCAATATTTTCATCACATAGAACAATATTGTCTGCAAACATAATTTTTTGTGTGCATCATTTTGTTGAATAAAGTTTCAAAATTTTTGTAGCCATTTTTACTGTTGCTGTTGATTTTTTTCTACAGTTACCCAGGAAAAATGTAATAGTTGTAATGGACTGAACTTTTACACATTCTCATATTATTCTAATTAAGTATGAAACTATTATTTCTACAATTTTTTTGCCTAATCATTTAATTCAATGAGGTCAAACAAACAGAAATTAATTTCTTGGTAGAATAAACGTGCAAAGATGATTGGATGAAATGTGTGTATAAAGGTTATCAATATGTATACCTATTTGCATGTCACTTCATTATTCTATTCTCTTTGTTTTGTTTAACTTGTTTCAATTACAAATGTATAATAATAAAATCACTATAATATTTAATAACATTGTAATTTATTTTATCAAACATTGTTTATTCCACTTTTTTGTAACGGTATAACCTATTCTGTTACAAAAAAGTGGAATAAACAGTGTTTGATAAAATAAATTACAATGTCTTTAAACCTCCACAACGTTAATGCCTTAACTATAAACAATATATTTAATAATAACTGTTTTGTTATATAGTTTTTATTATTTTTTGATAATTTGTACAGAATTTACAACATTGACTAATATTTTTTAAGTGTTATTTTGACACACAGGGATGTAACAGGTTTTCCAACATTACCTTTAGGGTGTTTTTAGATTTTAATTGCCAAATGTCAAATATATTTTATGGTTATGTTTGACAAGTATCATCCATTGCAAATTTAATCCAGAAGTCGTACACAGTTCAAGAATGTATAATACAAACTAATTACGAAAAATCATATTCAATAAAAATTAAGCTTTGCAAGATTGTCATATTTTCAGTCTGTGTACTCACCAAATGAGCTAAAAATTCTCAATTTTATAAAGGAATTCGATGATATCCAAATTATAAAGAAGACTGTGCGTCTTCGTACTGGCCATTCAGCCGAAAATATTGCCTCCACTTCTAAAAGTTTAGCTGAGGATCCAAGAATCTCGATTAAGTACAAGTTGCTCAGTCCACCACAGGGTGAATTTGAAAGAAAGATTTGACTACACACCTATGAGATGCAGTTGACACAGGACTTGAAACCAGCAAACTATTTGAAGTGTCCATTTGTTCATTGGGTGCTTGAAATCAAAACATTTGATGACTATTTTTCCATGAAAATAATTTTCAACAATGAAGCTCATTTCCACCTTAATGACTTCGTTAACAAAGAAAATTATCACATCTGGGGTGTGTCAATTATGTTACAGCAATGTGAATTGCCTGCCTGGATTTTCTTTGATTTGAACGAAAGGTGTACACCGAAAATCTGCAAAATCATCCACGAGCTCAAGGATGAGATTTGGCCCCTTATTTGTAAGATTGAACCGCAATTATGTGCAAATATAAATTTAGACAAAAGAATGGCTGCCAGCAATAGCAGTCACAGTGACCATTTATTTGGCTTATATTGTCTTTCACACAATTGTAATCAATCGAAGTTTATGTTGAAATAAAACTCGAAGTCTTTCTAAATTAAAGTGCATTTTATTACAAATAATATTCTAAACCTAATTAAAAATCCTATACATATATATCAATTAAATTTCTCATTTCTCACCGTATTATTAAAATTCTACAGATCGTTTCATAAAGGGATTCTTTGAATTTTTATGTAGTAATATTATTGATTATTAATTTATTCTGTGTTGATTTGTCTTTACAGGGAGCTGGGTCCACCCTGGAGAATATGCTTCATCAGGTTTACTTCATATTTTATTTATTAAAATTGCTTATTCCTAAATAACCTTTTTTATATTGCTTCCATGTGTACAATGTCCTAATTACATATCCTATGACTGAAGGGCATTATATTTAATTCCATGTTACAATATCATTCATAAATGAATTTTAACACACATTATTTCCTTTTACCATCTCGAATGGAATCAAATTATATAATTAACAATTTATTTCTTATTTTATTATTTGTCTATTGAAATTCCTTAAAAATTATATGATATATTAGAGGGACCGAAAAGAAATCAAAAGTACTTAAAAACTTATTTACAAAATAATGCCTAATTGTTGACAGTATATGTCGGCAATAATTGTTACGCCTGGTTTCAGTAGTTCAAAATAAATAACTCCGGCGCTATCCCACCACACACAAAGAAGTACATTTTTTACCGTTAGAGATGGTTTTGGAGTAGGAATAGCTACCTGATACGGTGAAAACCATTGTCTTTTTCATGTATAATTATTGTATAGAACCCATTTTTTGTCACAGGTAACAATTCGCCGCAAAAAGGGTTCAGATTCATGCCTGGATAAGAGAGGCGCACAGATAGTATGTCGCTGCTCTAGTGCAATTAATGATAATTCATGAGGAACCCAAATTCCTTGCCTGTAACTTTTTCCTATGTGATGAAGGTGATCCTGTATAGTTGACCATGGGCAGCTAAGCTTGCTTGATAATTCTGAGATGGATTGTCGAGGATCAGACTCCTCTAAAGACGTCAGATCATCACCTTTTTTTAAAGGTCTTCCCGTTTTAGGAGCATCTTTGAGCTTCCTGTCACCATTTTGAAATTTTTTATCCACCTATGTATGATACTTATTAAGTGTCAATACATCTCCATACGTTTTGTTAATTTTCTACGTCATTTCTTTCCCTTTCATTTTTTGATCAAACAAAAATGTCATACAATGGCGCAAATGTTCTTCATTAATTGTTGGTCTCAACATTGTTTATTTAAATAACGGAAAAAAAAAACAATAAATTTACAACAGTCTTAATTCACTAGCAACAAAAAATATGTGTTCACTGCACTATGTCTCAACATAAACTGACTGTAAAATAGGGTGTCAAAATATTTTGATTTCTTTTCGGTCCCCCTAATATATTTGATGTAGGCGAGTTCTTCAATTTTTCAAGAATTTTGCAAATAAATCTTAAAATGGATTATAAACTTTATTAGTCGAAAATTATTCATTAATTTCTAATCATTATATTTTAAATCAACTATCGATTAAAAAAAATAACACATTATTGGACATTAATTTTGTCACTAATACTTTCTATTACTTTCAATAAAATCTTGGAAAAATTCATTTGTTGAATTTTAAAGAAAGGTTTTTTTCTAAACTTTATAATATCTTAATAAAAATATTAATAGAAACATTTAAGATCTTAATAAAAATATTTAACACATAATCCTATATGTGTATTAATTCTAAAATTAAAAATACATCATTAAATCAAGTTTCTCCGAGTTGTTAAATAGCCTGATTTATTTAAAACATTTCTACTTTCAAATTATGTACATCAATAAAAAATGTGTGATTTGTTTTATCATAAACTAAATGAATATTTTATAATAACTTTCCTTTACATTAAACTTTAAAAAATATGACAAATCACTGTCTTTTAGTGTAAAACTTTATTTATCTGAATTTAAATAGCCCTGTATTAATTAATCTGCTCATGAAATGCTTTAGCAAATTGAACCTGCTGATTATCTTGGATATCAGATGTACGTTATATGCATGATATACTGACAATTTTCCTTGATTGCCTATCATAATTTTATTTAAATTAAAAATAAATTATTTTTGTGTATACTTTTTAAAACTTTTAATCTAGTATACTTAATCAACTTGTTTTAAACTGTGTAAAAATTCTGTGGTACATTAAATTAAATGAACCATCATATAGTTAGAATTTTGATAACGATCTTGTGTAATATTCATATCATATGGAATATCTGCCCACTGAGTACTCAGTGTTGGATTTATTCCATCAGATCCTAATCAATTTCATTAAATACATTAATCTACTTTCCAGAAAATTCACAATTTTTAAATAATGGAAGAAAATTCATTCACATGATGTAATGAATGGCTTTATTTCTTGCATTTCTTGATTATTTTTTAATGCTTTATTTGTGATATCGGCTTTATGGAAACTTTGGTAAAATATGTTTGTTGAATTCAAGATAAACTGTACATTTTTTTCAACTATAATAATATACATTTCAGACTGTAAATACTCGTCAATCAAAATATTTTATAAATTTCAAGTTAATGCTCATTGTGGTGGATTATCATTTATTTATCAATGGCTTGTAACAAAATAATTTAACCAAGAAAATAATAAATCTTTGTACAAATATTGTTTGTTTTAAACTATATTTTATTTCTCTGCAAATTCATTTCTAGAGATATACGGGTTGTGCTTTTGTTTTATTTTTTTTGTACAATATATATTATATTGTTATCATGAATATAAATAGAAAATTTAAGGTATAATTTTACAGTCATTAGGTTGGTTGCATTTTATTTCGATTCATAGGAATAGTCCATAAAAATTAACTCACGCCCTACTTGTTTATTTAAAAAATGTTTTTTACTTAATTTTGTTCAATAAATGTCGATATAAATAATGTACAAAAATTTCCTTGCTACTGCATGATACTCAAAATTAGGATAATCTTCTATTGGAAATTAATCACCTTATATTTACAATATAATTTATTATTTTATCTTAAAAAAGTATATTTGATTCAATTTGTAGTATTATATTTATTGATTTTTAACAAAATGAATTAAAACCCTTTTCTTTATATTCATCAATTGTATTAGTAAGTTTACTATAGGTTTCAAAAACCTTTATCATCTTTGTCTGGTTATGAGTAAATAAAACATTTTGATTTAATTACTCACAACCTGACGAATAAAACAATTCTTTTAAACCGGTAGTGAACTCACAAACAAACTAGCAATGAATAAAAAAGTGTTTTCATTTATTTTTAGAATCACAAAAACCTTTATCATCTTTGTCTGGTTATGAGTAAATAAAACATTTTGATTTAATTACTCACAACCTGACGAATAAAACAATTCTTTTAAACCGGTAGTGAACTCACAAACAAACTAGCAATGAATAAAAAAGTGTTTTCATTTATTTTTAGAATCACAAAAACCTTTATCATCTTTGTCTGGTTATGAGTAAATAAAACATTTTGATTTAATTACTCACAACCTGACGAATAAAACAATTCTTTTAAACCGGTAGTGAACTCACAAACAAACTAGCAATGAATAAAAAAGTGTTTTCATTTATTTTTAGAATCACAAAAACCTTTATCATCTTTGTCTGGTTATGAGTAAATAAAACATTTTGATTTAATTACTCACAACCTGACGAATAAAACAATTCTTTTAAACCGGTAGTGAACTCACAAACAAACTAGCAATGAATAAAAAAGTGTTTTCATTTATTTTTAGAATCACAAAAACCTTTATCATCTTTGTCTGGTTATGAGTAAATAAAACATTTTGATTTAATTACTCACAACCTGACGAATAAAACAATTCTTTTAAACCGGTAGTGAACTCACAAACAAACTAGCAATGAATAAAAAAGTGTTTTCATTTATTTTTAGAATCACAAAAACCTTTATCATCTTTGTCTGGTTATGAGTAAATAAAACATTTTGATTTAATTACTCACAACCTGACGAATAAAACAATTCTTTTAAACCGGTAGTGAACTCACAAACAAACTAGCAATGAATAAAAAAGTGTTTTCATTTATTTTTAGAATCACAAAAAAACTTTTTACAATACAGTACATGTTTGAATAAAATTAATTTAATTTTTCAGATACTTTAGTATTTCTAACTAAAAGCTTTTTTTAAGTATACTGTTGTATACTGAAGTTCTAGTAAATATATATTGCTTAAATGAAGCTTACGGATAGTTTAATCAAAATCAATCGCCCTCTTCGTTTCATCAGGAATAAAGGGATGCCACAAAACACCTTCGTCCGGGTCGGTATGCAACCCAGCACTCCACCTTTCTCTTTAAAATAAAACGGTGAATCTTCCTATCACATCAACTGGTGGATAATGTAAGATGAGTGTCCGTTCACAAGTATCTAAATAAAATAGTGTAGCTCGTAATAATAAAATAGTGTAGCTCGTAATCAGCAGCATTCTCTGCATATGACCTAACAACCTCCAGCACCAAGGTGTTTACAGGCTGCTGTTGTATCTGAAGATGAACTGTTTCATTTGCCATATGGTTGTACCACTTGGAATACATCATTCTTATTCTATTCTCAAAACTCATCGAGAGGATACATACCTGACTTTTCTGTAAATAGCGCCTACTTGTCCAACCTACAATTTGTCATGGTGTTGAATAATAAATTTTTTAGAAGTAGCATGAACAATCTTATGGTCTTGGGCAGCTTTACAAAATTTACCTCTATATATTTTATGTATGTTTAGAGAAAAATATAACTACCGGTGATGACGTTAAACCCATAAAGATTATTACAGTTCAATAAATATGTCATTAAAATTTCATAAAATCAGTATATTAAAATAAAATAATATAAACATTAGTTTCCAATAGAGATTATTTAAAATCTGCTACTACTAAGATCGGCTATAAAATGTCCATATGATTTACTAAATCCCTTGCACTTAAATGTTTGTTTCTTCTCCCGGATCTAATGCTTCCTGTCTTGGACCATCCCGGATACTTTCACCAATTAACAGTGAATGATAATTACTTTGGTAAGTCGGCACTTCTTCTAAATCCATTTCTAATGTTTTAAATAATTTTGATAACAGCCTAAAAAAAATTCTTTAGTTATAACTGTTTTCAAAACATATTTGATCTTTGTGGCTTAATTGATAAGATGCTTGTCTTCCAACTGGGGGGGTTGCGGATATGATTCCCATTGGTAACCAATTTGTTGAAAAAGGATATCAGCTTGATTTACACTTAAAATCTCTAAAATCTTTCTGGTTAGTTGGAATAGGTTGTCACATGGCTATAAACTGCTAGGTTGTACTGTGTACTTCGAGAATAATATACAACCCAATCTTTGATATCTGAATCTTTTGAAGATTGTTTTTTTAACGTATAAGAATAAACAATCATTCATATTCTCATAATATCATCATTTTCATGTTTGCATGTTTTCTCTTTGTTGTAATTATATTATATTTGGCAAGATCTTGAATATCTTTGTAATTTTAAAAGGTCATGAAGGGCGTAATTAGAATGTTGGATTTAGTCAACTTCTATTGTATTCAAGTTTAAAGATTTAATAATAATTTTTATGTCCCACAAAAGAGATCGATTTTTTCATGTATCGAACCAAAAACAATTAATTACTATCACTTTGAAGACAGTGGAAAAATTTTAAATAATTTTATTTAATAATTTATTGATTAATTTTGAATTATTGTCAATAATATTAAATTTAAATACTAATTGTGTTTTTAAATTATATGAAGTTTGAAATAAATTAATTTTTTTAGGAATGGGGAAGGAAGTGGAAAATCTCATACTGGAAAATAATGAACTACTAGCTACAAAGTATGTACTAAAAATATTTTTATTTATAAATACTTTAGAAAATTGTGTGCAAAACAATAAGTACTGTATGTTTTTGTTTTACAGGAACGCACTCAATATTGTGAAGGATGACCTCATCCTAAAGGTAGATGAGCTAATGGGTGAACAGGAAATTTTGCGTGAAGAAGTAGCATCACTAAGCATAGCTCGACAACGATTAAAAGATCATGTGGCTGAATTAGAGGAGGAATTGAGAAAGATCCGTGAAGAAGGAATAGCTGGAAACAAAACAAATCAAGAAGGTGCTGAAAATGAAGAAGCGGATGTGCCTATGGCCCAAAGAAAGAAATTCACGCGAGTGGAAATGGCTCGAGTTTTAATGGAGAGAAATCAATATAAGGTATGTCATCTGATTCTATCATAAGCCAACAGTAATTTTGTCTTTTCAATGAGTGAACAATTTAATTAAACTACACTCTTTAGAAGTTACTTTTCTGTTCTAAAAAATCAATTGGAATATACACATCAAATACTAAATACCCTCTTAAGATGTTTAATTTACCTTGTTTCTTGAAAAATTTCTTTTAAATTGTATATATCAAACAATTAAAATTAAAACAGTCGAAACATTGAATATTCAGAATTCATTCTATATAAAAACGATCCATTAACTGCTGCTCTACAATGAACATCCTAATTTTGGTGTAATTTTTAGTTTGAAATAATTATTGGTTGGTATGTTAGTTGATTAGAATAATGTTGCACTATCAATCAACCTCACTGTTACACAGTTGTACTCACTGGACAGTGTTCTCATTTTTAAGTTTTCATTTGAACTTTATAAAAAAATACCAATGCTTCGAATAATCCATCCCAATGGATTCCTGATATCACCATTATTGAAGATGTCATTTTGATAAGATAAGACATACATTTTCATGATAAGACATACATTTAAAAATACACTAGATAAATTAGAAGACATTTTGAACGAAGATATATGCAAAGCAAAAAAGGACACATTTTCATAGAGTTTAGTTGAATCAAATCTCTTTTTCCACCTTTATCTGTGGTGTATATTTTATGTATGTATTGCATGAGCCAAACTTTGACTTATTAGGCGACCGGATTGCTTCGAGAATTCCTTAACTTTATGGACTTTTAAAAATACATAAACCAAACAAACCATTTAGAACAGCAGTGTCTTATTGCCGTGCCCCAGCTTATCAATTAGCCTTGTATCAATAACCAAATAAATAATGCTAGTATTAATGATGCTAAATTCTCCATAAAAAAACTTTAGAATTACTAAACTGGCTAAAGATTTAGAAATCCCAAAAAATGCAATCATCACTTTCTATGATGTCAAATACATTTCAATATTTACTGAAAAGAAACATATACAGACATTGTCATTCACAGTACATCCAATCCACCCTTTTACGCAAAAATTTGTGTCTTTCCATTCAAAGATTAATAGATTGTTAAATAAACTAGTGTCCAAAAATAATTTCAAACAGGAATAAAACACAATGAAAACAAAACTTCTGATAATGGATACTCTTCAAACATAATAAACAAAATTATAATCAAGAAACAAAAGCAATGTTATTTAAATAAATATTTATAAGGACAGGATAAAAAAACAACCCAAACAATTGCGTAGTCAGTTATATAACTAATAATATGTCTCATACTGTTTTTAAAACATTACCTAAAGAAATTCTACACAGCCAATAAATTAAGATATGAGCTGATTAAAAATAAAGACAAAGAAAGCCAACTTGCCCAATCCAGAGTATGTAAATTAAAATGTAACATCACTTGACACTGGCATATACTTCTTCATATATAGGAGTTCACGGCCATTATTCAAGAAGAAGAAAAGTTTAAAATGAATGTAATGACTTCATATTTTTATATAGGAAAGACAAAAAGAAACTTTGAAAAAAGAATTAGGGAACACGTGATTATAATAATTTTTCCAAGTTCGCTAACCAATTAATCGAAAAAAAACATTAGTTTGATATCAATCGTGGTTTGCGAATTCTGCACACGAGTCGGGGAAGATTACAACGTAGAAATTCTCGAATTTTAAAAAAGCTTAAATTAAATCTCAACATTATAAATAACCAAGTTTATTTTAATTGCAATCTTCTATATATGTTTCCCATTCAAAAGCCATCTTTTTGATGCCTACCTACTCCCCTTCCCTTATTAGCCACCCTCCTTACCTACAGCCATTAGAAAGTATATTTTTAAATATGTAATTTAGTTCATCTTCACCTGATGAGGAAGCTGGAAGTCTTTGAAACCAGTTGTGAACTCACAAAAATAAAACAGTGGTGAATACAAAAGAAAGAATAAGTGTTTTGATTTATTTTGTGAAAAATTAATATTTTTTTTTCTCTCAATTCAATTTGAGTCCACAATTTGATATATATATATATATATATATATATATATATATATATATATATATATATATATATATATATATATATATATATATATATATATATATATATATATATATATATATATATATATATATATATATATATATATATATATATATATATATATATATATATATATATATATATATATATATATATATATATATATATATATATATATATATATATATATATATATATATATATATATATATATATATATATATATATATATATATATATATATATATATATATATATATATATATATATATATATATATATATATATATATATATATATATATATATATATATATATATATATATATATATATATATATATATATATATATATATATATATATATATATATATATATATATATATATATATATATATATATATATATATATATATATATATATATATATATATATATATATATATATATATATATATATATATATATATATATATATATATATATATATATATATATATATATATATATATATATATATATATATATATATATATATATATATATATATATATATATATATATATATATATATATATATATATATATATATATATATATATATAATATATATATATATATATATATATATATATATATATATATATATATATATATATATATATATATATATATATATATATATATATATATATATATATATATATATATATATATATATATATATATATATATATATATATATATATATATATATATATATATATATATATATATATATATATATATATATATATATATATATATATATATATATATATATATATATATATATATATATATATATATATATATATATATATATATATATATATATATATATATATATATATATATATATATATATATATATATATATATATATATATATATATATATATATATATAATATATATATATATATATATATATATATATATATATATATATATATATATATATATATATATATATATATATATATATATATATATATATATATATATATATATATATATATATATATATATATATATATATATATATATATATATATATATATATATATATATATATATATATATATATATATATATATATATATATATATATATATATATATATATATATATATATATATATATATATATATATATATATATATATATATATATATATATATATATATATATATATATATATATATATATATATATATATATATATATATATATATATATATATATATATATATATATATATATATATATATATATATATATATATATATATATATATATATATATATATATATATATATATATATATATATATATATATATATATATATATATATATATATATATATATATATATATATATATATATATATATATATATATATATATATATATATATATATATATATATATATATATATATATATATATATATATATATATATATATATATATATATATATATATATATATATATATATATATATATATATATATATATATATATATATATATATATATATATATATATATATATATATATATACTATATATTTATTGGGATTATCCTAACACTAATATTTTCATTTATTTTAGGAACGCTTTATGGAATTACAAGAGGCAGTACGTCTAACAGAGATCATAAGGGCAAATAAAAATGATTCTATGGATAAAAAACAGA
>OX463843.1:31217436-31307779 GCA_949825065.1 Odontocerum albicorne | reverse complement strand
GTCGAAAAACATTTTGTTGCGGACATACCAAAAACAGATAATTCAAAAAGAAAATCGGTTTACAGGGAGTGTCATGTTTGTAGACACGCAAAAAGTGGCCCTAAACGTCGTGTCCAGACACGTTACTGGTGTGTCGAGTGTGGTATTGGTTTATGCCTAACCAATTGTTTTAAAATACATCACACCGTGAAATTTTATTAATCAAAAGTGTCCGAAGCTCCGAACAATCTTGTGGTCACCCTATTAAATGCCGCCACGGAGCCCGTGTAAGTATGTGTGAATGGCGGAATATTATCTTAGAGACCTTTTAAAAAAATCCTTATAATTATTGTGTAAACAAAACTCCCAATAAAACAGAATATGTTTATTCCTAAATGTACATTCTTGACACAGTAAAATGAATTTTTACGATGCGACTATAAATAAAGTCTCTGTGAGTGGTTCTTTTATGGAGAGGAGCATTTTGAAGGTAATTTATAATTTAAACTTCATCTAACATATAAATAAAATGAAAAACGGATCATTTTAACTATGCACAAACAATTCAATAATGTTTAACAATACGACACGATTTTTTTAATAATTTTAATTCTATTTGGTAAAGCACAAAGCAGTGAAATGCACAACAACAAAATGCAGACAGTGATTTTGAGATTCTCGCCGTTCCAGATAGCAAATTAATACGAAACCTTCCCGTCGCCTAGGGGTTAAATTATAAATGACAAATTTATAAAAATATTTAAAATATTTTTATGGATGCGACTACTTTTAATAAGAAAAATTATATTCCCTTGAATTATTGATGTTGATTTATTCTGTATTCCTAATCAAATTATCAAATTTTTCTTTTCTTTTTATGATAGCTTTTATATAAAAACGTTTTTACGTTTCACTATCTGAAACATCAATTTACTTTTAATTTTATTAGTCAGAAAAACACCCATTTTGGGTGTGTGAAATATATACCCGACTGCACGCACAAAAGGGTTGATGTTTATTGACAATTTATTACTTTTTTCAGTTCGGGAGACAGACCTCCTCGCCCTCTTTCCACACAACTGAGGACGTCTGGCAGTCCAGCACGTATACGACACTCCCGGACCCATGCGGACTTTCTAGAGACATCCCCTCACCATAATCCCACTTCAGACCGAGCCCAACAAAGGAAGAAGAACGAAAGGCGGGACCAGTATCGTCAGGTATTTACTTGACTTTAAATTTTCCACTGGTATTTTTATGAAAAACAAAAAATACGATTTACACATGTTTCAACTATTATTGACAAGTGTATTTTATTTGTAGATGACAGCAAACAAGCATTTTATGAATTGACATGATCCAGGCTGTCTGAAACTTGAGCTTCCATTTTGTTGAAAAATATACTTTGTTGGTTTTCAGTTTTATGTTTTTTTGTTTCTAATTAAAACGCTGTAACAAATTTTTCAGAAATCAGATTTTTGATGCAGCAACTCAGTTTTTCGTTAAAACAAATTTATTTAGAAAAACTTTTATACAAAGTTACTTTTTATAGCATAACATATATAGTAGATTTCGATCATTTGAAAAAAAAAAATTTAAATATTAAAGTGATCTATAATTTACAACATTGAACTTGAAATATAAATATGAGTAGTAAAGAATTATGATTTCAAAAAGTTGAAATTAAAATTCATTTCATTGAAATAATTACATAGGTGAACAAAAATAAAACATCTTACTACACATTTACCGACACTAGGGACTGATGAACAAAACAAAACAAAAAAGCAATTTTTTTTATAAATTCGTATAATGTCTGCAAATATATTGGAAACTGCAGCATACCATTTCACATATAATGAAATCTTGGCAAAAAAAAAAATTATGAAACAATTCACTTCCTAATTGACTTTTCCAATGTCCCCTACAAGTACGTAGTTTTTGTTGATATTTAATCAACTCCTATAGTTTTAGATAGTTAATAATTCCATTTATCATTTTAAAAAGCAGGATCAAGTCGGCAAATATTTTATGTACGGAGAATCTCACTAAGCTATAGTATGATATTAGTAGTAAAATATTAAACTAAATAGCTTTTGTACTAAGACTGACCATAATCTTGATCTGACACAAAAAATCTATATTGTACTCTCTCAATAGTGTTTGATTAGTATGTATTATAGGAAGTCCAGATACTGGAATTATATTCATGGTTACTCGAAACCAGGGTACTATAGTTCATTCGGGTTGCATCTATTCCCTTAACCCTTATCATGGCGTTGTAACACAGGTGTTACACTAATTTAGGGATTTAAAAAAAAACAGAAACTGTAACGTAATTTCAAATATGGCAACACATTCAAATACTATACATGCACTATTGTGTGCAGTCGTATCATCTGGTGATAAATATTGACAACGCTACAAGCTTTCAAACGACATCAGGTCAACATGTCCTGACAGCGTGGGTGCGTTTTGAAAATCGGGGTAAATCTAAATATCTTATTAATCACTACATGTAGAGAAAAATTATTCAAACCATTTTATAGCCCTTTTTGTGTTTTATAAAAATTGATATTTTGGTAATGTTACATATAAAAAAAACTATAAGGAAAAATTGTGATTTTTGTTTTCCTCAATTTTCCTTCATAACTTATATAAAAAGAATCACCAAAGAAATACGTTAATATTTGGATAAATTGAACTTTACCAAGATAACGGTTAACCCTTAAATGCCTTCGAGTTTCTCTAATGAAACTATTATTTATAGAACCTCTTTTTGAGCATTTTTTGTTTTAAAGTATATTTGATTTGCCCAACATCTGACTATTACTTCTCCTTGGTGTAGTCCTTGCAGTACACTGCTTATCATTTTTCAGACAAAACATGATTAATATTCGCAGCAATACTTCTAGAAATATGACTCGAACCATCTTGCATAAAAAATTATGAAAGGTAGGGGTGTTGGACACATCCATTAATTGCAATCATTGTTGATTCATAATTGGGGTTAATGCAATAAACCCATTACTTTTACATAACATGTGCTGCAGTGTATAAATGCCTTAAGTAAAAAAAGCTAATTGGGCTCTATTTTTTGAGTATCATTTGGAAACAAAACCCGAATTCCTGGGAGGAAGACAAGTGTCTTACCAACTAGGCTTTTTAATTTGCTTGTTGGACTTATTAATATCCATTGTGAGTTTATTTTTTTATTAAATAAAACAAAAAACTCGTGTCTTAAAACATACACGAGTATAAGACATCCCAACATTTTTTTAACATACTCTTATTTCTGTAACTATTTATTTAACTTTAGTTATTATAGCTTAATATTATTTATTCTTAATGGAATAAACAACTTTTATTTACTTCACTCAAACCATGACGAGAGTTCAATTCATGAATGTCAATAATCAATTATTTCATTTATAAAACCCTTAGACATTTTATTATCTACAAATGGCAACAGTTGCTGCTCGAATCTCAAAATCTGCCATTCATACAGCTCTAAAATTTTAAGTGAAGCTAAAAAATTCTTGATTTTTCAATATTTTATACCATATCATGTGCTATCTTTTGATTGGGTTTGTCTAGTTTCTGAATTTACTATTTCCTAAACGAAGCCTATTATATTGGCTGCCATAATTACTCTTCTTTTGTAGTCATATTTTTTTAAGGTTTGCTGTGATCCAAGCAATTTTCTCTTTGTTCACAGTGATTAATTTCTTTATATAATATTCATATCTGATAATAACTGACATTGTGATTATTATTAGTCCAGTGCTACTCATGAATATGTATTTCAAATTAATACGTTGGTCAACTAATACTGCTGCATCATTATTCTGATCTGTTTTATATGCTTGATTTTTTTTAAATGTAAAAGTGCTTGTGGTATCCAAAGATAATTTTTAATGTGATTCAAACTGGTTACATTCGATTTGTAGACTTTCACATTTTGTATTAATGTGAATAAAAGTCAATTTCAAAAGTGTTCATTTTTATAATGCTTCCATAATAGTGGTTTTCAACCGTGTACATGTTATTAATTTAAAATATATTTTTTTTAAAATCAGTTGTTGATCATCTTGCTAGCAAAAAATATTTAAAAAAACTATCAAGTTTAGTGAATACTATACATAATTCCATTACAAATGTATGTAACATTTGTGTTTTGGAACTTCAGTAATACATATGCATCTTTATAAAATGTGTTTCATACATTAAATACACATGTGAAGCAAGGTGCAATATCTTAGATTTATTTTTTATTCTAATATAACCCTCTTATAAATTATGTTCGATAAAATTATGCTTTTTAAGCAATATTCTTACAAGTTTGATTTGAAATTTAATAGTTTTTCTCTTTCTTTATTCATTTGGCTCTATGTTTTTGTTTTTTTTTCCATTCCTGGTTTGTTGATTGTTCAATGCATAATATCAATGACGCATTTTTCTTGGGCTTGGTTTATTGTTTGAAGTTACACAGTAATCATATAAAAGGTAAATAAAAATACAATAATCCAACACTCATTGAAACCTCTTCTGGTTATGGCTTTTATATATCTATGCTTATTCTGTTTCTATTCCAAAGTATACTAATTTGTATAAGCTAGCAATTTAGAAAAACTTTTTTAAGTATTTACTCAAATTTAACCAATAACAACTTCTGTGCTACAATTAAACACTAATTTACTAATACATTTCTCCAACAAAATATGAATGCTAGTAATTCTAAAAATATTTTTCAAATAGAATTAACGAAATGCCGAAGGCCATGAACGAAAATATCATAATGAATTATTATAAAATACGGTTTATTTTGCTATCCTTATAAAGCTTGCTTTTCTCATTTTATAATTTACATAGCAGTCAAATCTAGAGATCTGTTAAGAATTTAAATAACTGTTCAGCTATATTACGAAAGTAAGTGCAATCAAATCCTAAATGCTTACCCTAACCACTTACGAGTATGTTGGAAAAAGAATCAAATAAAATCGACTCTTGCAGTTAGTTATTCTGCAGCCAAGAGTAAATCGATACGTGGGATGGTTAAATTATGGATATAATATGAATATTTTATTGTTTAATCAAACATTTTCTATAAATTTTAATTAAATTATTGACAACAGTAAACTTTTGTTTCTCTATAGTTAGTAGCTTGTAATGTGTACATGGTCAATATTTTTGTCTTATAAACAAAAGAGTCTAACAATAATTATGTGTAATCTTCTAATCGACAAATAATGAGTGCAACTCAATATCTGAATCATTTCCAATATTTTTACGTATAGTTTTATTCGATTAAACTTCTTAAAAAGGAATCTCCTTTAAAATGTCGATGAAATCTCGATCGCATTTGCATGTTGCTTATTATTTTAGCTTTATGCTCTTTGTTCTTAAATATTTATGCATATTTCTATTCATCCAAATCCAAACAGTTATAATGAAAATCACCATCATATGGTTAAAATCAGGGTTTTTGGACAGATCATTTTATTAATAATAATTTTAACTGAACTACAAGAATTATATATCACACCTTAATGCAAAACTGTTACAATATATTTTTTTTATTAAGAAATGAAAACATCTTTACAATGGATATTCGTCACATCAGCAATTGTTATATTTTTTGTTTAAATTGAGGAGCAATTTTTATCAAAAGTTAATATTGTACTTCCTAGGTTCAACAAATATTTCATCCAAAAAGCGTAACTACTCGTGGGTGCATTTAATTTTTGATAAAAAAAGAACACTTGGCCTGGTTTTTTTAAAACTCAACATTTGCTTTACACATCTTTAGAATGTGATAGGAAACATTAAGTTACTTTCAAAACTTCGATGAGTAAAGATATGTTTTCTTTTTCTTCATGGCTGTGAACTCCTATATATGGAGTATACGCCAGTGTCAAGTGATGATTAGAAGCATCTGTTTGGATATACATAACAAATAAATAACTTGAATACATCATAATGATGATTTTAAAAAATGTTCCACATAAGAATAATTAAAAATGTGCCATTTTTGCACTAAAAATATGGACTAAGCGATAAGTTTAGATATGACACATTTAAAAATGAAACAGTATAATTTCGGAGATAGGAACAGTTTTAAATGTTATCAATACCATATGAAATAATGGCACATTAATGTAATTAAAGCATTAGATAATTTTGAGTAAAATTAATATTTACGCTGTGATATTTCAACGTATAAAAGAAAATATAATATTTTTCATTTTATATTTTGTAATACTGTCTTAAACTTAAATAACCTCCAATCATTTGGACTTAATTAATTTTAAACAACAAGTTTAAAATTAAAGGTGTGATATATTCAACAGCGCACATGCATTAAATGTTTATTCGCAGAGAGTTCTTTTAAATTTGTGTACGGATGAATTATGTTTTGGTCAAAATAAATATTTATAAAACAACACAATAACTGTTTAAGAAATTCAATTTAATAATCTACTTAATTGCTTATAGTCTCGCATTTTTTTTATTCAAAAACGCATTTTGTAATACTTTGGTGATTTTTTAGTTTTGAACTATTTTCTGGCTTCTATGTAGTCGAATTACACAATACAATATTGAATTGTCTTTTCTGATTCATATTATTTATCTTTCAACTATTATGCATATCGTCACCATGGAAAGTGAGTGAAAAATGTCAAAGAACCTACATTGATCTTTATAAATAAAACAACATCACAGTAAGAGTAATTTATCAACTTACATGATATTAAGAATATTTTCATTCGTGCTTTTATTGACATTTTTATACTTAAAAAGGATTCTAGATTCCAATTCTTCAAAAATATGGTGATAGTTTTTTTTTCTAAAGGGGAATTACCTAGTCTCTATATGTTGTGATGTGTTATCAGGCTTTGATTTAACTTCTACATCTTCATGAAATCAATTCATCTTAATTCTTGAGAAGAGTCAGTGGATGAAAATAATTATTTGTGTTGTTAATAAGATCTATTTCAAGAAATTTGATTCCTTAAAATTTTCAGCATACATTTGCTTAAGGTGATTAATTATTCTCCCTTGACATATGCATGATAGTGGCTCACATTAGTTTTAAATGTAGCATTTCACATTACAAACTCTCTTATCATGCCTTTTAACTTTCAAATTGTTCAACTAACAAACTGTTATAGTATTATTTGTTAAGCCAGGCATTTTCTTAAAGATTTATTTTTGTATTTTGATTGAATTCAATAATTTATTTACATAAATCTGTTCTTTTCTTAACAGATTAAATGAAGATGAGAAGTAAATATCACCTGAGCCATCCCTAAATATGGTGTTGTTAAATCAGTTTTTGGCGGAGATGTGTATTGTGTTTTTTTGTTGATTGTGTAGACATTTACAATACTTTTATTTACACCTTTTTAATGCACTGACTTGCTTAGCGATTGTATTTTATTAGAAACATTAAAATGTAGTCATTATTTATTTAATATTTTTATGTTTAGATCATATTGTATTGAAGTCTTAATGAATGTGATAAAGAATGCTCATTTTTGAATGATTAATAATTGAAAGTAAAGGTTTAAGTAATATTCTTTTAGAATGGCATTTTATGTACATATGAAAAACTTTTTAAAGAATTCAAGCAATTTTATATGCCAAAATATATATTTTCCCCTTTGAATATTTAATGGAGAAAACAATCCAGTGCTACGTTACCATTTGTGATTTTTATTTTCAAATTTAAACTACTTGTGATAAAATTAATAAATCAAATATGTCATTAATATATAAAAAAAGAGACATTATTTTTTTATATATCGAAAGTTTTAATTATGGTTTAATATTTTGTAAGGATACCAATAGTTTATTCATAATTTGTGATATCTTCGTTATATGAAATAATAAAAATATATTTACGCATCTTTTTTGTCTTCTGGGAAAAATGTGAGAAGAGACTTTATTTTTACTTTAGTAAGATTGTTTATGTTTTTTTCTGCATTCTATATTAATGTTTTTTTCTGCAAATTATTATTATTTATGATACTGGTGCTGGATCTAGGGAGATGGATTGAGCAATGATAAACTTTTTCTGTCATCACACTACCTGATACTCACTTAAAGCTTTTCTATTCTTAATAAGTATCTAAAGCATATTATGCAGAAATTGAAAAAAATATTACTGTGAAAAACAAAATTTGTTAATCAATAAAATAATTTCTTTTTTGTGTTAACTTACATATTATGAAATTTGAATAACTGCATCACATTCTAGAATAATTTAATTGTTATTACATTATCGATTCCCTAGATCTAGAACAACTCATTTTTGTATTTGTGCAATAGTTTTTTTTTTCTATCCTTCAAGTATTATTTATTGAATTACAAAAATATTTTATTTTATTTCTTTTGTTTTTATTTTCCTTTTGCTACCATTTTTTGATCGATTTTTTTAACTATTTTTTTTACATATGTACTCACATTACAACTCATAATTTTAGATCTATGAATTTTACTATTGGCACAATTCCTTCTGGAGCCATTTCCACTTATAAAATGATTTTATAACATTTTTTTACACCGGTGCATTTTTTTTCTTGTACTGCATGGAAGCACTTTTACACATGACTATAATAAAATGTATACCTTGCAGCTAACAGTATTTACTTTTATATCTTGTCAATCTCGATTAAGAAGAGACATTCGAAAATATATTTTGCTTTTTATTCCAGAAACAGAAATGACTTGGTTATATAATAATCTAGGATCAAGAAAAAAAAAAAAAATTTAAATTCAAACTAGCTACTCATCACCCTTGGTCTGTAATTTTATAAAATTTCATACTGTTTCTTCCAAGTTTTTAAGTGTTAAAATATTATTGATAGTTTTTTTTATTTGGCTTTCTGTTTAAAAATAGTATTACCAAAGACATGTTTCGTTAAAAATTACGTTGTCCAAGAAAAGTAGCACAGTGTAAATGTTTTTGAACCGGAGACCTTCTGCACAGATGTCTAGCATGTCAATTGAACAATGTGAATCAATATTTGATTAATTTTATGGATATCGACTTAGCCAAGTTGAGTATTAAAAGCCAATAAATATCCCATATGCTTACATAATGTAACAAATGTTCCCAAAATGTATGTTAAGCAGGCCTTAAGTACCAGTACAATAAATTTAGATAAAAAAAGGTCTGAAAGTAAATCTGATCCAGGATCTGCTAGATCTGAGATGCCCTGGGTGCTAAACAAACATACTAAATTCTCCATCACGGCACTGACACTAATCAGATTCAAATCAAAGTTAACTTTCCCTGTGTACTGAAAAAGATATAATATTTAAATCTATATAAAAGAGTAGTTTGTTACGTTTCATATTTAAATCTATATAAAAGAGTAGTTTGATACGTTTCATATTTAAATCTATATACTAGGTTAGTCAAAAAGTTTTGAAAGCGGAAATGAAAATACATTTTTTTTGGGGGGAAATCACTTTTATTGCTCAGTATAGTCTCCCATAAGATCAATACACTTGGTCCAACGATCTTCCAACTTTGTTGTCCCATCACGGAAGTGACTTTCTGGAAGGCCTGCAAAATACTCCTCTACGACGGCTATAACCTCTTCGTTTGATGAAAAATGCTTTCCACGAAGGAATTTTTTGAGGTGTGAGAAAAGCCAGAAGTCAGAGGGAGCTAAATCTGGCGAATAGGGTGGATGCTGCAACAATTCGTACCCCAATTCACTGATTTTCGCGATGGTTTTTTGAGCTGTGTGAGCAGGTGCACTGTCTTGATGAAAAATGATTTTTTTCTTCTGCAAACCGGGTCTTTTTTCACAAATTTTTTCATCCAACTGGTCCAAAAGGTCATAATAATAATCAGAGTTGATTGTCTTACCAGTTTGGAGATAATCTATCAATAAAATTCCTTTTGCATCCCAAAAAACTGACGCTAACACCTTCTTGGCCGATTTCTGGACACGAACTCGCTTCGGAGCCAAAGTGCCCGGTTCACACCACTCCTTAGCCTCTTGTTTTGATTCAGGATCATGGTGGTAGACCCGAGTCTCATCCATAGTGATGAATCGACGCAGAAAATCCTTTTTATCCTTTCGAAATTGCTCCAAATGTTGCTCAGAAAGTCGCATTCGAACGTGTTTTTGTTGCATTGTTAGCAAATGCGGCACCCATTGTGCACACAGTTTCTTGAAACCCAAAACTTCAGCCAAAATATGCCATGTTGTTCCATGTGAGATGCCTATGGTGTCAGCTATCACATCCACAGTCGATCGATGATCTTCCAAAACCATATCCTGTATTTTCGCTATGATTTCTGGTGTTGATGCACTTTTTGGACGTCCTGAGCGTGGATCGTCTTCAACGCTTGTACGGCCACGCTTAAACTCCAAAACCCATCGGTGAACGGTTGGAAATGAAGGAGAAGACTCCTTTAATACTTTCACCATCTTTGCATGGATCTCAGTAGCCGATAAACCTTCCAAAACAAAGAATTTAATCACTGCACGATATTCGGATTTTTCCAGTGTTAAAAAATACACTGACACGTCAACTTCAAATGGCTTGTAAACAAAGAATGAATTGACAGATCGAAATGAAATTTTGAGTACGTTCTTATGAAAGATGAAATATTAAAATGGCGTAGAAATTTTGGTTTTCTACTGCTCCATAGATGTCGCTTTCAAAACTTTTTGACTAACCTAGTAGAAGAGTAGTTTCATATTTAAATCTATATAAAAGAGTAGTTTGATATGTTTCATATTTAAATCTATATAAAAGAGTTTGATACGTTTCATATTTCAATCTATATAAAAGAGTAGTTTGATACATTTTATATTTTAGATTTAATTTAATTTAGCCTTTTTGGTCAATTATAGTGTGTCCCATATTCATACTATTTTAGGGAGAGAAAAAATATTTAACACTGTATACTGTTTTTATTTTTTTAATACAAATTAACTTCAAATGAAATTGTTATGATTTTATTAGTGACAAACAACTCCTGTATACTCACCGGCTGACACAATTCGAATAGCAAGTTAGGTTTTAATGGGGGGAGGGGGGGGGGGGGTAAAAATAAGTACAAGAAAATAAAATGTTTAGTTTATTTTTAGTTCATAAACTTTTTGCATATTTACTGATTTCGCTCAAGGAGCCATTTTAATGAAGCTTATTGAGCGAAACCAGTAAATGATCAAAAATGTATAATTGAATAAAAGAAATCCTCTAGTATTTTAGTGTATAGTCAGATTCCCAACATTTGTTGACAAACTGCCTCAGACACTCAATCATTCATTAACCCCCATTCACTATTCTGAGCTCACTTCATCACAGCCAGACACTTTCCCTTTTTTCATATATTCTACAGCCGTTCGTACTTCTTGTAAACTGATCATTCAGATTTTTCACTTTACAGAACTAAATTTCAAGTGCTTCAAAAAGTTCATCTCAAAACTTTTTTTAACTTTATACTTATGAACTTGATTACATTTCCTGCATTACTGTACATGTATTATTAGTTCGTAATGTTGAAATAATTGGATAAAGTTCAGAATCAATTTGATGTTAGCAGTGTCCAGAAATTAATGCAAACCAGTGGAATAGATAGGGTGACTTTTGACAAAAGAATGTGTGCTGGTAATATAATATTTACTAATTTAATTAATACAAACTATAGAAACACATCCCTTAATTCAGGAAAAATTATATCCTAGAAGATAGAGAGCCTCTCTTAGCTTTTGCTGTTGGCTACAGATAGTTCTTAAGTTTATGTTATTAAATTGTTCATAGAATAATAGAAATTATTAATAGATGATGAGAAAAGTTAACTTTTATATAAATTATCACCTACAAAATTCACAAAAAAAAAATATTAATTTTCAACATATACGTATATACTAGGTTAGTCAAAAAGTTTTGAAAGCGACATCTATGGAGCAGTAGAAAAACCAAAATTTCTACGCCATTTTAATATTTCATCTTTCATAAGAACGTACTCAAAATTTCATTTCGATCTGTCAATTCATTCTTTGTTTACAAGCCACTTGAAGTTGACGTGTCAGTGTATTTTTTAACAATGGAAAAATCCGAATATCGTGCAGTGATTAAATTCTTTGTTTTGGAAGGTTTATCGGCTACTGAGATCCATGCAAAGATAGTGAAAGTATTAAAGGAGTCTTCTCCTTCATTTCCAACCGTTCACCGATGGGTTTGGGAGTTTAAGCGTGGCCGTACAAGCGTTGAAGATGATCCACGCTCAGGACGTCCAAAAAGTGCATCAACACCAGAAATCATAGTGAAAATACAGGATATGGTTTTGGAAGATCATCGATCGACTGTGGATGTGATAGCTGACACCATAGGCATCTCACATGGAACAACATGGCATATTTTGGCTGAAGTTTTGGGTTTCAAAAAACTGTGTGCACAATGGGTGCCGCATTTGCTAACAATGCAACAAAAACATGCGAATTCGAATGCGACTTTCTGAGCAACATTTGGAGCAATTTCGAAAGGATTTTCTGCGTGGATTCATCACTATGGATGAGACTTGGGTCTACCACCATGATCCTGAATCAAAACAAGAGGCTAAGGAGTGGTGTGAACCGGGCACTTTGGCTCCGAAGCGAGTTCGTGTCCAGAAATCGGCCAAGAAGGTGTTAGCGTCAGTTTTTTGGGATGCAAAAGGAATTTTATTGATAGATTATCTCCAAACTGGTAAGACAATCAACTCTGATTATTATTATGACCTTTTGGACCAGTTGGATGAAAAAATTTGTGAAAAAAGACCCGGTTTGCAGAAGAAAAAAATCATTTTTCATCAAGACAGTGCACCTGCTCACACAGCTCAAAAAACCATCGCGAAAATCAGTGAATTGGGGTACGAATTGTTGCAGCATCCACCCTATTCGCCAGATTTAGCTCCCTCTGACTTCTGGCTTTTCTCACACCTCAAAAAATTCCTTCGTGGAAAGCATTTTTCATCAAACGAAGAGGTTATAGCCGTCGTAGAGGAGTATTTTGCAGGCCTTCCAGAAAGTCACTTCCGTGATGGGACAACAAAGTTGGAAGATCGTTGGACCAAGTGTATTGATCTTATGGGAGACTATACTGAGCAATAAAAGTGATTTCCCCCCAAAAAAAATGTATTTTCATTTCCGCTTTCAAAACTTTTTGACTAACCTAGTATGGTGTAACAATATTGACAAATTGGTTTGAAGGGAAAAAGGGTTTGGTTCTTTGAAAATGAGTTTCCGGTTACCTTTTCACTAAAAATTCATTTTCAATATATCCGAATATGTAGAAACTTGATTTAACTTCAAGCTTCCATCAGGCCATTCCAGTTTAGAATATAATAATGTAACAATCTTGCAAAATGTTATTTTCCCTTGCACTATGTGCCTAATGTATTTTATATCTTGATCATTTCACTCCTAATTACTGTGAGTGTATGTTGTCAAATTATTATACGGTCCATGACATATGAAAGGATGAATGAACCACATTATTGTTTATTTTACATACAGACCTTGAAGGTGCAAGGCTAATCACCTTACCTCTCAAATAAATCGAACCTAATCACCATAGACCACCAAAAAGCTTCAAATACCCGGCTCTACGTGAGACTGATCAAATCAAGTGAAGAAAATGTTTAGCCTCTGTATGCTCCATGCTAGGTATGTAAGTGGCAGTATTAGTAGATTAAGAAATGGATTACTGATACACTATTTATATTATGAAACCTAATAAATGCATATGTAACATGTATAACAAAATCAAAGTTTTCATTGATAAGAAAACTAATGGATTTAGCATTTTTCAATAGATAAACAAAATACAAAACATATTGAAATTTACTCGTTATAGAATACTGTTAAAAGTTCTGCCTGCATTCAAAGCAAACAAAATAACATGCCAAAATTTGTATTGATAACAAAATTATATCCATTAATTTGACACTAATGGTATAGACAAGAGTAGACAATGTGAAAAAGGTGATCATATTATGAAGTTTAGAAACGAGAATTCTCTTAGCAATTACAAGAAAAACATTTTCAGGAGTAGACAATGTGAAAAAGGTGATCGTATTATGCAGTTTAGAAACGAGAATTCTCTTAGCAATTACAAGAAAAACATTTTCAGTAGTTAGGAATCTGTACTAGAGAATTCTGAGAAATTTTAGACGTATGGAGTAGGTAACACAAAAGTCATTAGCATGCACATCTGAATTGAGAGGAAACCTCGAGAATCTCCCTGGTGTTCATAATTTTCATGGCCACCTAATAAATGGGAAGAATGCTGATAGTCAGTATTCCTGATGGAACAGATCCTGGGTCTATCATAAGAAGATAAATTCAATAGATTACAATTTATTTAATTGTCATTGAATTGACATATATGAGGGTCATCCAGAAACTAAGGTTACAAGGGCTCCTGAGGCTGGGGGAAATTTTTTGTTTCAAAGTTGGTGCACCTGGCGTGCTATCCTAACAGTCAGTTTGTTTGGTCCCGCGTGTTTGTCGGCCATTTTGTTCAGTCACAGTAAATTCTTCCGATGGAGAGGTCATCGTGCGCTCCTGCCAACTCGTCAGTGCGAGACCCGCGTGGTCATCAGTTTTTTGACTTTGCAGAACAATACCGCCGCGAATATCCATCGAAAGCTCGTGGAAGTTTATGATAGTGATGTGATGAGTCGACAACATGTCACCGCTGTGTGACGCTTGACGACCTTCACAAAGAATTTCCTGACATTTCTCGAAGTCTCCTTGGTAATATTGTGTCGGAAAAACTTGGTTACAAGAAGTTGTGTGCGAGATGGGTGCCCAGAATGCCGGAGCACCGTTAAAATCGCGTAACCGCCGCGCATGAATTTTTGGATCGTTTTGCACAGGAGGGAGAAGCTTTTTTGGACTCGATCGTGATGGGGGATGAGACATGGGTGTGTCACTACACCCCAACAATTTTTCAACGATCAGGAGGTCGAAGAAGCTGTGAAGAAGTGTCTGAAAGAGCTGGTGGCGGAGGTCTATAACACTGGCATACAAAAGCTGGTGCCCCGACTACAGAAATGTCTCGATCTCGACGGCGATTACATTGAAAAATAGTTTAATATTTGTGAAGTATCTTGTGAATTTCAATTAAATACAAGCATTTTTCGATCCTTCATAAATGTTGTAATCTTACTTTCTGGATGACCCTCTTATATGCCTAATAAACTGGGCAGGTTTTAGATGTCTCCATTAACTGTAGATGTCTGCTAAAAACAATTTCTTTTGATATTTGATGTATCAGCTGTTTAGTACCAAAGATAAAATAAATATCTGCCCAAAAATCTTAATCTCAATGGTAAATAGTGGCCTTTTATTATTTTTTGCTATCATGTTGTGTTTCTTATTTTATAGATTTAATAACAAAACATTTTTTATTTGTATTCTATGAAAAAGCATTACAAATCCACTTAACTATATTTATGTGTTTGAGTTGCCAAAGGTCAAAATATGATTGCATTACTTCAAATTATTTTCAATAAACCAAAATCTCACTTTACAAAAGATTTACATTCCTGCAAAGTGGATTAATGGATGGTAAAACCTGAGAGAAAGGCTAGAATCAAATGCTTTGGATCCCCTTGACAACGAGAACTAATGAGCCAATGCTACAAGATATTAAGGTGAATGACAGACTCTCATCCATTTGCCTGAAACGTATCCTCTAGTTCTTCGGGTGCATTGTAAGGCGAGACCAGGACAGCTTCAAAAGTTGGTAATTACATGAAATGTAGAGAGAGAAGCAAATGGAGAGGGAAATAATCCCTTACAAGATGGACCGACCAAGTAAAGGCTGCAACTGAGTCAACAGTGGTGGAGGTGCATAGTTGAAGCAATAATAATGGAAGGTCACGACCCTCAGCCATGAAGACCACGACAAGGAAGAACATTCTTTAAAACATTTTACTGTATCTAATTTATTCTGTATACCTAATATGTTTTATACAATGATACATCTCACAGTCAAAACAAAAACTTCAAAATATATGAAAAAACAAACACCAGAATATATATTAAAAAATATGTACAACAGAGAAAACTTCCATTTATAAAAAAGAGATATGTATAACAAAAAAATAGAAACGTCAAACCTACAAAATTAACCCTTCCCTTACGGTGATAAAAATAATACGCGTGCTCCGGTGTTGGGTAGTGAGTACGCAATAAAAAATTAGCGATTTTAAATCGGAAAAATAAGAACATTCATAGATAATCCCCTTAATTAATTATAATTGAAGTTAAAAATTATAATAATTAAGATTTATTTGCTGAAAACATTAAAAAACCATCTGGCAACGCTCACGGAACGGGCGTACATCTAACCTATTTGCAAGCCTAGAAGCTACTAGTGGGGCGGAACGTCAGTCGCATACCCCGGCGCTTACGCTTATGCTTGCAACGTTGAGACAATTCAGCTCCTCGCAATTCAGTCTAGTATGCAAGAGTGAGATGCGAATATAGTGTCGCGCTTCCCGCATACTATTCACCTATCGTCAAGACGAGGCACTCGCAGCGTTTAAATGCGAATTTGTTTTCGATCTTTACAAAACACCTCGATGTAGTCGATAAATTCTGATTATTATTAATATTATTTTTAAAATCAATGCGTAAATATATTATGGAGGAATACCTAAAATCTTAACCTTGTATTTATTATATTTATAGAGATATTGATGGTTATTAGAAGCAACGTGTAGAAGATACCCAACACAGGGAAGGAAAGGTTAATATCTATAAGATTTTTCTTTCTATTATGGCATATTTAGTAAGCTATATGCTTTGACTTACAACCATTTATGTAACTTATCTATTGACCATTATAAAAACATTTTTTCTATTTTTATTCCAATTGAATATTAGGTTACCATTAATTATTGACATAATCTCACTTTAATGTGCCGGATATTCGCATATATTTCAGATCATTTAATTCAATTTAACAATAGTTGAATATAGGCAAACTTTATTTTGTTTCATAATACATTAAATGCTTAAGTACTAGGGTAGTTTGAAAGTTGGATAAATTTTCATGAGATGACCCAACAATTCATAGTGACATCACTGCTGGCAAGTATCATTCCTCAAATGACCACTGTAGGTAATGTTTGACAGCCATCTAAATCGATTACTTTGACATTTGACGCAACAAAAGAAAAAAACGAGTTATGTGCCATCATAAAACATTTTTAATTGAAGAAGTTAACAGACACGGAGATCAAAGTCAAGTTGATGAAGTTCACGGGGACTCTGCAACAGCATTGAATACTGTTTATTTCTGGATAAATGAGTTGAAACATGAAATACCGAAAATTAATCGCGCTCCAGAAACCCAAATTAATACGCTCCAGGAGCCGCAATTATTGACTGTTGACCAAAAACGCACTTGAAAGAACATTTCAACGCTGTGTTTAACGATGTTTAATCTTGATTCGAAGAATTTTTTGGGTGAATTCATGACAGGACGAAACTTGGATACGTCATACACACCAGATTCCTAAATAATGGACAACAACTGATGAAAATATGCTGAAGAAGGTGATTACCATTTTGTTGACTGAAAAGGTGATGGCCACTGTTTTTTGGGATTCTTAAGAAATCATAATTGATTACTTGGAAAAGGGCAAGACAATAACGGGAACCTATTATGCGATATTATTGGACCGTTTGAAAAACAAATTCAATGAAAAATGGCTAAGATTGGTGCGCAAAAAAGTATTTTTCCACCAGGACAATGTGCCATCCCACAAATTAACTATCGCAATGGCAAAATCACATAAATTGGTCTTCATATTGGTTCCTCATCCATCATATTCCTCGGACTTGACCCCATGCAAATTCTTCGTGTTCCCGAAGTAAAAAATTGGCTCTGTGAGAAGACATTTTCGTATCAGGATGCCATCACCTCAGTAAATAACTATTTTGCAGTTTTACAAAACCTATTTTTCAGACAGGATAAAAAAATTGGAAAATCGCTGGACGAAGTGTGTGAAACCCTCAAAGGAGACTGTTGAAATATAAGTTTTTTTCCAAAAAAAAAATTTCCAAACTTTTCAAACTACCCACATAATCATACTTGTGATGTTTTTTTAAGTTGGATAAATTATTTCAAAGATTGTTCTCGGCACAAAGCGAATACGCATTTAATTTCACTTCTATATATTATTTTTGCTTATTGTGTTCTTTATTATAACATTGCAAATTTTTACTAACGCATGCACAAAACTTCTACCTCCTCTTCAGTGTCAAGGAAAGAACCTTTTGCGAATGCGTGTCCTGCGTTCTCTGTACATGGCCAGCCCATCTGAGTTTCATATGAATGGAGAGTCTGGGCGTGTAATATGAATCTCTAGATTTCTCCATCCTACACAGGTGCATAGATTCATCACAGGCCACTTCTCTCAAAACTTTCCAAAATTTCAGGTGACTTGTCAGGGATATGTCAAGACGGTTCGGATGATGGTTTTATGAAATGTTATTTGTATCTTTCTGTGAACATTTTGCGACTTCAATATGAGCAGTAATGAGAAAAAAGTCGTATTGGTGGCAGAAAATCTTTACTACATTTTAAGAGTCTAGAATCTAGACTCTAGATTATCCTTGTTAAGTCTTCGACCCCCATGAAACTGACTATTTTCCCCAAGTTGACATTACATTTCCAGTCCGTCAGTTTTGCATAATTTTCTTTTTTAACTTTCAAGCCAATGTCCTTTGATGTGGATACTATGGTTTTTATTGCTTCTTTAACAGCTGGCATAGATCTCCTCATAATGTTGAGATCATCATGATCCCAATGATCATCCTACCAGTGTCCATCATTCTGTTCTTGTAAAAAGAAAAAAACAGTAACTTGCGATATCAAAATATCAATTATTTAGATCCAAATCAAGTACTATAAAACATAAAATTAGTATACTCGTACATTTGTTGAATGAAAACATTGATTAGTTCCTTTCTTACTAAAAATAATATGTATTTAATAGAGAATTCAAAATTGAACCTAACTGAATTCATTTTACATAATTAAAGTTTTTTCTGTTACAAAAGCAGTAATGATCTTTGGTTTGAAATCTTACTTTCAGATGCCATTTCGCCTGAATTTAATCAGTAGCCCTTATAAGCTGTCTTTTGTTATAAGTTCTGCTGTACATGCTCTTGAGGTGATTATCATTCATGTTCCAGGTCCGAGCCCATGTGCTCAAAGAAGATGGGCGGATGCAAGCCTATGGATGGAGTCTGCCCAGTCGCCCTGTCAAAGCCCCCGCCCCACCAGCTGTCACCTCTTCTTCAGGAGTTCCTGTCCCTGTACCGGTTTTTTGCAGGTAAAAATATAACTCATACAAACTGCACTTCTTTTTTCATAGTTTTATTTTCATGGTTTTCACTTGGTGGGTAGCTATTAGATATTTTTTTAAATTATTGATTTGAGATTTTGTTGAGTTTGGAAGAGAATCGTAAGACTTATTGGATAAATAAACAAACACTGATACAAAAAATTCCATCATTAATATGCCATGTAAATAGTAAGCAAGAGAAACCACAAACAAACATTGTTTTGAAAAAATCCTTTTAAATATAAAGCTGTTAATAAATACACTTTGTTGAGGCTACAAGTTTCGTAACAAAAAATCAATTTTAAAATTTGGTAAATTTTTGTGTTAATGTTTTATTTTATCACACATAAATTCTCTATTTTTTATCTCACTAAATAGATTGTTTTTTCAAACAAAATTTTCAGGCCGCTGACAGAGAATAATCCTGGAGTGAAATTCTGGTGCGGTGCCGGTGTCAACATGAATGGTGGTGGACGAACTGAAGAAAAGAACGATGGTCCATCTTCTTTGGCTGATGAGATGAGAGGAGCTACGAGTCCTGATAGTCAGGATAGCAATAAGACATTCTGGGCACAACCTCAACAGACTAATCTTTCTTCGTTCGTTTGGATTTGTTCCAGCACTCATTCCAATAGTACTGTTACTGTGAGTCTTATTGTAAAATGTAAGATAAAATATTTCTCTTAATTGAACTACTCCAGAGTAGTCTGTAGACTAAGCTTTATTGAAATACAATATTACTTATTACCAATAAATCACTTAAATTGGTCAGTGATTTGGCAGGTAAAAAAAAATTATAAATAAATAGATATCCATTACAGTAAAAGTCCGTTAATTCAAAATTCATTGCGCCAAATTTTACAAAAAAAATTGAAGTGCGAATTACATACACGATCACTATCAATTCGAATTTACGGAGCATTTACCGATGGCTACTACATGGAAACAATTTTTTCTAATTGTAAAAATAATTTTACCATTAATTCTTATCTTGGCAAAGTTCAATTTATCAAAATTTTACGTTTTTCTTTTTGTGATTCCTTGTTATATGGTAAGTTATGAAGGAAAATGTTACACCCACGTTACATTGTCAAAATATCAATTTTTATCAAACACAAAAAGGGCTATAAAATGATTCTATAATCTAAAACATAAAACATGAACAACATTTACATAGCTGAATTATCAACAAATAAAATGGTTTGAATAAAATTTTCTCTACATGTAGTGATTAGTAAGATATTTACCCCAATTTTCAAAACGCATCCACACTCACCAGACATGTTGACCCGATGTCGTTTGAAAGGTTGTATCGTTGTCAATATTTATCACCAGATGATACCGCTGCACATAATAGTGCATGTATAGTATTTGAATGTGTTGCCGTATTTGAAATTATGTTACAGTTTTTGTTTTTTTTTTAAATCCCTAAATTAGTGAAACAACTGTGTTACAATGCCATGATAAAGGTTAAATAACATATTTAATGGTAAAATTAATAAAAAAAATACAATTTTTCATGGGCAGCCAATATGTACAGATTAAAGAAAACCCACTTCTTCGCTTATTTAATTTTGACTTGTTTACACAAACTAACTGTTTATATTTGCACACGTAGTATAAATCTGATGTCACTAGTCTTTATTTGGTTGCACACTTGATTACGATATTATAATCTACAATTCAAAGTTATTGATAAATTAATATTCATAGTTGTGAAATTATTAAGTGTAAAATTAAAAAAAACTTAAAATACGTAATCATTTATATGAAAAGGACACTCAAAACTATTCTCAGTAATGTAACTTATTTGGGTTAAAAAAGTCACATTTTTTATTTTGATTTATTAAAATTCATAAATATTCTTTGACGAAAAAACATTACGAATTGCACAATATGAGGTTTTTTGAATTGACAGTAAAATTTATTAAAATAAGTATTTCAGGACCTAAAAAATGGTGAAAAATATGAATTACGAATTATAGTTGTTATAACTAACGGACTTTTACTTTATTAGTGACAGATGATTTTCTCTTTGCGTATGCTTATGGTAAAATTTATGACAAAAATGAAAGATGTATTGTGCGTTTATGGTCTTGGAAATGCAAATGGCTGCATGATATAAGGCAAGCTATGGGAAATTTGAATGAGTATGGTATTGAATGTTTTTTATATGTGATATTTAGATACGATTTTCTCAGATGATAAAAGAGTTATGAGGATTGTAATAAAACAAGTATACAGTGCAATGTGAGTAAAAGGCGTAGTAGAGGAAAACCAATGAAAGTATGATTGGATCAAGCGAGTGATATTTTGAATGAAAAAAATGCAAAAAGACAGATAAATCGTAGGAGTTGTGTGAAAAAATGTGTACATATAGAAGAGGCAAAATATGTGTATCGATATAGTAAAGTCTGGCGCTCTGTTGTCTTGGCTTACTCCAATAGGGAAATGAAGTGACTGTGTGTATGTATGTATAGCAAATGAGATTTCGTTGTATATTTTTTTACTTAATTTTAAATAACTGTTTGAAAACAGGTTATTGATGCCAACAATCCAGCAGATATTTTGGCCACCTTCAGCGTATGTGACAACCATTTACTCTGTATCGCATCTGTTGCCGGAGTTACACAAGAAGACTATGAAGATGCCAATGAAAATTTAAAAACAGAAATTGGAGCAGATCAACAAAGTTCTGGTCTTACTGCACTGTGCGCCTTCAATAATAATAACACTAATCCCATTGATACCCCAGCAGGAGTCGTCACTTTGGTAAGCATATTGATAATCTTTATTTATTTCTATTTGAGTATTCTCCTTTCAGATTAAAGAACCTGTGTTTGTCAAACAGTAATACATTAGAATTTTACACATTCTATTTTTTCTAGTAACATTCAGAGCAGATACTGAAAAGGAAGAAAACGACTGTGAATTGAAATACGAGGGTAGATCAAATATAAACGAGACTTTTGTTTTAGAGCGTGTAATTTTAAATGGAGCGCGCGGCCGCCATAGAGAGTTGAGTGGGGAAAGCGGTCGGCTGGTCTCGGCAGATTCATAATTATCAAGTTTCTCGATCGTGAAGGCGTAAAACTGGCCGAAATTCTGCGGAGACTGACGGCACAGTTCGGGGATCAAACACTGTCAAAGCCCCATATGTTGTCTGGCGTAAGGAGTTCATGAAAGGCCGTGAAGGGGTCGAAAATGGTAACGGTAATGATCGTCGCCCATGGACGAGCATTCCCGAACAGAACATTAACACCATTCATGATCTTCTGGAAAGCAACCGACGTTTGAGGGTTTCCAAAATTTGTTCTGAGATAGGAATAAGTTATGGGAGCACTCAATCCATAATCACAAAGGACCTAGAATTCCATAAAGTGTCTGCTCGATGGGTCCCACGTCTTGAGTGCAGAACAAAAGTTAGCACGTCTGTGAGCGGCTCTTGGTGCGGTTTACACAGGAAGGGAACGCATTTTTGAGTCGCATCGTTATCTATGATAAAACTTGGGTACACCACTACATGCCCGAGTAGAAAGAAAGCAGCATGTAGTGAAGAAAGAAGGATGAGGCAGCCTCTGTGAAAGCCAATACTTGGTTGTCAGCTGGTAAGGTGCTTGTCGTTTTTTGGGACCGATGTGGCATTTTGCACATCGATTTTTGGCACGATCGTCGCACCATCAATGCGGCGTACTACTGCGAGCTTTTGAGTGAAGTTAAACTTGCTTATCGATGCAAAAGATATGACCAACCAATACGAGATGTGATTCTTCTTCATGACAATGCGAGGCCCCATACTGCAGCTGTAACATGCGAACAATTGGAGGAAATGAGTTGGACATGACAAACACTCTCCCCATAACTCTGATCTAACATCCTGCGACTTTCACCTCTTTGGGCCACTGAAAAAAGCTCTGGGAGGCCAACGATTCAACAACGACAATGTAGTAGAGGGGTTTGTGCGCAATTGACTGCTGACACAATCCACTTCTTTTTATGATGAAATAACTACTGATCTACGATGTCTTCGCAACATTTGTTTTAAATAAACCACAGTACTTAATTATTAAGAAAAGTTTTTTCTACAAAATATACAAATGACAAATATTCACTTATAAAAACTTAAATTAAGTTTTTTTCTCCCAAACTCTTTTTTATATTTTAATTAACTAATTATGTGACATCTACTTATTCAAGTATATAAAAGGGTTAATATCAATTTATGGGAATTTAAAATCACTTTTATTTCTTATTCTTGTGTTTTTCCTAGATCACAGTTGGCGAAGATGCTGCTTCACCCATTGAACCTAAACTAAAAGCGTTACCTAGCATTGAGAATACATCAGTTCAACCAGACACTCGGGTGGAAGGGTTTGATGATCAAAACAATGAAGAAGATCCTCCGCTAGCAGATCCCCCAGAACATACTACTCCAGAAATCAAGAATCCTGGTTCAAAGCCTTCCACATCAATGCCGACAATGTGGCTGGGTGCACAGAGCGGAATGCTCTATCTTCACTCTGCAGTCAGTGATTGGAGTGTTTGTTTGGGAAGGTAAAAAATAATTTTGTGTCTCAAAGATCTATTCTTGTCACCAAATCCTTCTTAAAAAATCAACTATTAAAGTGCCAAAAGCTTCTGGGCTAACCAAAAGTAGCAGCAGCAAGAAATTTGCTTGTGAGCTTTCTATGCCAGCACCATAGGATTTATCAAAACCTCTCATACTGAGTAAAGACTATTGCTATCTGCTCAAAAATCAGTACAGCCAGTGCCAATAATCTGGGGCATTTTTTGTACCTTGCTCTTTATTTAGTAAATGAATAGTATAACATATGAATGATAGTAAAAATGATACTTGATGAAAAATAAACAAAATTGTAAGTTAATTACAAAAATATGAGACTTCTAATTCTAATCAAAATTCCCTAAGGAACACACCCGTACCTTCATGCTAGGTCAAGACTGAATATCCCTGTCATAACACCAGTATATGATGTAAGATGGACATCCAATTCATCTAGTTCCTAGTGGGTGATAAAACAGCTCAACTCTTAGCCAACTAACTACTAAGCAGCATTCTTAATATATGACTTAACAATGTCTCACTTGTATTGTGGTGATTATAGGCCGCTTCCGTATCCAATCTCTAAACTGAAGTCTTTCATCTTGGTCTTGGTTAGTGACCATATAGAAAAGGCAAACTCCGTGACATACTAATACTAATAGATACATGTCAATTTCACTCTGACTTTATTGTAATCCTATTTCCTTATAAGCTGTATTTTTTAAATCATGAAACAATACACATCTCATACATTTATCATTATCATGAGATGTTCATACTGTAGAGAGAGATAAGTTATACCCTTGCGTTTTACATTGATAGGGTTTATATTGTACCATGTTTTAATTGATGTTCCAAAATCTCAGTTTATTTCATTTTGTTTCTCAGGGTTCAACTTAAGGATGCTGTCTTATCTATAGTACAATGTATGTCTCGAGTAGTGGTCGCCTTGGCAGACGGTACTATAGGTGTATTTGGTCGCAGTGCTTCAGGTGTCTGGGATCTCTCTCGGTACCACCTCTTAACACTTGGTGGACCACAACATTCAGGTATGTCAGATATTTTCATAGCTCAATTATTTTCATTCTATTCCCAGTTTCACTTCATAACCTTAAAAAATTAAACCTTTTCAATTGTCGGTATGATTTACTTATAATCATTGATACATACAATAATTTCATAATTAACTCGTTAAAAACAGAATTTCCACACTTGAGAATTTATGGTTCCTGTAGTTTATTACTCTGCTTTAAATTTAATTTAAAAAATTACTTTTATTTTAGATTAGCGTAATTGTTACATTCATTTTTGTAATCTCAAAGAAAAATTATGATTACAAATAAATGTAATGTCAATATTATCTTTTATTGGGTTGGTGTGAAAGTTGTTGCAGTTTTAACGATACTTATTTAGAAATGGTGTAAATGCTTGTCTTTAGTCTTGAAACCTTCTTTTTGTCATTGCTTTTAAAATAGATGCTTTCTACTTGATTTGGCTAGTTTTGTTTCAACTTCGGTCGTGTAACAACCCCCCAAAAAAATTGCAAATGGCTGAGAAAAAAAACAATTTTCGACATTGTATGTTGTGTGAATTAAAAAAAGGAAACAATGTAACTGTCGCGACTAATAACATTTATTCAGTATATGGTGAAGGTGTCGTGAAAACTCGAACGTCATATGTGGTTTAACAAGTTCCATTCTGGGAATTTATCCCTTGGAGATGAACTCCGCACCGGACGGCTTAATGAAATTGATGACGAACAACTCCGGACCATGGTGGATGCAGACCCTCGACTGACTTCACGAGAACTTGCAGAGAGATTGAATATTGACAAATCAAACGTTTTAAAGCATCTCCGTATGCTAGGAATGGTGTCAAAGCTCTCTGTTTGGATGCCACGTGATTTGTCACAGAAAAAACTTATCAGATAGGCTGACTATCTGCAGATCTTTGCACGCCAGACAAAAAAAGGAACCGTTCTCGGATCGGATTGTAACGGGTGACGAAAAGTCGGTTGTATACAATAATATTACAAGAAAACGACACTGATCAACCCCCAGACAAACACCCCTTTCTGCCTCCAAAGGAGAATTGCACCAGATAAAAGTCATGTTATCTGTGTGGTGGGCTATTAAGGCCTCGGCCACACAGGTAGGAGCCTCGCTTGATGCTTAGAGCTATGTTGCGAGTTAGATGACATATCCTAGCGAACCAACGTATCGCATACTATTGCAGTGGCCACACTGCACGCTTCGCGCCACGTTGCATGACGATTAGTCATCGAATGAATCTCGTAGCGAACAGACATGTTGGTTAATTTACAAGATGGCGGAAGTTTTAATGACAGCTGTGTATAAAATGGAGCCTTTGTGGAACCCATCAAGCAAATTATAGACAAATGTACCTGTAATAAAATCACTTTGGAATGAAGTTGCGCAGAAAGTAAATAAATATGGTAAGTTGTAATGAAATTGGTTAGTTTTGAGAGTGACATCGTGTGTTGACTCAACCGCTCCCAACTGTCAAATGAATTTGTGCGTAGCACTTTGGTGTGGCCAGGCATGAAGTCACCTAGTATATGAGTTGCGTAAAACCTAGCTTAGCACCTAACGAAGCACTTTGGTGTGGCCTCGGCCTAAGGGTATAGTATATTACGAACTTTTCAAATCAAATGAAACAATAAACGCTAATAAGTACTGTGAACAATTGGACAAATTAAACTAGGAATTGATTAAAAAACTACCCCATTTGGTGAATAGGAAGGGCATTATTTTTCACCACGATAATGCCAGACCACATGTGGCATTGGTCACACAAAAAAATTTGTTGACTTAAAATGGGAAGTTTTGCAACATCCGCCTTACTCCCCTAACTTAGCACCTAGTGATTACCATCTCCGATCCTTGCAAAATTTTCTCAATGGTAAAAAATTTTATTCCCTGGAAGAAGTGAAAACATCCCTTGATGAGTTTTTTGCCCTAAAACCAGAAGATTTTTATAAAGATGGGATAAATTAGTTAGTCAATATATGGGGAACAGTTATAACTAATGATGGAAATTATGTAATAGACTGAATAAACATTGTTTCTTATAAAGCAATTACTTTCGCACCAACCTATTATTAAATTGAAATTTAATCTCTTTTACTTTTGACATTACATAATGAATAAAATTAAACTTTAAATTTATGTTTGTACATTTTCACATAATTACATTCCATTAATTGACATACTCGTAAAACATCTCAAATTGATCAATTTTCATCTAAACTGTTTGGAAAATATACCTATCATAATAACTGTAAGTAAAGGTATATTTGTGTTGATTATTCCAACATTTGTTTATTATAAGAGCATTAATTGAGGTCAATAATAAATTAGTTTTCAACGTTTCTGCTGGTTGATTCTCGAAATCTTGACATATTTTGTCTTTGAAATGTTCCAGAATTTGTTGGTTTCCAAAATACCCATTACTTTTCAAATAACCCCACATAAAAACATCTGTAGAATGTTAAATCGGGTAATTGTGGTGACTAGTACATGTTGTTTAAATGAGATTTATCTGAATAAAAAAAGTCATCTTCCAAGTGGTGATATGTGTGCCACCTTATACTCGTACCAGGTCTCTAAATATGAAACCGGATTTTTTTATAGAAAATACACATTTATTGTATGAAAATGGTAAAAAATATTTTATTCAAACTATTGCCCATCGCTAGCTACACATTTTTCCCATCTCTGTCAATTTGTGGATGCCACGCTAAAATAACTCTTTTGAGGCAAACCAATCATCGAGCCATTTTCGTAAGAAGTGAAGCGCTGTTCAGCAAGTGCGAGTCCCATCGATGCAAATAAGTATAAATCTGATGGAGCGAAGTCTGGAGAGTAAGCCGCATGCAAAATTATTTGCCAACTAAACGCCTCAATTGTTTCCTTGACCGGTTTTGCTGTGTGCGATGGTGCATTATCATGAAGCAAAATCACTTTGCGTTGCCTCTTTTGATATTCTGGTCGTTTTTAACGCAATGCTCGGTTCAAATCCATCATTTGTTGTCGGTAGCGTTCAGTATTAATGGTTTTGCCAGGTTTTAACAGCTCATAATAGATAACACCCTTCTGATCCCACCAAACAGAGCATTGTCTTCAGTCCATAGCAATTTGGCCTTGCAGTTGATGTCACTGGTTTGGTTAGAGTTACTCATGATCTTTTACGCTTAGGATTCTCAAAATATATCAATTTTTCATCGCCAGTCACAATTCGACGGAGAAGTGATTTTCTTTTGTACCTTTTTCGGTTTTTCCTGCTGTCTTTCATTCAGTTCATGTGGAACCCATTTTCCCACCTTCTGGATCTTTCCCATGGCTTTCAAACGTATGAAGACAGCTTCTCATGTCACATTTAATTTATCCGCGAGTTGTTGTCGCGTTTGAGCGTCATCCTCATCCAACAATGCTCGCAATTCAGCATCTTCAAACTTTCTCGGTGGTCTTCCACATTCTTCGTTTCTGACGTCAAAATCGCCACTTTTGAATTTTTTAAACCACTCAAAGCACTGATTTACCAAGAGCATGCTCACCGTAAGTTTCTAAAAGCATTCGATGCGATTCTGCAGCAGTTTTCTTCAAATGGTAACAGAAAATCAATGCTGTCCGCAAATCATAGTTTTCAGGCACAGAAACAGACATGTTCAATGCTATGAAAACATATGTAGTTGTATTAAACTTCTATTGTTGTGAGTTAAAAGTCTTTGACAAATATAAACACAAGAAAAAGGTGCCAATGATGCGGTTTGACAGTCACTACATTGACAACTAGAGCCATCTATGAGCAAATTCCGGTTTCATATTTACGGACCTGATACTTGGTAGATAATTCATAACAAATATTTCTTTTTATTACTACTCGGCCTTGATAACATTAAAGTTTTGTAATGAACCTTTTATAATCAGCTCATATTAATTTTTGAAATGCTTAATGTATTTACACATTTTTTTTTTCCTGTTGAAATTAAATATATATAAGAAAAACTTTGTTTCACCAATAAAAACATTAATGAAGTTTAAATCACACCATTTCTCTGTCAGGGTAGGCAGAGAAGACAAAACGCCATGCTTTTCTATCTCGATCGACATCTTTAGCCTCTTCTACTACATCCATACAACTTCTATATTTTTTCTGACTTTCTACATTTCCTGCTCTCAGGATATCATTCACTTGATCCAACCATACTTTTCTTGGTCTTGCTCTCACGCCTTCCACTTAATTGGGCACTATATATATCTGTTTTGTTAGTCTTACTTCAATCATTCATTCCACATTCCCAAACCATCTCAACTTACTCTTCTTTTACTTGCTTAAAAAAATCAGTCTTAAGTTCACATTCATCGCTTATCACTTCATTCCGTATTATGTCATACATTGTCACTCCATGTATACTTCTCAAGCTATAATTTCTACAGCTTTTGTTTGGCTCCCCTCAATTTTTTCACATCCACGTTTTACTCCCATACATCAAAGTTGACACCAGAATACCGTTGTGGACTATCATCATAGCAGATTTTGATTGTGTCTGGTCCGAGTATATATGTTATAGTGCCCCTTTGACCGTTCGATATCCCTCTTGAATCTTAAGCAAAATTCCTCAACTCGCTCCAATCTTTCATTTTTCACCCATAAGTCACATTCACTTTTCCTTTTACACTTTTCTCATCACCATTACTTAGGGTTTTGCAAAATTCGTTCTCAGATCTTTCTGTTTGTTGTCACCACATTTACGTTCAATACCGCGTTCATTCAATATTTCTCATAGTTTGTCTCTTATCATGTGGCCATATATTTTTTCCAAGTCCACAAACACACAAAATACTTCTTAATTTTTTGCCATACATTTTTCCACAGGCATACGCAAAGAGAAAATCTGATCCATGCATCCTCTTCCACTTCAAAAGACCTTCCTTCCCTGAACCTCCCAACTTTCTTCTTACTCTATCTATTCAGAATTTTTCTGTACAGTTTACTTACTACACTCAACAAAATAATGGCTCTGTAGATTCCCAATATTGGTTGTAAAACTATCCCAGCCACTCGATCATTCGTTCACCCCCATAAACTATTAGTTCTGAGCTCACTTCATCGTAGCTGGACGCTTTCCCTTTTTTCATGTCTTTTACAGCCATTCATACAGCCATTCATACTTACTACACTCAACAAAATAATGGCTCTGTAGATTCCCAATATTGGTTGTAAAACTATCCCAGCCACTCGATCATTCGTTCACCCCCATAAACTATTAGTTCTGAGCTCACTTCATCGTAGCTGGACGCTTTCCCTTTTTTCATGTCTTTTACAGCCATTCATACTTTTTTAGACTCATTTAAATTTACCACTCACCATTTTCAGCTATACCAGATTCACAGTTGTTTTTACTAGTATCACCACTCTCGTGCAGTCCTTCAAATTATTCCTTGTCCATCTACATAAGTCTCATTAGCCATGTGTTAAGTTGATACCGGGCACCGTTTCTCGTTGGAACTGCCTGTATTGAGTATGCCACAAAACTATTATTCACGCCTCATTAAAGAAGCATTAGAAATTTATAAACACCCAAACAATGTTAACAGAGGTGACGGAATGCGTCTTAACATATTCACTGTGAATAAAATTTTACTTCAATTCGTGCCCTGCTGAGAAATATAGCAGACACAAATATATCATTAACAAAACACACCTGGCGTGTCATAGGCACTGGGCGTATGTTTGTATGGACACTCGAGGCATGTCCTCAGCACTGAAAGTGTTAAACCTGCATGGCTTCTGATTTTGGAAAGATACAGATGACAACATAAGTTGATAAATTCAACATTTCCTTTTAGAGTTCATATTGAGGTTGTGAAAGCGGTTATCTGAGCATGAAAAACACATATTCCCGCTGCGGTTAAGAGTGCGGGTGGTAAGGTGTGTGCTTCTTGCGTACTTACTATATTTGGTAATATTTTTTGGCATCACCTTAAGGATGAAGGCTCCATCGCTTTTGAAATGTTAGCCATAAATTTAAGCCTACTTAACACTAAAACAACTCCAAAAAGCATTTTTAAATTAGTCATCTTAGAAAATCCTAATAAATATATTGCCCCTTCAACTTTCTGATGTTCTTCCCTTTTGTACTGAATCGTTATTAAAATTCACACAGGCCTCTGTGCTATCATACCACACATGTTAGATGTTCTATGTGTCTAATATATATTGTAATAGGATTAATTAATTAATGTGAACCAATGCAATGTGAACCAATCATGTGAATCAATGCAATCTAATGTATTTCTAACAATCGATCTTCCACTTTTATTAAATCGTCAATTTAAATTTTGCTTTATTTGTTAGTGAAAACATAATTCAGAAAAGATCATGACCAGTCTTATAAACAAATATGTATATTGTTTAAGTTATTACTGTAATTAGCTAAGCGAGAGACGTATTTTAAGGATAACAGTTTTTTGTTTTTTTTTATTTACAGTGAACATAATATTAATAAAAAGGTGGACCATTGAATACTAGTACATAATTGTTTATGAATATAGATAACAAATTCACTAGGCAAGGTATTTGATGAAGTGGTCTCATTCCTTAATCACAAATATCATATTTTTGTCCTAAATATTAAAACTGTCAGCTACAGTAGTAGATTGACAATTGGAATGTGCCCAAGAAATAGGTTGAGACCGTCGCCATTTTGGTTTCTAATACATCGCACGCACCCTTCCCTTCCCTTAATTAAAATAAGAAAGACACTCTGAGATAGTTTGAGCGTGTAGAACGAATGAATTAAGAAAGACTAACAAAACAAATACTCAGATCAAATGTGAGTGGAAGGCATGAAGAAGATCAAGGAAAGTATGGTTGTATCGAGTGAATGATACGTGGGTCGTCCAGAAAGTAAAGAATGTTTTGGCATAACTAAATAAAAGCTAAAGATATCAACACAAAACTTGATTTACAAAGTCACAGTACCTTACTCTATTTTTCAATGTAGTCGCCATAGCTGTCAAGTTACTTATTGTAACGTGGAACCAATTTTTCAACTCTGATGTTATACTCTTCTACCGCCAAATATTTGAGCCAGGATGTCTCTTCTTGTTTGAGGTCTTCATCATTTGCGAACTGTTTTCCACCCAAAAATTTCTTTAGTTTCAGGAATAAGTGAAAATCACTCGGTGCCAAGTCAGGGCTGTAAGGGGGATGTCCGTCCAAAAATTTCCCACTTGAGACGTTGAAGTTCTCGCTGTGTTCGTGCTGATGCATGAGGCCGTGCATTGTCATGATTCAAAATCACCTTTCCCAACAACACTTCACGTCTCTTGTTTTGAATGGCGCGTCTAAGTCGTTGATGAGTTTCACAATAGGCCTCTGAGTTTATTGTGTCTCCTCTTGGCATAAACTCCATGTGGATCAAACCCTTTTGGTCCCAAAAAACTGTTGCCATCACTTTTCTGGTGTTGAGATTCGGTTTTTCTTTTCCGATCACATATTTTTTGTAGCCAAGGTGCCCTGTCACTATTTCATGTAGGAGCGATCGTGAAATTTGTGGGAAAGATTAATGTACTGTGCTTAAAGTTGCCTATAAATTTCGATATGCCGAACATTTTGTGTATTCAGAAAACGAATGACACAACGCACTTCACATTTGGCGGGATTTTCGATGGGCGCAGCCATTTTGAAAGGTTACAGAACAGAGACGCATGACCGTTCAGCAACAAAACTCGGCGCGCATACGATCGCGGTGGTGGGGGATCGGCATGGTGCGCAATCATTCTTTACTTTCTGGACGCGTCTAGTATTTTGAAAACATAAAATGTAAAAAGTTATAGAAGTAAAAGGAGTTGTATGAAAAAGTGTATGGATGTAGAAGAGGCGAGATATATGTGTCACGTTGGGAAAGTCTGACCATCTCTCGTCTGCCTACCCCGATAAATAAACGGCGTGATGGTTAATATTGCATGCTAGATTCAGCCACAGATCCTGAAGGACTTCGAACTTCTCAAATTTTTCAACATGTCTAACCTATTTCGGTATAATGGAATTTATAAGCATAATTGACGTAGACTGAACCTTGTCGCTGTTAAATAAACATAATATTACTTGTTTCGTGACTTCTGCAATGAGCAGTATCAATCAACGTCAGCTGCCTATCGAGATATTCTTAAAGATTGACCTACTCTTAAAGATTGTTAAAGATTACCAAGTTATGCCAGATTCCCAATGATATAACTAACAGTGAGTGGTAGTAAACAGAAACTAAATAGTGACCAGTAATTACCTAATTTTACCTTCAATCCATTTTTTTTACATAAGTTAAATTCGGATTAAAAATGTTTTTTGTTAAATGGCATATTTACAGAATTTACTTCATTTTTAATGTAAATATGATTTTATTCAGCATATTACAGACATAGTGAAAGTGTAAATACATTATTTATAATAGTTATTTTGGCATAGCGATTTTTATGTTTCATCTAAATATGACATAAACTAAATATTTCAGAAAATGAGTACTAAAATATTTATCTTTAATTTTGCAAATATTAAAATTATATTTATTTCTTAGATTCAAAATAAACACTCCACAAAAAAAAATCAAATATGTTTTTGTACTTACAATATTTTTTTTTCTTGTTAATTTATTTCATGTTAAAAACAAAAAGAAATATTTTTTATTTCAAAAAGATAAAAATGGATTAACTAGGTTATAATGTTTCTCTTTTTGATCTTTATGTTTTTGAATATATTTTAAAAAAAACTCGGTTTAATATCAAATGGTGTTTATAACTTACTAATGGCAAGCGCATATAAATCAAATAAATTGTGCAGACTCCTTTATTGTATTAGATGTCCCTATGTGAGTGAAATGTTTCTTGAATATTAATTTTTTTTTTGTTTTTTCTTAGAAAATTTATATTTTAAAATATACTTAAGGCGTTTCTTACAAGAATAGTGAGCCTGTAATTTAATTGAGAAATTATTTTAAACTAAAGCAATATAAAATGTCAATAATGAATGATAAATATTAATAAAATATTATCTTCTTATTTGAACATTCTAATTTATTTTTTTAGTTCAAAAACTAACATTTATTTATAAAAACAAAATCTTTTATATTCTTAAAATGCTTGGTCAACTCTTCTTTGTGTTTTAACTTTTATAGAAATATGTGCTCACCTTATTTGTGAGAAATGCCTCGTAAGTAAAAGGAAACTTCAGGAAACCTAATGAAAATTACACTTTGGGTCTTTTTGACAGTTAATATTGGACATGTCTGCCCACCTGCCATAAAAAACAAGCTTCATTATGCAATGTGCATATAGAATAGGGAAGCCATGATTTATAAAATTGTTGGCTCATCTGATGTGTTGATTGATATGAGCAAATATCAAAATACATAAAATCATATGTTATATGAACCTTTGATATGTTTTGTGTTATATTTCCATTGATGAGAGGCAGTGGTTATAGTAAAAGGTTATATTAGCCTCATTGACAAAAATAATCTAAACATATACCCAATCATAGGCAGCTTTGCCAGCACTAATAGTCTGATAAATAATGGACTTGTTGTCCATCATGAACATCTCTTTTTTTATATACATAGTTTCTCCATTTCACTTGAAATATTTAGTGACATTTATTTATTCATATGGTACCCTTCAACACACCCGAATTAGTGATTTAGACATATTGAAGACCCAAATTGGCCTGGAGACAACATTGCCTTTGGCCCCATTCATCGAGCCTTGGTGTTTTGAACTGCTTGAGTAAACATGGAACTCGTAAGCATTTATAAACTCAAATTCAAAGCATTATAAATATATTTTTTTATAACGAAACAGAATTCTAGGAAGTCATCAATACATTATATAATATCAATTTTTTTAACGACCTTTAATAAGTTACCCAAGGTCATATATAGTTCTATTTTGTAACACCTGTTACTCCAAAAAATTGAATTAGGCTGAGCTTCTGAGTGTAGGAACAACTAATTCAGATGACAAATACCTGAAAGAAAAACCAATCCAAAATTAAATCCTCTATTCAAACCCAGAACACCTGAGTATTAAGCATGCATGCTAACTACTTAACCATACTAGAGTCCATTTTTGTTTAAAAATATTTATAAATCATACAAATTACAAAAAACATGAAATTGTGGTAATTTGATGGAGTACTGTACATACTATAGTCATGAGAAATTTCATTAAATCAAAGCACACATTTGAGAAGTCACCAACTGAAGCTCTATAAAATGAAATATCATAACAATCCATGTTTTGCTAGCCAAGTTTTAGAATCTTGCAATAAACTACCTAATAGTTTATTGACTACTGTAAAATGGAAACAGGACTCGATTAATTGTGTTTTCTTTTTGTATTGTAGCTAACAAAAATGATAAATATTTTAATACAGTATATACTATCATTAATTCTTCCTTTTTGAGTACTGCCATACGAAGGAATTTTTTTTTTACTTTTTCTTTGTGTGTATATGAGAGGTGAACTTGATACACAATAGATATAATAATCATTATTCATGGCTGTGTATGCCAAATTAAATCCTTATGGCCAATATGCATAATCCTGTCTATAAAAAGGCCCAAAGTGCAAGACAAATCCCTAATCCCTTAAGAGATTCAGTTGATATACGTGGTGGTCTGCAGAATGTACGTATTTCAGTGAGGTGCCTAGCGAGTGTGGGAGACACTGTTTGGTGCGGACACCGCAGCAGAGTGCACGTGGTGGCACCGCACTCTATGCAGTTGCTGCACAGCTTAGAGGCGCACCCACGGCGCGAAAGCCAGGTGCGGCAGTTGGCGCCGCTGGGTGACGGGGTGTGGGTCTCCATCAGGTATTGATTCATCACTAACTTCCTTTTCACATAATAATGATTACCTTCATGACCTTGTGGTACAACTCTTGTGTCTTCCACCTAGGAGTTTTATGACTTTAGTTTCCAATAGCTCCCAAAAACAATATAAAATAGCCAGTCTAGTTTTTTATATACAGGCAAGTTATTAAAAAAAAAATTACAGTAATTTGCCTACTAGGTTGTTCAGTATACAATGAAAGTAAAACTCAATACTTTATAATAAGTCCTTCAGCAAGCACACAGCCTTTACTATTCAAACCTAAAGTTAAAATCGTAAGAAAATTCAAGTTCCAAGATATATAGTTCTACATATCCAATCGACTGCAACTTTTTGTTAATCATCTTTATATATCATATTTTCCCACAACCTAATACTCTTACAATACTAAGTAGCTAATAGGCTAAATAAAAACATTAATTCTGATGATTTAAAGTAGGAAAACAAAATTAGTATGTAAGAATCAAGTCGATTCTCAATATTTTGGATACTTTCAAATATTTCTTCATTTTAGAAGTCAAAATAGTGCTAATGAAGATTTGGACTAGAGTTAAGGGTATTATTTATCAGTTGAAAGAGATTGTGTTCTATTAACAGACTGATCCCTTGTAATGTTTGACCATATTTCATGTATCAATAATACATCTGTTCGTAAATTTATTTAACAAATACCATTGATTTAGTCAAACTTCTTAATTTTATTCATATACAGTTTATTGTAGTCACTGTACTGTTTTTACTCTAATTTTATGAGTTATATTTATTTTTTATATCACTCACTGAAAAATAACAAACCAAATAACAGTGATTTTGTAAATTATTTGTTTTACTTAATTTTAAAGCATCCATCTTACTTTCCCTTATTTTCATCAACACATAAATTAAGTAATTGAATCAATTTTTTTCCATTAGTTTTACATTTCTTGTTTCTTCAAAGATGACTCCATTTTATCACAAATAAAAAAGTCTGAGGCACAAAAGTCTGAAGTTCATCATATTTTACAAAACCAATTTTATAAAATTAAACTTCATTTTGATTCTTTAATTATCTGTATTCAGCAAACTTGCTATATTTTTTCTAATTATATTGCTTTATATATTTTTTTTTTGCAAAAGCGGGAAACAATAAACGATTATGAATGATCAAACTATTTTAATAATCATGTCCTTTTCAACTACTCAAAGATTTGATTCACATAATCGTTCTTGTAGAATCAATTTTGATTTTCATTTTTTGCATATACTATATAAAAAAAATTTATTATCTATGCAACACCAGCGAATTGGCAACAGCATTGCGACATGCCTTTTTATATAATTATTATTTTACTTCATGTATGTTGAGCTCAGGAATTGTTTTACCCTTTGCGTTGTTTCTTTTCAGATTGGACTCGACGCTCCGACTGTACCATGCACATACCTACCAACATCTACAAGATGTGGACATTGAGCCCTACGTGAGTAAGATGCTGGGTACAGGGAAGCTGGGCTTCTCCTTCGTAAGAATAACCGCTCTGCTCATCAGCGCTGGCCGTTTATGGATCGGCACCGGAAATGGGGTCATCATATCCGTTCCACTCTCTGATGCTGGTGCTGTACCTCCTACAACACCTAACAGAAGTAAGTTAATACTTCCTATCAATAGCATACTATCAAAAAACAATAATTGTTAGTAGATATGCATCTTATTATTTCAAAAAGTTTAGTTATTTTAAGAAAAACTCATTTCAGTACATTCTTAAATATTAGGTTATTCAGAAAATAATATTGTTTTATTATGTTAGTTTTGACGGTTAGTTGTTATCTCCCACAACATGTCATGTTATGCCACTACCTGGATTTTTTTAATACTCGATTTGTCAACATCTAAATTGTACATTTCAATATAAAAAATATATATAAAAATCGCTCATTCACGATGGCAAAATTTATACCGAATTGAGTTTCTTAAAAAAAATCTACAACTATTGCAACAAAAACATTTGTGATGTGTTGGATGTTCGTAAGTGCCAAAGGTGGTTCAAGAAATTTCGATATTGAAAATAGTCCTAGAAGTGGAAGACCTGTAAAATTGGATGACGACATCTTAACTGTGATTATTAAAGATAAACCAACCCAAAATATTCATCAGCTTGCAGAAAAGTTCGGATACTCCGAATCTACAATACATCACACGTGATATATCTACAATACACGTGTTTTACTGGGTGCTTAAAATGTGCATCGCCGTTTTGCTCTGAATTTCCTGATTGGATTAAAAGCTAACAGTACTGATAGGATTCCTAACGGTGTATAACAATGTATTTTACCTGCTCAAACCTTTTGACTATTTCTGAAGAATTTTATAATGCAAATTTTAAACACCATTGTGATTAAAAGAAATAATTCAGCATTCAAGTTATTTCTGTATTACTTTTCAAATGGAAAATCCGACTGATTCAACCTAACTCATTGAGATATGTTCTACTGCTCTTCTTTCTTCTAGGCTGGTCTTAAAATAGTTTTTTTATAATGCTTTTATAGGTGGAAAAGCAGCCGGACTTGTTCCATACTGTTCAATGGCCCACGCACAGTTGAGTTTCCACGGTCATCGGGATGCAGTCAAATTCTTCGTGGCAGTGCCGGCGTCTGGCGGAGGGAATGCTACTCCTGCTCCGATGCTCGTCATGTCGGCTGGTGAGGGATACATCGATTTCAGAATAGGTGAGCACCACCGCAACTTATTTATTATATTTGCTTTTTTATCATTTTTAACTTGTCAGTCATTCTCCTAGCAAATTTACCAGTCAGCTTGTTTTTATATTTTCTTTGGAATGAAGTATTTGTCATTTTAGTTTTTTTGTTTGACTTGCTCAATTTTATTTTTATTCAAAAAGATGCCACGAAATGTGTGTAAAGTAGATTTTTTTGTTACAACTTTGCAATCATTAGATAATTATTGCCGAGGGGGAGGGTGCACGTTACTTGTTTTTTTTTTCAACATAATATATTTTTTGCTTTTTAATTATGTTTAGACTATTTCAATGTTTTTTTTATATTATACACATTTTTTACTTCATTGATGGCGAAACCCTTTTTCGTGTGAATATTTTGTTCACGAACATTGATAACATATATTCACACCCTCAATGAATTAGCCTTTCATTCTGTATGTTTTATTAACAATAAAATAACAAACGGATAATTTATATAGTGCTGTTAAGAGGGCAGACTCATCAAGGTTTTTGTATTTGTGATACATGTTTTATGTTTAATCCACCATAAACTGTGCTAATTTCAAGTAATTTTACTCCAGTGGTTGTGCCCCTATTTTTTAACTATATTCTTGTACATTTCAAAATCCCGTTTGTACAATGTGCATGTTGACCAATTAACTACATTGAAGAGGAGAGGTTCTCAATAAAAAGGCATTAGTAGTATTTATTATTTCATATATTGTAATACCACTATGAGAATATCAAGTTAAAAAAGTAGTAACTGTATCTAAATAACACTTTCCTCAGCATATCTGGGATATTCCCTACATGAAAGGGATTCAAATTTATGATATCCAATTAGTATGTGTCCAAGTATGTGATTCCTTCCTGGAACAAATAATCATATTATGGTTTGCACCATTGTACATGCCATAAAATATAGCAGCAGCTAAACTAGGTATTAGAATTAATAAGAAACAGAACTACAATTAAATCTTACATAAATTGTTTTTCAGAAGCAAGATTATATTTTTTTCATTGAAAATCATTTCCCTTGTTGGTTTTATTAATATTTTCATCCACCAAAATAAATTTTCATTCCTGTTTTTGTGAAAATGTAGAAAAATGTATTTCATCACTTTTGAAAAATAAAATAAGTTTTAATTGTAACCATAACCTTTTATTTCTAAAGCACTCTTACTTCAAATATTCAAAACCATATAGGTTAAACCAAATAAAATAGGCCAAATTTCTTTTAAGATAATTTGTCTATGATCCACTCTTGCACAGTTATAACAATACAGTTATACTTTCACATGAATATTTTCATGTGAAATGTGAACAAATGACAAATATTACGGAAAAATCATTTGTTACAATCGGACTTGAACATAAATTAATTAAAACATAACTTTATATCAGGACATTTATTTATATTTATAGTTTGAAAAAGAAAGTAACACACGACAGTAATTATTGTTTTTTTTTTTTAATGTAAATTGCGCAAAAGGGTGATGCCATCAATGAAGTTGATGCTGAGTACAGCAGATTTATAATGAGAGTCTTGACTTTTGTACCCTTGGAGATTGGTGTTTGTTTGTTTTTTGTTTTTGTTAGAAGACCACGCAGACGATGCACGCGATGTGGCCTCCCACCTCATTGTGTGGCAGATTCTCCCCGAAACCTGACTCTTTACTTGGGCTCTGTTTTATTTCTTACCAATTTACACCAAGAATAACATATCAGCGGTATGTTTCAAATTATGGTTTATTTACCTCTGATAATATTCCTTACGGATGGTTTTTATCGATGGGAAAAATTCGTATACATATCTCTTAAACATTTCATCTTCTATTTCTCAATGGATGCTGTACCATAAATGACACAGTTTAATATTTTTATATTCTATTGGCATTTATTTCCTTCTTATTAGTAGATTTGGGTTTTCTTTTGTATTTTAACACAATGTGTAATATAGTTTTTCTGATTTTAACTTACTTTTATTTTGCACCTATACTTTTATTGTTATCAAAGATTATTTTTGTTCAAGTATAGATAAAAATTTGCTATCACAATGACACTCTACATTTAATACTAATCATATATTTAGTTTTTTTTTTATAATTGATGAGTTTTTAAAGAGGCAAACGAAATATGTACTAGTTATAAAATGATAAGCATTTGAATTTAAATTAATCAAAAACAATTATTTAGTTTTAATAATATGAAAAACTTGTATATAATCCACTAATCTAGCATAAACATTTTAATGACGAGATAGTTTTTTCATAAAAACACTTTTAGGAATAGAAACATTTTGATTGATATGAAATAAAGTATTTTCAATTAGTCAGATAAATAATGTAGAAACATTTGATGTGTTTCTATTATTAGGTCCTTACATATGAAATTGGCGTTTTGTTTGGGAGGAACATAAAGTTGATTTTTTTTTAATATAATATATTTATTTAATCAAAGTATGTACCATTGCTATCTATGCACTTTTGCCATCTCATAGGTAGTTCATCGATCCCTTTAAAAAAAAAACCATTCGGACGGGAATCAATAAAATCTTTGAAGTCGGTTTGGACTGCCCCATCGGAGTTGAATTTTTTCCCTTGCAAGAAGTTATCCAAATTTCGAAAAAAATAGTAATCTGTCGGGGCAAGGTCCGGAGAGTACGGTGGATGTCTTAGACATTCCAATTGAAGCTCTTCTAATTTGGTAGCCGTCTGTTGTGCAGTGTGTGGTCTAGCGTTATCATGAAGCAGCAGTGGCCTAGAGCGATTAACCAGCCTCGGTTGTTTAGCAGCTAGCTTTTCCATCATGGTTTGCAGTTGCTGACAATAGACATCTGCCGTAATCGTCTGGCCAGATTTAAGAAAGCTGTAGTGAACGACACCAGCACTAGTCCACCAAACGCTCACGAGTAACTTTTTTGGAGTCAATTTTCGCTTGGGGCATGGTTTGGCTGGTTCGGCAGGGTTCAGCCATTGCGATGAGCGCTTCCGATTATCATACAGGATCCACTTTTCATCACAGGTAATGATTCGATTCAAAATCCCTTCATTATTGTGCCGGTTGAGTAATGCAACGCAGCAGTCAACGCGCGTTTGTTGATTTGCTTCACTCAATTCGTGAGGTACCCACCTTTCAAGCTTTTTCACCTTCCCAATTTGCTTCAAGTGGATTAAAACAGTTTTATCACTAACACCGCAGCCTGCAGCTAACTCGGACGTGGTTTGCGATGGATCCGCTTCCACAATAGCCTTCAATTCTTCATTATCAACTTTCTCCACGGGGCTTGTTCTGCAGGTCGAAATTTCCAGAACGAAAACGTTGGAACCAAAAACGCACTGTGTTTTCTTTTGCGGCACCGTCGCCATACACATCATTAATCCTTCGAGCCGTTTCTGCAGCACTGGTGCCACGGTGGAACTCGTACTCGTAAATAACGCGATATTTCAAGTTTTCCATTTTGTAAACTGAGTGACGCAAAGAAAAAAACAATTGAGGAAAAAACAAATGAATTATAATTTTCGAAACACAAATACTTGAGTAAATAGCTGTATAAATTTTAATTTGGAATTCCTAACCAAAGAGAAGATATTTGAGATCAAAGTTGCCAGTACGGCAAAACGCCAATTTCATATGTAAGGACCTAATATAATCTTTACTATCATGCAAAACATCTCATACTCCTTAATAAATTGTTGTAGATAATCCTTTTAACTTTTATGTCATTATATATTTTTTTAATTTTAAGGGTTTAAATCTTTCAATTTATAAATATTCATACACCTTCCAAAATAGAAGTCACCCTCTGTATTCTCCAAATTCAGCCAATTCAAAGTATCCAAGAAAAGAAAATAAATTTATATTTTCTCTATTTATAATTTTATGTATCTTCTATTAGGTTGTAACATATATTCGTCCCTTTTTTATAAGTAAATTAGTTGTAAATTTAGAAATAAGTTTAATCAGTTAAGTATGTGCCATTTTCATCGAAGACCTTTATCCATCTTTTTTTTTTTCTTTTTTTAACCTGACGAGTTTATTGCCATGTGACAATCTCTTCCAACCAACCAGAAAGATGATAGATCATCTTCCTGGTAGCTGAAAGATTCCTCTCTTGTAGAATTTCTGGGAATTGTTAACGAAAAACTCATCCGAGTGGTTTTGACAGGAGTTCAAATTTACTATATTTACACCATAAGGAGAGTTCAGCAAAGATTGAAACAAATGATAGTCAGAAGATGCAAGATCCGGACTGTGGTGGATGGACTAAAATATTCCGACCAAGTTTCAACAACTTTTGCCAAGCGACCATAGGAACGTATGGTCTGGCATCATGCTGGAATACAACGCCTTTTCTATTGGTCAACCCTGGCATCGTCATATTAACACATTTTTTGCGGGTACTTTTCGCGACAAGTGATGACGCAATGCGGGTACTTTTAGACTTTTTTGCGCCAAAATTAGACTTTCGTAAAAAAACCATATCTCTCAAACTAATTAGTATTTTTTCGAAAAACTTTTTGTATCTTACTAAGAATAGAACTATCTATATCTTTATTATGCAAAATATGGGTTGCTCTATTTTTTACTCACACAAAATTACTACATTCTAGGTAAACATAGAAAAAAATACTCTTTCACCATCAAAATTACAATATAATTACGAAATTTTCAATAGATCTTATAAGAATCTTATAAGATCTTATAAGAATCTTATAATAGATAACGCGCAGTTCCCACCTCATTTGGCGACCGTGTTTACAAGTTTCCCGCATACCACCGCTTGGCAAACCAAAACGAGTAAACTCGTCTCCCGCTCTCTACCATAAGACGGGATAGAACGAGTTTTATCGTTTCCCGCAAACAATGTGTTAATTGCTTGCTTCAATCTAGTCAATTGTGAACAATACTTATTGGAATCAATAGTTTGGTTTGGTGACAACAGCTCATAGTACATGATCCTTTCCAATTCTACCGGATACATAGCATGACTGTGTTTGGGTGCATTCCTACCTTTCCAATCATCTTTGCATGCTCACTCCACTGTGACTATGATCTTTTTCGACTTAATAATCTACTTTTCATCGCCATAACTCACTTGCGAAAAAACTCATTTTGATTGCGTCGAAGTGATTTGCAAACTGAAAATCTGTCCATCAATTTTTTTTCACTCAATTGATGCGGCACCCAAGTACTGAGCTTGTTGACTGTCCCAATTTTGCATAAATGTCGCGAAACTTTAGTGGCAGTAATGTGTAGTACCTGACCAGTCTCACATGTTGTCAAACAGCGGTTGCTATCAATCATGGCCTTGATTTTATCCACATCTGTAGCAACAGTCTGTCCGGCGCAAGATGCATCTTTGACATCAATATTTCCATCTCTTAATCTTTTGAACCACTTTCTGCACATTGAATAATGTTCTTTATTTTCTGGCATGTTGAAAATATCAGAAAAAATGCTAGGTGCCATTGACCAACATTTTATTATAATGACCGCTTAAATATCATCTTTCAAATAAGTAATCTATAGATGATTTAAAGTATACAGAAGGATGTACGTAGGTTATATGCAAATACTATGACATTCAAAATAAGGAACTTGAGCATCTGCGAATTTCGATTCCGGTATCCACGGGGAGTCCTGAACCCCCCTTTTTCCTCAGTTATATGATGACTCCCCTGCCCTGGTTGATAAAACGCAAAGAATATATAAAATATTTTTAAAAGGTTGAATCTAGTTTAAACATATTAGATGTGACAGTGTTGTTCCCTCTCTACATGTAATGTTGTCAACATGTACAATGAACTCCGTGGCCTAGCTGATAAGACACCTGTCTTCCGACCCAGAGGTTGTGGATTCCATTCCCATTGGTATTTTTTTTAAAAAGGGTTTTAGTCTTGTTTCAACTTTTGGCCTCTAACATCTTTCTGGTTGATTATAAGAGTAGCCAATAAGCCTGCAAGATTATGCTGTACGCAATGGAAGCGTAATACAATACATCTGCCAGTTAAGTGCCTACTCCAGTGGTTCCAAACCTGAAAGCTCGTTGAATGGAGCGAAGTACAGTATAGTTTTCCATATAACTACATTGTTTTGACAGGTATGCATCATGAAATCAGATATTTTGAGAGATACAATAAGAATATAATAATCATTACATTTTCCAGTTCTATAATCTTTGGGTTCTTTTTGTAAAATATATATTTTTTTATTGAATTCACTCGAAAATTATGACACCTTCCCTTATAGGCATATAGCACTTTTGAAGGAGAGGAGTTATTTATCTTAAGCATCTTCTAAAAATGAGTACAGTAGTAATAAATTATGACACCTTCCCTTATAGGCATATAGCACTTTTGAAGGAGAGGAGTTATTTATCTTAACACTTGCCGTACGATGATGGATAGCGAGTGATCATGACTTATATTTTATTTAATTTCTCGAAATATACTGCTTGCAGGGTCTTCATACTTTATGTATTCCTCATCGAAACCTCTATGATTTGAATGATGTCATTAGGAAACAAAACATTCATAGTTAATTCAACAGAAATTAATGATTTTAAATCGCGAATTGACGAAATGTCAAACACTCATTCTTTTTTGACAGTTCGTTTAGCGCCCGTTCCAGGGGATCGTCACCAGTTTTATAATCCTGATTGTTATTTTTTATTTTTATCTGGTATGTTTTTTCTATTATCATTTTTTATCTGGTATGTTATATTGTACCATTACTCTTTTTATAATAAATGTACATTTTATTTATTATTTCATTTTCAAAAATATAATAATTGAGATGGCGGGAAATATCGACGGCGATGATAGCGATTTGGAATTTAAGGCGACAGGCAATATATCAGAATCAGAAGATTTTGTCGAGGTACAGGATGAAGTATATTCTGATTTGGAGACGAGTGAAGAAGACGAAGAAATATTATTTACATCAAAACATGGATTCGAATGGAGTTCATTACGAGTACCACCTCAATCTTCGAGGCATCGGTCGGGTATCAAATATTCTCATCGAAGATTCTGGACTGAGAAATTCAAGTATAAATGTACATTCCATAAAAGATATGTGTTGTCTGTTTGTAAACGAAGAGGTGGTAAAAGTGATGTTTAAGAAACAAATCGTCATTTAAATCGAATTCATTCAGAAAAGAACCAACCAATATCAAAAGACGAGTTATATGAATTCATTGGAATATTGCTTGCACCTGGCAGAAATCGAACACGAAAGCTATCTTTGAGTGAATTGTGGATAAGTGAAAGTCCCTTTTGCCAGTCATTTTTCACAACAGCTCTGTCTCGAGATAGATTCATCTATATTTACAGTCATATTCGTTTTGATGATAAAGAAACCCGAGAAGAGAGATATCAGGGTTTTTTCAGATAAATTAGAACCAATTTAGTGGATTTCAAAAATGTTTATGGATATGTGCAAAAGCAATTATTCTCCATCTTCGAATATAACTGTAGATGAACGTTTGCCAAACTTTAGAGAGAATTGTTCATTTCGCGTGTACATGAAGTCTAAACTTGGTAAATATGGCATCAAAATCTGGGTTGCTGCCGACTGCGGCGGCATATGACGCATAACAAATTTACAGGCTTATTCTGGTATGATAAATAATCGTAGAGAGAGATAAATCAAGGTAACTGAGTAGTTATAGAAATGGTTCAACCGCAGTATGGCACGAACAGGAGGATAACCACAGGTATTTTTATTACCTCCATCAAATTAGCCGATAATCTTTTATTAAAAGGTTTAACTCTAACTGGCACGCTTCGAAAAAATAAAAGAGTAATCTCACTTGAATTTATACCGTCTAGAGAGAAAACAATCCATAGTAGCTGAAAATAAAATACTTGTTTCGTGTGTACCACAAAAAATAAAGCAGTATTATTATTATCCACTCAATTCAATGATGCAGAAATTGATTATTCAGAAAAACAAAAGCCACTATAGTAATTATACATCATTATAATAATATGAAAATTGGAGTAGATACGGGAGACCAAATTACTTGAGAGTACTCTTGCTCAAGGTCAACGAGAAGATGGCCTTTCCGTCTTTTTATGGAAATTATAGATATGGCTGCATTGAATGCATACCTCTTATGGATAGACATATCCAGAGTGGAAACAAAATAATTAATACCACCGAAAACATTTCACAAGAGAGTTAAGTTTGGAATTGGCAATGCCCAATATCTTAAAAAGGAAAAATAGCAACAACAAGATGCTTTTAATACAGTTTTAACATATTGTGGCGAGTCAATATCCGAAACATTAGTAAATAATACCCTGTTGGCACCCCGTGAGGTCCTCAAAAGAGGAAGTTGTGGGTTTTATTAAAAACATTCGAGAAAAAAAACCAGGCTATTCTGCAATATTTGTCAAACACCTGCGTGTTTAGTACGTAGAATATAGTAAAAAAAAAAGTGGTTTCATGCCCCAATTGCGATAACTTTCTCCACAGGATTAAACTTTGATTATATGATATGTTTGTCCTATTTTCAAATTTTCTGTAGTGTTTATATTTTCCAAATTGCATATATTTTATTGATTTGAATTTCGTGTTTGTTTATACTATATAAATTTCTCGCCCTAAAACCTTGATTTTTGAATTTATATATTCATTTTATATTTTGTTTATATGTTATTTATTGTCTTTATTCGAATTATGGTTTTATTGCCAAAAAAATACACGCTACATTTTATTGTATAATTTTATGAAAAAAAATTAAAAGGCTGGAAATCTCTTATCACGCATGCGCATTCTGAATGTTGCGCAGACCGAACGACGCAGCGTAAAAATAATATTCTTATAGAAATGCCTTTCTGTTTTAGCTCTTATTTTATCATTTCTTACCTTTATTTTATATTATTCGACATTTTATTACATAATAAAATGATGTTTATAGCTAATAACAAAAAATAACCTAGCAGATTTTGCATAATTTTAATTTGAAACATACATGTTTAGTGTACCCTCAGTGTCCAACGCCGTTACTGGCGTAATTTTTTAGCACAGTAAGGGAAGTGTTAAAAGGTTGGAGACCTCTTTTCAGTCATGCGCATTCTGAACGTTGCGCAGACCGAACGACGCAGTGGGAAAATTATATTCGTATAGAAATGTCACTTCTCTGTTTCAACTATTATTTTATCATTTCTTACACTTATTTTATATTATTCGACATTTTATTACACAATAAAATGATGTTTATAGCTAATTAAAAAAAAAAACTAATAGATTTTGCATAATTTTAATTTAAAACATACATTTTTAGTGTACCCTCAGTGTCCAACACCGTAACTGGCGTAATTTTTTAGCACAGTAAGGGAAGTGTTAAGCATCTTCTAAAAATGAGTACAGTAGTAATAAATTATGACACCTTCCCTTATAGGCATATAGCACTTTTGAAGGAGAGGAGTTATTTATCTTAAGCATCTTCTAAAAATGAGTACAGTAGTAATAAATTCAAATAAAAAAGACCTATTCCTAGAAACAAGCATTCAATACCCTTAGAAATTAAACCTGGAACTAGATTACAAAGTTAATACACTAACATTATTCCACTGAGCTATTTATCTCTGTATAAAAATATGTTATAATAAATTATAACATACATATCTATCCAGGTCAATATTTCAAATATAGATTAAAAATTTAAACAATTTTTATTCATTACTTCTTACTGAATCACTTGCTCTTTTATTTCAATTTGAAAATAAGTACATGCTTCCCCCTTATCCGCAAGGGATACATTCCAGGACCCAGTGGATACCTGAAACAGTGGATAGTACTCGACCCTATTATGTATATCCTGTATTTTTCCTCTACTTACCTATGATAAAGTTTAATTTATAAATTAGGCACAGTAAGTGATTAACAAAAATAACTAATAATAAAATAGAACAATTATAACAATATACTATAATAACAGTTATGTGAATGTAATCACACTCTCTCTCTCTCTCTCTCTTTCAAAATATCTAATTATACTGACACTTGCCATTTATTTTCTTGTGTTGATATGATAGATAAAATGAGGTGAATAACATATGCATTGTGACAAGCATTAGGCAACTATGAACCTTCTGATGATACATTGGAATTTTTCGTTTGATATTTTGAACTGTGGTTAACCATGGGTAACTGAACCGTGGATAAAGGAGACCACTGTATATTTTTAACTCTTATATTATTCAATCTTAATGATTTTTTGACCTAAAATTATTTTGTGATGAAAAAGTTAGTATTAAAATATTCCTAAAATTATTTTGTGATGAAAAAGTTAATATCAAAGTATTCAACTTAGGAGACACATAATAGAATGCATTATACTTCGACATATATTTTATATTTAGATTTTTTGGGATGTTTTTAACAATATTATACTAATAGCTTACTTAACCTTTAAGGGGTTCACTGCTTATGCCTTATTTTTATTTTCTTTATAAAATTGTACTTATTTATTCATTTGGTTTTATGCTATATTTTAAATACAATTCACTTTTTTTTAAATACTTACTGATATTTAAAAATTTCATTTTTTTTTTTAATTTCTTGAAATATTAAAGAGAAATTTGTGCAGTGATCATGGTATAAATATATATATATATATATATATATATATATATATATATATATATATATATATATATATATATATATATATATATATATATATATATATATATATATATATATATATATATATATATATATATATATATATATATATATATATATATATATATATATATATATATATATATATATATATACAGGGTGTCCCAAAGGGCAACGTCAAGCCGGTATCGAGGAAGAGGCCAGCTTATGAGGGTTCAGAATTAAAAAAATATTTTTTGAAAAAGCCTTATGCTTTTCGAGTTATAGGCATTTCTTCGAAAATTTTAAAAGTAGCTACCCTGAGCCGAATGTTTGTATATTGTGACTAAAAATTGCCATATTTTATGATTTTAATGGTTGTATCGCAATCCTAGATAGACCTGCTATTAGTCGGAGTCAGACATTAAACAAAAAAAAATTTGCACGTTTGAAAAAAAAATTGTTTTTGTCCGATCATAAAAAATAATATTTTTTATCAGCCAACTTTAACTCATCATACTGTAAAAATAATGTACTACGCTAACCTGGCAAGTTACATCAAAAGTTGGCCTGTTTAGTCAGGATTTCAAAATGGTACAAAACATATCTACTTCTCCTTTAAAAATAATTTTAAAACATTAATTTCTGAAACTAAAGATCGAATTCAAAAATTTTGAGCGAGACAAACGATACGGCGGATGCACTAGTTAGAGTAATACAGCTAGTGTCGCCATTTTTGATATGTAATATCTAGTTCCTGTCAAAAATGGTGTCTTACTCTAACTCGTTCATCCGCCGTATCGTTTGTCTCGCTCAAAATTGTTGAATTCGATCTTTAATTTCAGAAATTAATGTTTTAAAATTATTTTTAAAGGAGAAGTAGATATGTTTTGTACCATTTTGAAATCCTGACTAAACAGGCCAACTTTTGATGTAACTTGCCAGGTTAGCGTAGTACATTATTTTTACAGTATGATGAGTTAAAGTTGGCTGATAAAAAATATTATTTTTTATGATCGGACAAAAACAATTTTTTTTTCAAACGTGCAAATTTTTTTTTGTTTAATGTCTGACTCCGACTAATAGCAGGTCTATCTACGATTGCGATACAACCATTAAAATCATAAAATATGGCAATTTTTAGTCACAATATACAAACATTCGGCTCAGGGTAGCTACTTTTACAATTTTCGAAGAAATGCCCATAACTCGAAAAGTATAAGGCTTTTTCAAAAAATATTTTTTAATTCTGAACCCTCATAAGCTGGCCTCTTCCTCGATACCGGCTTGACGTTGCCCTTTGGGACACCCTGTATATATATATATATATATATATATTTTTTTTTTTTTTCATGATTTGGATATTTTTTCATCATCAATTACCATTAAAATGCTATACAAATTTTGTGAAAATCTTTGATACAAGTGAGAAATCATCAATTTCTACTCAATTTTCCCCTATATAATGTACTCGGTTTTATTGCTGTTTTGGTTTCTATTCCTCGGTTTGATAAAAGTTTTACTCTTTGATTAATTTGAAGATAAATTTAGTCAGAATTGTGTTCGACTCTTGATAAGTTCAATTCATTTCCAATATTTTTATTTGTGAAAATATATGTTTATTTTTGTCAATGCTTTTTATGAGTAAAGTGTATTTCATATACTAATGTTCCAAATAGAGACAGTACATATAATATTATAGATTACAGTGCAAAAAAACACCATTTTTAAAATGTCAAATATATCATTTTTCTTTAGCATATCACCACTGAAATCAGAGTACTTCAATAATACTCATATGTTTGAAGATAACTAAACCTCGATATGATAAATGACTTAATATAGTCTATTAAATTTTCTAAATAACTAACCATCAGTTTTTCCAATTAGCTTTATAGATTTCCATTGAAAATTTTGTTTATAAAATGATGTACACATAGTCAATTAACGATCATTTATTTCCTCTTTTCCATGTATATACAAATGATTTCTTTCATGATCAAAATATGAATTGGATACAAGATCATTGTTCAAACATACTTTAACTTTCCTAACATCTTGTACACTTGCATTTAAAGAATTACAGAATTATATATGTCGAATATCGCCCAACATAAATTAATCATAAATCAAGGTGCAGAAAAGGTAGAATTGAAATCTTTAAATAGTATCTTATGTATCAATGATTTAAAACACAACCTACAATAATCATTATTAAATTTATATTTAATATATCACAGCATGATTCACTAAATTGAATATTTTTGGTTAAGATTTATTTCTCCATAACTTAAGTCTAAATTTTTACACAAAGGGAAATTTGTATAAAGTGCTTAATCACAATATTTTCCTTAGTAAACTTGTATTTATCTGATAAATAGAAATAAAAAAAATCTCTTTTCTAAAATATTTAATCAATTATTGTATTTATTTGATTTAACGTCTTTCAGCAATGCCTCCAACTTGAAAATGAGATACATAATAATTTGTCATAGAATTCTTAATCTTCTTGTTTACTCAATATATTATATTATGCTCAACGAAAAATCTCCGAGTGAAACTAAAAAACTGTTCTGTGCATTCCTAGATCTTGAAATAGCTTATGATCGAATGAACAAGGCAAAGATGTGGGATATTTGCATCCCCTCATCAAGAAAGCACGGCAGGTGTCAGAGTGGGTGGACAGGTGACTGAAGATGATTTACGAGAGGTATCAAACAGGGATATGTAGTGTCTCCATGGCTTTTCAATATTTATATTTACTCATATATAAATGAAATGGAGAGTGCAACGAGAAACATAAAAATTTCAAATTTGGTTGTGAATGCTTTTTTTGTCTGCAGCATGGTGAGTGGCGAAAAGTTTAAATGATTCAGCAATGTTGGTTGAAAGAATGCTTACAAAGTGTTTGGAAAAAGATTTGAGAATGAATGTTAATAAATTGAGAGTCATGGTTATTGGAAAGGGTGAATAATTACAATGATGAGGGAACAATGAAAGACTAGAACAAATTGAGATTTTTTTCTATTAGGGGAACATGTTTTCGAGAGGTGGTAAGATGAGGTAACAAAAACATCAATAGCACACTTAATACTGTTTTTTTCTAATAAATCAATCACAAAATCTTGAAAAATGATTGTCTCTGCCTACTCCAAAAGGAAAACGTTGTGATGGTATGTATGTATACTACTTTTAAATTTCAGTCAAGCTATTTGGGTATATGTGAATCATTGAATAGTTTTTTTTTGTAATTATAAATTTGATAAGTAACATATAGATTGGTTTCTCAATCAAGTGAAATAAATCTTTTTAATTAATGTACACATGCTCATATATATTTTCATTCATATGAAATGACCTATGTTTTAAGTAGTAAAACTATTTTTAATATTTTTTTAGTTTTCTGAAAATGTGACATGTAAGTACATATTCCACTCAGTATGTCATTTTTATGTTGTATAATAATGTATAAAATCAAAAATGACATTTACCAAGTTTCAACTTAAATTCAAAATCACCTTATTTATTTTTTTGGCTTTTATTGTGAGTTTTACAGCAAGTTGGAGGTGTTGTTCCTGCTTTGTTTACCATAATTTATATTGGTAGAAATTTTCAGAAACATGGAATCGTTTTATGTTTTCAATCATCACCGGTTTGGTTTCTTTATTTTTATGCATTTTAAGTTTTCATTGTACTGTCGTATGTTATTTGTAGTGGTATTCATTTTAAAATTACTCATCTCAATTAATTGTTTTCAGGGGATGATATGGAAGATAATGTTGTGGTGTTACCAGAAAATGAAACTTTAGATGGAAACGAATGCGGAAATATCCAGGAACCTAAAGTAGAAAGGAGTCATTTGATTGTCTGGCAAGTGACTCCGTCTTAAGGACATCTTGTATTGAAATAATTAATTTATTTTACTTTTAACAATTGCTCTATATTTAATCATTTATCCCTAGTCTTAACTACGTTTTGAGGGGTTGAGCAAAATAGATTATCTTAAAAGTAGAAACAATTTTTAAAACGCTTTTAACTCAATCACCTTAATAATTAATATTTAATATCACTCGAAAAATGCTTTTCATTTAAGTTATGACCCAGATAATAAATAACGAACCTCATTTGGGTCTTGAAAATATTTGCGTAAGCTACGAGAGAAAAATTGCAAACTCCATCAATATTACTTATATCGTCATTTCAACTTGCATGTTATCATTTAAAACTTGTTTTCATCTAGCGAAAATCATTTTATCTCAATTATATTCAAGTATATTTTTTTTATGTTGTTACCCAAATCAAATATTGAATGAATTCAATATATATTTTTTTTTTATAATATGTTGATTATTTTCATAATTTATTATTTTTAATCTAAAATTGTATTATTAGAATTATCTGGCGAGTTTAAAACTCTTGACCAAGAAGCATTTTTAAGGACAATACAAATAATTATGGATCTTAAGATCTTGTAAATTATACAGAAAGATATTTGTGTACATAAGAAATATTTTCTCACGTCTGATTTTATCTCTTATTTATTAAAATCCAAGATTTCACAAAAGTACTTTTTATCATTCAAAAAATATTTGTATATTTGATTATTATAATAATACTTTAGCATTTCTTTGATAACTTCATAAAATTATTAATTTTTATTTACATAGGTTATGTTTGTTTTTTATTTTCCATGTTTTCGTTCTTCCGCTGTACCTTATAGGATAAAAAAAAATACAAAAAAAGAATCGTACTTTTTGTAAAAAATGCAGTGCAGAATTAATTTTACTAATTATGTTAAGCACCTAAAGATCTTCATTCTTATAATTTAAAAAAGTGTTTTAAAATACTCACCCACTTTGTAATCCACATATGCTTAGTTTTAAACAGTAGCACTTGAAATGTTTCTATATCAAGTTGCTAATATGTCATAGTATTTCTCAAAATTAAACAAATTGACACTGCAACATAATTGTAACGGTTTAGTCTATGTCATATTTTGAGCCTAATTACAGTATGGGCAGCACCTAAATATGTGGATAAATTTTGGTGTAATATTACCTATAGTTATTTGTAGAATGTGCCATAGGCTGATCTAAGATGTTGTCTATGCATTTTGTAATACAAGGGTTAGTGTATGCAGATTCATTTGTAAAATAATCACTTTGTTTTTATCCTGTAAGGACAGAGCCTATTTTGATGACTTAAATACTCATATCTCCTTGATATTTAGCCTGAATGGATTTAAGTAATTTTTCATGTTAACCACATTTGCTTTCAACCTCTCAACCATATTTAAAATTAAACATATATTTCTTACAAATTATAAATGTAGTCACATCAGTTGTGTTAGAATTACTCATGTAAATTATGTGATTTGCTTGTGTCGCATATACTTACGTCACATTTTGATAAATTAAACTATTTTGTATGTGAATTGTAAAGTGAAAGTATTCTTATTTATTTATTTAAAAAGCATAATTACTTGAATGCTATTTATTGACGTTGAGAATGCAAGATGTCAAAAATTTTATTGAAATATCTATAATTGAAGCTATTTGTATTTGAAAAATCAAAGAGATATACCTAAATGTATTAGGTTTCTAGTTTCCAGTAAGAATATATTACAACTTATTTATGCTTGTATTAAAATGTCATATATTAGTTTTGCAATGTGTGATGTGTAGAGCCTGTATATTTACAACCTCTAAAAATAAATATTTACCTCAATTGTTTATTTTTTTTCCAACCTAACCCTTTCATCTATTGATTTTCCTTAGCTAAAACTTTTATCTGAGCCTTATATTCGTATAGGAAAGCAAGTTTCATGTTCAAGTATTTTGATACTTTTTTTTTCCTAGTCAAAGAGAGAAACTGGGGTCATTATTATTTTATTTGTAAATATCTCTTTGCAACCTCTCTATTTTTCAACTTTCAAGCCAACTTCAGTCAGCAGCATAAAAAGGATTATATTACAGTTTATTCATTGTCGATTATACTACAATTGTTAAATGAATACTTTTGTAAAATATTACACTTTTGTTGTATGCCCACGCAATAACCAACCAAAAATATGTTCAAGAGACCTTAAGTGTAAACCAGACTGGAACCCTTTTTAAAATAATTTGGTTTGTCAAAATTTTGGAGATTTTTATTACATAACGACTAAGGCTCAGTCGTTTCATCATTAATCACTCGCCTATCACAATCTTTTCTCTGTCAAATGACTACTCTATATTTGGGTTCCTTCATCTCTTCTCATGATGGCACCATGATTTTGACTTATCATTCTGATGTCCCATTTTTAAGGATCATTTTCACTTCATCATCTGCCATATTGTTATAACTGACATTGATGAAATTTCATAAATTTTGCTTTGAAAATAAATAATTATGTAGAAATAGGATCATAACATATGCATCACAAAGGAAACCAAAAGTTTTTACTAGGAAGAATCATTCTTTATTGAAAATAAGACTTTCTTAACAGATTTTGTATATTAAAATTGACAGTTATATAGTAAACTTCACTAATACAAGACGTGTTGGTAAAAAAATACATGGTAAGATTTTTGTGATACTACACACCATCATCATCACCTTATACTTTCCGGAACACATGGATACCATAAAATATTGCAGTTGGTACACTAATAATGGTAGGCGGCCATGGTCTAACAGATAGTATTCACGCTAAGCAAACCGATGATTTACTTACGGACTGGTTTTACTCTTAGGCCATTTTAGATCTGGATTTATGTTTTTCTGTAACTTATGTACTAGTAGATCAATCCCATTATAACAAAATTCATGGGACTATAAAAAATATTTCATTATACTGAATACAGAAAAAAAAAAACATTAAAAAATACTTTTATTTTTAGAATAAAATGTTATACAAATTCAATTTTTTTTTTTTTAATAAAGTTATTTGGACTACTGAATTCTTAGCAGCATTCATAATAAAATGTTCATTATCACATAGCATAGATAAACTCAAATCTTTCAATAGCTTCCGAAAGCGAAGTCATTATATTGAGTGGTATAACTCCATTATAATCATCTTTGCTCTCCAAGTTAAGATTGCATTCGATGATCTCTTAGATAACTGCAAATTTTCAAATGTCTTTTTCACTCAGCTCGCAATTTTTAAGTTACAATATTACATTCATCAATGAAGTAATCTTAATTTACACCTGTATCAGCAACCACAAAATTCAGCATATCTCCACTTGCATTTCAGAACTCTGTCTTTCTTAAGGCTGCAGAATATAAAACCTATCAATCATCTCAGAAGTTTGATCTCTGCATTGTAACTTTGCATTCGATTTGTCAAGATTGTATGCTTACTGAAGTGCAACAACTTTCACACAATCAGTCAATACATGCACAGGTGTCTTCCATTTACACGATGGCTGACAATCATACTGGGTCATAAGGGATACCGTAATAACATTTATTTATTTTTCTGGCGCCATTTAGTGACCAAAAATCACTCCCAAGAGCATCTATGTTTCATGTAATATTTCCCAAATATAGATTTGGGAAATATTACATGAACCTCTTGAATGCATATGCCGACATCTGCATATTATATATTTATTAAAAACTTACATAAATACTTCTGTTTTTAAATTATGATGAGCAATAGGAGCACCTTGTACAATTTCTGTCATAAAAATAGTCAATTGGCATTGTTGAGACAGTTTCAACCAAAATGTGTAGGAATGTAGTAAGTAATAAACATAGCGTTGGTCTTTTTCCAATTTATATATTTCTAATTTTATTGCACATTTTTCCTCCACATATCGTTTTTTAATCTTAAATATAGCAAATTTTTCAACTAAGTTTATTTGTGAATCCAGTAGTCTTACTTTTTTTGTAATTTTCATCTTCTTCAATTCAGATTTTCCCTAGTTTTTCATTGCCAACCCAGCTTAATTTGTACTTCAGCTCACAAGGAGTTGATGTTGATTTCTTTAACCCTAGAAATATATATATCCAGTGCTTTTAAAAAAAAAAAGGTGCCGGAGCTCACTTCTTGTCAAGCTTTTTACTAAAGGAAATCGTATTCAAATACCATTTAAATGAAAATCAAAACAGTTTTTCATATGCCACAAAGAATTTAACAAAATTCTACTTATTTTCTTTATTATTCTAGACATGTCAAATCTAAAGTTAAACAAATAAATAAAAATCTACAACTGAAGAATAAATATAAAATAAAATTGTAAAGACATCATATAAGAATATTTTCATAGAGCGTGGAGAGAAAGAGAGAGGGGGAGGCCCCCATCACATTCACAAAGCCGCTCTAAGGACCGACGACCCTCCTCTCCGCTTCACAGGCAAGACAAACTTTAGCTAGTTTGCAAACTAGTGCCTCCCTCTCTCTCTATCCTAAGCCTTTATTTATTCATATAAAGCAAAAGTGCATAAAAAAACAATGAAAATAAATGAAAAGGGCATCTCCACCAAAATAGAAGAAAAAACAAAAATAAATTAAAATCAAGAAAATAACAATTAAAAGAAAGCATTCAATATAATTGTTTTCGAAACATTAAAATACCGTAAAAAAGGTGGTGGAGAGCCGCTCTACGGCAATAGAAGCACTGTATACATCTATTAGAATAGGGGATTTATATTATTGTCATTTTTTAATATCTGCAAATATTTACTCTGCAGTCTAAATCATCGGTCTCCTCCGCGAACTTGTATAAGTGAAGTGATCCAAATTTGTTTGGTTGTCTGTTTTTTCTTCGAATAGCATTGTTATCTTGATTTATAGTACTTCATTTGTCTCTGTATTAATGACTGTATATTAATTGAAAATATTATTATATTAATTGAAAATATATCAGATACAGATTCAACTAACGTAACTTTATGTTGTGATGTGTTAGTTGTGAAGAACATTGTATCATCGTCATATTCTGAACTAACACCATATGTAAGTTGAGGCATTAAGGTTTGCACCTTTTCCGCATTACTGGATACTGGGATTATATATATCATAGGTGATTTCTCCCTCCCCTCTTTTCCCTGCTGGCATTCTGTAATGCAAAAATCAATATTGGAATAATGTATATGATTTTATGAATTTCTCTAGTGCCATTGGAAATATCGTCATCTACTTGAATATCATCTTAATCTTATCTGAAAAAAATATATATTAAAGAAATGCATTTTTTTATAGTTTGATATTTAAATATTGTATAATACAGATATTTAGATTAATTAAATAGAATAGTAGTTTATTAATGGTGACCAAAGTAAAATATCACAGTTTTTTTCACATTCAGGTCTTTCAACATGCTGGTTGGTTGTAAAAGATTGTCAATAAGATAATAAACACGACAGATTGTTCTGATCATCTAGTATGCCTGGAAGATTGGAAGCGCCCACATTCTGGGGAGCACCAGCTCACGAGACATGTCTGCACATGGAAAAGACCGGTTGGCAAAAAGGTTTGCCTTGCCTATGGTGAAGTCCAGATCGCAAGGGTGATGCGTGTCCTCGGTGAAGTCTAGATAGCAAGAGAGTGAGTCTTATCATAAGTCATCATTACCTTTGGGTGGGGAAGTTATTGTTTTAAGACCGGCTCTGTAAGAATCCTAGATTTCAGAAATAAAATAAGTATTCTTACTGTATGAACACTCCCCTTTATATTCTCAAACCTATATTTGAGCTACTTGCATGTGGGAGGAGTTCTGCCCATTGCATTAAATTGCAATTTAATTTTCCTCCGTGCTAAAGCTTCTTGCCTGATACTGACTGCAGAATTTATTTTGTTAAACAGTAAACAGATTTATGCTGATCAACAACTTCTAGGAGTCGTTCGGTCTCCTCGACAGTAAAATTAGTTCCGGCCCTAAAAAAGTTTTGACAGTTTATATAAACTTAAAACATATTCGTGTGTATATATAACATAAGCCCATAGAGTTGTGGAGTGCACATTTGTAGGATGCGTCGACGTTTTCTTTGAAGATCCTTTATTTCGTATTGGGTGGTCAATTTTTGTTTTTTATAGAGGTGTCGTATGTCTCTTTGTTATTGTTAAAGCAGGAAGAAATCATCTAATGCGATGAGCAAGGATTTTCGAAGATGTAGGGAGATTATTTTTAAGAAAAGTATGAACTTGGCAATAAGGATTATATTTCCATGCCAAAAATTGTTATTAAAAAAGTTAGTTAAAAATCAGCGTATATTTGGATTGTTATTTTACGTATATTTGTGTTAGTTTCTACTCACGGTTTTCCAGTTTGATAATTCATTGTATTTCTTTTATGAAATGCTGACGAATATATAGATATCGTAACAAATTCTAAAATGCGTGTAATTTAAAATCTCGCGATTGACGCGGCAACGATACCATAGACAATAAAACTATACACCATAATATATCTGTTTATACATAAAAAATCTTATCTGAAAAAGCTATGTTTGGGATATTATAAAAATATTTCAATTATATTGATATTTTTGATAATTTCTCATTGTTTTTCCCTTATTTAAGGTGTTCAAGTGCGGAGAAATTTTATTGAGCTTTTGAATGGCTGTCTTCAAAATACAATATTTTTGGTTTGGGGGTAACTGTCATATATAAATTTGGAACATTAAATTGAAAGCATCTCGAAATGATTTTAGTTTTGATGAGCAATGATTCCCTCCTCATATTTTCCATTACATCTAAATTCTCCAGTTTGACGTGTCGCTGAATTTGAAATTCTACTAGCCGGCTACTTCAATTATCTTCTGCACTCGTAAGTTGACTTTTATTAAAATAAAACCACTTGGAACTTATATTTTTTACTAGTATTTTTTTGGGCAAATTGGTCTGTTTATTTATCGAATTGGGAAATTAAGTCTATTATCTCTTATTACTAACACCTACAATTTATTAAACCACATAAATAATCGTTTATAAGGAATTTTTTATATTTTCCGAATAAACGTCAAATAATATTAAGTTAAGTTTGACCTACTAAAATTGAACATTTTTAATCAAACTTCTAAAATTCTCACGCATAATAAGTTACATTTTAATAAATCTTCCCCCTCCCCCCCGTATTCAATAATTACTAAAAAAGTATTGGTTAGAAAATTTTATTTCAAAAAATAAAGCTGATATTATCTTTAATAGCATCACTTAGTTGTGATCAGAATGTGCATTGGGAACGAAGGAATATGAATTTATTTCACATTCTAACAATAAGTAATTAAATAAGTTTTTTCTGTGTAAATTCTCGAAATGACAGATGAATTAAAATATCGTGTGGCAAGATAGGTCTATATAAAAGGTTTTGTTGACGTTTGTAACGCATTTTCACACTTAGCTCTGTTGCGTGAGGGTTTTACTGAATAATCTGAAATCATGGACGCGAGAGAACCTGCTGCCGATCAACTGATCCATTATAAGGAGGAAACCAAGGTATTTGTTTCAAATTTTGTTTTCATTGAAATCATATTATTAAATTTCGACGTTTTAACCTTTTGTTTACGCTCTCATCCTGCATATTAAAATTCCTGATCGTCTCTTCCGTTAATTTATCTTAGCATGTTTTAATAATTTATTATTTATTGTTTTTTTTTTTAATTATATTACGTATATCATTATTGGTCGGTAAATTGAATGCCGGCTTTTAAAAATGATTAGAAAAATAATATTTTCTGATTTAATTTATTTTATTTACCACTTTTCACGGATTTCTTCTGTAGCACAAGTAGATATTTCTGACTAAACCCGAAAAATATATTTTTTACATATATGAATCATACGATATTCCTTACATTTAAGTAAAAAAATTGATTATTTCAGGAATTTAGAACAGCAAAAATAAATCAACATAAAAATGAATTATTAATAAATTAGCTTTTAAGGGATTTGTAGCGACTTAATGGCATTAAAGAAATAAAACAATACATACAATGTTTCTCAAAATATTTTAATCCTCTTTAAACACAAAGTAATTAAATCAAACGTCTTTGTACTTTGAAAACTTAACTACAAGTGATATTTTTATAAAAAATTCACACTTAATAATTCACGAAGAATTTTACAAATATTTTGTGAAGTTTACTTTCCTATATTTATAAACTAAGCCGAATAACTCTACTTCGCGTCTTTTGTGTGGTACCCCTCAACACATCTGAATAACTCTACTATGTGTCTTTTGTGTGGTACCCCTCAACGTATCCGAATAACTCTACTGTGCGTCTTTTGTGTGGTACCCCTCAACATATCCGAATAACTCTACTATGTGTCTTTTGTGTGGTACCCCTCAACGTATCCGAATAACTCGACTGTGCGTCTTTTGTGTGGTACCCCTCAAACTATCTGAATAAACCACAATCACTGTAACATTTCTCAAATACCTTGTTAATTTTTTAATATGCCTGAAATTACTTGACAACTTTATAGTTTTTTTAGATTTAAATTTATCATATTTTTTTAACTTATCTATATTGACAAATTATTTTACAGAATTCATTAACTCAAATTAAAGTTTTATAAAATCTATCCCAATAATTATATCTTCACTATTTACCTTTTCGGATAGTCATAGAGGAGTAGACTGCTAGCCTTTTAAACCATAATGTTTATACATCAAGTTTATACATTTCTGTTACTTCTTACATTTCTTGGTCGTGAAAAACTTCTCCAACCATAATTTTTTGGTCTTTCTCGAAGCTGACAGGTCACCTAATATATTATCAGAAATCAAATTTAAATACATCATTGCTTCTTTTCTCAATTCCATATTGGTAACTTAAGTAAATATCTTATATTCTGTACCTAATATCTAAAACTTAAGTTTTTCGGTAAAATTAACATAAATTATGTGAATTTTTCAAATAATTTATGTATTTTTATAACATAATAAATTGAGCTCTAGCATTTTTTATTACATTGCAGCCTGTAATATAAAGACTGCCATAAGAAAACTGACTCTTTGTGACTAAAAGCTATCACTCAAAAGAAATAGGCCTATTTATGTTTAGTTTTATCAAAATAAAAAATCATGTTATGCAGATAACATGATTTTGATATATAAGCTAGTCAAACGTTTTTTTTTATATATAAACTAGTCTAACTATGATAGATAAGCTAGTCAAATTCTAACTTTGATAACTATGATAGATAAGCTAGTCAAATGTTTTTTTAAATGAGCAAAGTAAGCTCGTCGAAGTATAAACTGTTATATTATATGAAGTAAAAACCCTAGCCCTATACTGTTGAAGTAAAAACCCTGTGAAATAGATCAAGAATTATTCTATTTTTTAAATCAATAATAATATTCTATAGTAATAGACAACATAAAATTCCTTTGAATTTGCGAACAAATTAATATTGACTCGTTTCTTTAGTAGGAATAATTTGCCTTAAGTTGATTCTTACTTTTTTTATCATTTTTAGTCTTAGCTTGTCTTAATATTAAGTATTTTTTACAAATAGTTTTTATTGTAGCCTTTTTAATAGAACTATTCACTTAATAACCAGTTTCTTGATTCCTCCATTAACATTTTTTGTGATTCTTATGTCAACTAAAGTTTTTTTTGGCATTTTTAAACTTTGTATTATCGTTTTATGTTTCTGCATACAAATACTTGTACATCTATTGACAAATGACACTTGATTACTTCTTATCATTAAAATGTTATTTTTTAACATAAAAAATATTAAGTTATAATTTCCATTAAATTATTTATTACATAATATTTTATGAGAAATGATAGCTTACTGTTCAAATAACTATGGTTTGTCAAATTACTTTGATATGTACTTTGAATCTCCTAAGGTATTTACTTTTTTTTATTTGTTCACTGAGTATTTTAATTATATTTCTATTTATTCATTTTGATTCTTCAAGTATTTAATTTTTTTATTATAATTGAAGTGATTTCTTATCCATAAAATATAAACTCTTTTAAGGTTCAATAATTACGTAATTCCACAATTTGAGTGGATGTTATATACATACTCAACGAATGTATATATGATATATCTTATCATTTGGTGAACAAATAATATCAAATGGTATTTTAAGAACTTAATGCTCAAATAGAGAATAATTCTTCAGTTTCATCATGTATTCAATATTTTTATCATAATTGATATACTTATGAGATATAAATAATCTTACATTGAATTAGATGGATGAACACAATGGTAGTGATATTCCTTGTTTTTTTTAAGTAACTAGCTACAAAAGAGATAAATCAAATACACCAAAATATTTTTTATCAGCAAAATGTTGTTTTACTCATAACAAGGCTGCAAATATGGTATTTTAATCATTCACACATATAAATACTCGTAGTTTATTTGATATTATTTCTACAATGAAATTAGCCTTCTCACTTCTATAAAAAATAACTAAAATGATATATATAATTCTCAGCGTTTAATATTTACTCCATTGACAGTTGTTAAATATAATTTGAAAACAAATTCTTCCAATAATTTGATGATCCCATTTTCTCTTTATGTGGACTTAAAGCAATTTTGTCTATTTTTTATGCTCGAAATGTTTATTGGTGCTTAAAAAGCAGTCGGTTCATTTTTCAATCATATTAATTTTGCATATTATAAACCAAAGTTGTCTTCAAAAAAAAAATTTGCTGTACCATTGCCAAAAGACTGAAGTATTTCATAAAATTGCATCATTAAGCATGCTTTGCTATGCGACTTCATCTATGCCATTGTTATTTAAAATAATCATTTAATCATACTAAAATAATTATTGAGTGGGATGTTTGACTGAATTACTGAAAATAATTAACTACCAAATATTATATTTATTTGTACATACATACATACCATTACCCCATTTACCTGTCGGGATAAACAAAGAAGACAGAGCACCATAATTTCCTATCTTGGTTTCCACATCCATACACCTTCTCATACAACTTATGCGATTTCTCTGACTTTTACATTTCCTTCTTTTAGAATATTATTAACTAGATCCAACAATACTTTATTTGGTATTTTTTTAGTTTTTTCATTCATTCATTCCACATGCTCAAACCATCTCAACATAATCTTCTTCATCTTAATATCAGCCTTCATTTTAATATCAGCCTTCTTCCCTTATCACTAAATTCCATATTATGTCATGCATTGTTACTCCTGTATCGATATAAAAATGTTCAAGTATCTTTAACATTGTTTTTCAAATTTCCAGTCCCATAATAAAGTCTCCAATTTTTTGGATTAGCGATGCGACAACTCACCTGTCTACATTAGAAAGTGACAGATATTTCCTTGTGAAAAGTCTTAATATTCTGTTTTTATATCAGACGATACTGATTTTACTATAATTTATCGTATTTGAATTGGGAGAATTATTTTCTTATTGTCTGCTAAACGGAAAAGAAATTAATTCTAAGTTGTTGCCGGTTTTGTTTTCTACTTGCTTTATGGGTATTTATATATTTTAAGCATTCAATTTCTATGTGAGCTATGAAGAGCTCCTGTGTTATTAAATTTTATTTTATTTATTTATAACAAAATAATAAAAAATTATTATAAGTAACGATACTTAATTTTGATTATGACTGAAATTAGTATTTGGCTAATATAAGCGATAAAGGAGATTATTTTTACGAATAGGAATAAATAATTCCATTTTGTCTTCTATAACTCGACTTGACTGAAGCGTAATCTAAAAACATTGTTCCTTATTATAGTTCTATTGTATTTCAAGCAATGCCTATTTAATTATGCCAGCGTAATATTTACGCTAATAATTTCTCATGCGACTGATGCATATTTACACAATAGATGATAAGCTAATGCAATATATTTTTAAAATATAATACACAAGAATTAAGATAAAAAACAACGCATACACATAATGACCTTTTTTGTCATTCGTTTGAAACTTGATAGTTTCGGTTTTGAACAGAAAATAAAATATATGAAATTATTTTCTTATAATAATTTACAAAAATCTTTTATATTTTATCGATTGATTCGCTATTTAACTTTTTATAAATAACTTGTGAAAAATTATATATATCTTCTTTAAAACATAATTCCTTAATTTACCATCTTGTTAAACTTTTACAATAGTCGTTAAAATATAGCTCAATTTGATACAAACGTGGATAAGTATTCTGAAATATGTATATACTATACATAGTTTCGATTCCAATTTGTGATTTCCATGAGGTCAATTGTGATTTATAAAATATTATTATGTATGATATTTGATGGAAAGTAATTAATTTTAATACAATAAACCAGTCAGTTTTCATTTAACTCATTAGAATGATAGTTAGGCGCAACACATTTTTAAGTTGGAAAAATAAATACATTGTAATCATTTCAGGATTTTTTCGAATTATTTAATATATGTGAAAGTATTGTGCCTGATTCGTCACCCGAAAACTTTATATTTCTGCAGATGGAATTCGAAAGTTAAACAATCTTTCTTTTTCGGAGAGCTTCCCTTATTACTATTTTGAGCTATTGTAGACGGTCGGTGCATCGCCAATATTTAAGCAAGTCATTCAATTTTTTTAATTTCCCCCTAACCTCATTTAAAGTCAACATCTTTTTTGGTTACCTTTCTTACACTGAGAGTTACATCTTAATTCTGGGATTTGGTTCTGTAGCGAAAGCTACTCGGAATTATTATCATGTAATTAAACGTGATTTTCTTAAATATCCTCGCTTCGAATCACCTTGTTTCTCAATCTTCAGGGATGTAAAAATTTCTCGTCTAGGAGACGTAAAACAAAAGGTTACAAGTCATTTTCAGCCCATCAATGGCACAATTGAATTTCATATTTTCTTCATTTAATTTTTGTATTTAACCAAAATATTAGATCTTAGATAAAATATCTTCATAAGTTACCCAAGGTTTTTCCATTTTTACAATCAGTATTTTTCGTGATAAAACGTATTCAAGTAGAGGAAATTAATTGGATTATATATTATTTATCTATCTTTATTTATATATAACCTCTTAATCTATTTTGATGATTAGAATTTTTTTTACTGTTGAATTTTTAAATTATTGATTATTTGGGCGTTTCAGAAATATTAAGATTTTGCAAAGCCGTAAATTTTTTATCATGATATACTAGTGTTCACCCTGTGAAATTCCACTATCATCGAGATTTTAATAGATTCTCGAGTTTCGAGCTCTTATGAGTTTTCACTGACAAAGATTTTGAGGAATTAGTTCGAAACTAAAATACCGATTAAAATATCGATAAAATGCAATTTATGAAATTAAAACTAAATTATTTTTATCGTTGAAATTTCATAAATTACAGCCAAGAAAATTTTGCATATACTTAAATCATAAAGAATTTGAATTTGTTTACGAGTCACCAAAACTACATGGTAGATCAAAATTTAAACTCTTTATAGAGGCGAGTTCTTATCAATCAAGACGACATCCGTAATCTAGCTGAGAAGACAAGGGGGGCTCGAGTTCGATTCCTGAATTACCCGAAAAATAAAAAAAGGTTACCAGTATGGTAACAATACTCATTCACGTTAGGAGTGCATAAGTATTGTTGATTCTTTATATGCAGAATAGTATTACCAACACATGAGATTACGAATCGCGAGTTCTGTGCCCAACTCGAGTATTTCTAAATAGTGGTCTTGATCTTCAATATATGTTATATAAATCACCAATTCAGATATGTTGAAGAGTACCATACGAGTAAATTAATCAATAATATCTTTCTGTCAACACTGAAGCAGTAGAAGTGTTATAATGTGATTTCTTTAGAATAAGCTTAGCTTGGCTTAGATGATAATTGATCATAAATGGAAATGTATTGAGAAAATATATTCATTTAAGTTTTTAATGTTTATTTGAATTACCAAATAAAATATGCCTATTTTAATACTATAAATCCAACAAATTCAATAAAGACCAGGTGCGCACATTAAATCTCAAATATCTATAACTCACAATTAGCATGTTCATTAGCACTACAATTTGTAGATGAAAACAGTATACATTGAGAAATACACGACATGGAGACTTGTGAATCGTTACAAACAATTTAAATTATTATTGTATCAAGCAATTATACAAACCGTATTGGATATAGTTCTTGAACTCTTCCATTCTTTGACGAACACTTGTTTTGTAGTAATCGGAAACATACTCGCGTGTATGCTTTTAAATTATCGAAACGCTATCAATAATTAAGGTCGTTTTGTTTTATCAATATTGTTTCTTTCGTTTTAAAAAATATAATCTGTTTTTTATTAAATTAATAAAATAATTATTCAATTTATATTACGGGTATACCAATTACCCAGAAATGTTAATATGCATTAATGTATAATTATTTTTCTTAATAAAATGTACCTACCTTGAACGCCGGATAATACTTCTTGCCTGAAGTATTTCGGAAACACATAATTGGTTACTGAAGTAAATATATTAAAACTTTATTTTTTGCATTCATATTTAATAGTGTGTTCTATATTTGTTAAAAAATATAGTTAAATGAAATTGGCTAACATCTGAAATTCATACAGTAAAGAGACGAAACAAACCCAAAACAGTTACCGAAAATACTTCATTATTTGCATTCATATTAAATGGTACATACCCACGCGGTAACGTACTGGACTTCCGTATGGAAGGTCGTCGGTTCAAACCCCGCGCTGTGCTACACCTCTCGAATGATTTGTCTCGAATACACCCTTTGAATGGCCCACAGACATTTTTTCCGCCTAGTTTTCGGAAGTATAAGCATACCTATGACTTCGGTCATATATATTCTTAAAAAAAACATGGCGATGTGTTCTTATTTCGGTGTTTCATCGGATCCAGTACAGCGGTGTGGCCGGTGAGTTTGCTAGTGTGCAACGGCTTATTTAAAGAAGAATCAAAACTCCACGGCTCTACTTCCTTTTCCAACCAAATTGATGTTGGAATGGTGAGAGGATCCTCGACTTCCAGAGTCGAGTCCCAGCAACGGCAACGACATATTTGATAGTGTGTATTCTATATTTGATGAAAAGTATAATAAAATTAAATCGACTAACATCTTTAGAATCATGCAGTAAAAATAAGAAAGAAACCCAAAACAGTTACCGACAATATTTGGATCGTCTTCAATCGATTAGTCAATTGAAAATAATTAAATTTTCTCAGGTCTCGGAACACTTTCACATTGGTCAAAGAACTATAGAAAATACAATTTTGATATTTTTTTACTCCCGATTCAAATCGTGCGAATAATGCTGGCTACTCTAAGTTACGTCAGGCTTCAGTGACTCTATTAGGCGCGCTATGAAATTGTGAAATGCAAAAAGAATCACTAATGATGACAATAATAAACTTAATGTACCGTAATATACATCATAGAACGAACAGAAGTATGAAAGCCGTTATGCTTTTTGAAAATTATAACAAAAATGTTATTTTTGTGTTTTTTTTTCTTCATAATATAATAAAACCCATTGGTAGAGAACCCCGGAAGCAGGGCAATGATCTTCGGGGTTCGGAGTTACATATAAATACAACATTCAGATCCGAAGAATTTTCCACTTTGATTTCTAATTGGTAGATAATTTATGTCGTGATTTAATATTTTTCGCTCCTTCACTATTTCACATCAGATTCCAACTTTAAATAACTAAATAAAGACATTGCTTTTCATACCAACTCGCATTCACGGACACTTATTTTCCCATCAGTTTTTTTAATTATAATTTATTTAGTCAAACTCTGTTTATTCCATTTTATATAACGTTATAAATCTACCGGTTTCAACCATATATTATATAACGGTATAACCCTACCGTTATATAAAGTGGAATATGCAGTGTTAGACCAAGCAAATTACTGCCTTTAAACCTTATATAAAGTGGAATATACAGTGTTAGACCAAGCAATATACTGTCTTTAAACCTTAGCAGTGATAATGCTTTAACTTGAAATAAATAGATTTTTTATTTTTCTGAAGACACAATGTTAAAAAAAATACCAATATTCTCGAAATAAACATCAATCACGAAGTTGACATTAAACGTGTTTGCTGAATGGATTACGTAAAATGTGACTATTGTATTCGTGTTATAAAGTTATCTTAATTAACGGATATCACGCTAAGTTCATAGAGTAGCATTGTTCCCATTACGAGGTCAGTCTGGTCATTCGGTTACAACGACAAAGGTTACGTAAACGCACCAAAGTTTTTATCAAAGACATTCGTATTTAATATCACATCTTAAGTTGTGTGAGAGAGATATGCCTGATGATGAATGTTACGAGATCCAATGTCATGGTGATAGAAAAGTGTATGGTAAAAGAAAAAGTAAATGCGATATATGAGCGAGTAATGAACGATTTTTTTCTTCTGGGCTACAATCCTAGGATTGGTCTGCACCAAGCACTCGATCCCTCCACTCATCTCTGTCATCCGCCAGTCTCTTCATCTCCTGGTAGCTGCTACAGCGCACATCCCGGATCACCCGGTCCATGTAGATATATCTAGGGCGGCCTCTATGGTTATTGCCCTCAATCATTCCCTCGACGATGGTAAGGAGCAGGCCTGGGTGCCTGATGGTATGGCCTATCCAACTGGATCGTTGTTGGGCAACTCTATTTAGGAGTTGCCTTGTTTCTCCAACCCCGCTCAATACCTCGTCGTTTCGGATGTGATCTGACCAATGGACCCTGGTCATGCGTCTGTAGCACCACATCTCAAAGGCAGCCAGACGCCCGGACTCGGTCTGGCTGATGGTCCACGTTACAGCGGCACATCCCAGACAAGAGTTTTCACTAGATTCTTCCTAACATTGATATCAATGTTAGGAGATTCAAATATCTTGGATTTCTTGTTGAAAGCAACTCTTGCCTGTTGGACCCTACTTATTATTTCTGCCTTTGATCGGACATCTTGGGATACTCTGCTGCCCAAGTAAACAAATTCCCTCACTTGCTCAACACTGGCGCCACCCAGAACAACACTCGCGGTCACCTCCATGAAAGATTAGAACATGTTAAAGAATTATGTTATTTAGGTAGTATTTTCTCAGATGATGAAAAGTTACGAGGAATGTCGAATGACGTGTAGCGATAGGTAAAAAAGTCGGACTGGACAATATTAAAATCTGCCAAAATGATGGTCCACAACAGTATTTTAGTACCAACTTTTATGTATGGAAGTGAAACGTAGACATGAAACAAGACCGAAAAAAGCCTTAAATACTGTAGACATGCGTGCACTTAGAAGAATACATGGGATGAAAATGTATAACAGAATACAATATGAAGTTATTAGAGTTGAATGTGAACTAAAGATTGGTGTGTTGAATAAGATGAAGAACACTCTAAGATGGGTTGGGCACGTGGAACGAATGAATAAAGGAAGACTAACTAAACAAATATACGGTACAAATGTGAGAGGAAGACCAAGGAAAGTATTGTCAGATTAAATGTGTGATATTTTGAAACAAGGAAATTTAAAAAGTCAGAGAAATCGTTGGAGCTGTATGAGAAGGTGTACTCGTATGGTATATGTAGAAGAGGCGATAGATGTGTGGCGTAATAAGAAAGTCTGGCACTCTCTCATCTGCCTAACCCAACAGGAATACGGCGTGATGGTATGTTTGTATGTATCGTAAGTCTTTCGAAGTATTCCGACTAACGCACTCAATTAAATTGCGAACTTCAATACATTCTGTATTGTACGAGAAAACCCAATTCTGCTTTGTGCCACCTATTGTACTCGTACTCGTATGTAATGCACAAGTATAGGAAAATTCGTATTGAATGTTATCAACTTTGATTGAGCAATATTTTTCAATATTACGATGTACAAATGCATACATACTCATATTGACAAATAAATATGATATGGATGCCTCTGTATAAAAGATCTACCTGTTTTAAGATTTTAGAGGCCTTTTTGAAAGCGGCTAGTAGAGATTGTATGAAATGTTTTTTAAAAACATATTTTTATCATTAAATACACATTTTATCGGTTAATTATTTTTTAATACACAGAATTAAGAACGACCCTTAAATATAGGGTGGCGCAACAAGAACTGCAATTTTAAATCACTAGGTATAAAAAAACGAGTTTTTTTATGTTCATGTTTATTGGTATCAATGTAATTAGTGCATATGGAAATGCAGTATGGAAAATGATATCGGCCAAATGGCCACCTCGGCTCCTGTTACAGATGACGACTCTTTGAGCAAAAAATTCAATAACGGATTCACATAAATGGATACGTATATCTGCAATGACACGAGTGATGTTGGCTTTTAGGTCATCGATGGTTTTTGGATTCTTGACGTACACTTGAGATTTAACATAACCCCAGAGAAAAAAATCTAAAGGGATTAAATCACACGATCGTGGCAGCCAATTCACATTTCCACGACGAGAAATGACACGGTAGGAGAACTTCTCCTGCAATAAAGCCATTGTTTCATCAACAGTGTGACAACTACCTTGCTGGAACCACATGTTTTCCAAGTCCAAATCGTTTAATTGATGCCAAAAAAAGTTTGAATCATGTCACGATATCGATTCCCATCGACCGAAGGTATTATTTCATAGGGTGGCGCAACAAGAACAGCAATTTTAAATTGGTCGCCATTATTCAGCTGTCAAACGTATAATATTTAATAATGAACATACTTCATCTACACAACCTACAAATTAATCATGCAGCGGTACACTATTGCGGAACTTCATTTGGATTTAAAATTGCCGTTCTTGTTGCGCCACCCTATATTTCAAGTCAACTTAAAGTTTTCTATTTCCATGCGTTGGATATTATTTTGTATTTATACGTTCATATTATGGTAATGCAGTATTCAAATAATTTCCTCCATACCTGATGATACAGTAACTTACGAGTATACCTAATACATATCTTATGAATTATAATGCCTTCTCTGGTATCTTCTTATATAGGTATTATTATTCATGGCAACCTTTGATTTCAAACAGAACTTATCACAACTTTATAACTAAATGCAAAGCAAGTTGTCATTAACATGAGGTATATTCTGTAGGCGTGTTATTTGTTTATTATTGCATTCTCACCAATCCAGTTTTCAATATTAATGTATGTTATACTGGAAAATTCCATTGAATCATTTTCGTGACAAATAAGCAAACAACGTTTCATTGCACAAAACAGTAAGATATCCTAACTACATTATTGACTCATGAAGGAAATCGGACTATACGAAGGAATTGAGGAATATGTACAAACAAGATACGATAAAAAATATATTTATTGCAGAATTTTGATTTATCGGAAAAGTTATGATGTAAACTAGTTTGGCTATTTAAACTTACTTTGTGATTCTAAGTACATTTTAATGTTATAAATAGGGTAGCTACCCTCTTTTAGAATATAATATGTTAGTGGAAAGCATTAAATGTATAATAAAAAAAAATTGTTAATGTGTCTAGGATTTCGAGCCTGTACTGTGATTTTATTTCAAACAATTGTTTGAATGAAAGCCTGACAAAACAAATATAAGAGGAAATTGTAGAGGTAAACCAAGGAAAGAATGACTAAATCAAGTGAATAATTTGAAAGAGCAAATTTCGGAAACCGTCAAACGTCGGTCGCTTTCCAGAAGATCACGAACATTAATGTTCTGTTCGGTAATGCTCGTCCGTGAACGACGATCATGACTCTCGTTTTCGATCCCTTCACGGCCTTTCATGAACTCATTATGCCAAGCAAACTCACGGGGCTTTGACAGTGTTTGATCCTTGAACTGTGCCGTCAGTCTTCGTAGAATTTCGGCCGGTTTTACGTCCTCACGATCGAGAAACTTGATAATTATGCGTTGCGCGATCGACGGTGCGCCTCTTTCTCAGACATCGTGTGCCATACATAATGACGGAATCTACTGAGACCGGCCGACCGCTCTCCTGATATCCTCACTCGACACTCCTCGAGGCGGCCGCGCGCTCCGTTTAAAATTACGCGCTCTTAAACAAAAATCTTGTTTATAGTTGATCCACCCTCGTATGAAATTAAAAGACTATTGTAATTTGATATAATTTTACCACTGTTAAGTAGTTCGTCAATATTTATATTTCATAATACTTAAAATTCTCTAGATATACGAGTATTTGCGTTGGATTTAAATTTTTCAGTTTTAGAATATTCTCTTGTCTCCTTCCATCGGTTCGAATTCTTCACTGTGGTCAGCCTCTTTTAAGTTCGAATATAAGTACTCTCCGACCAAACATACTAACAAATGTCATATGCCAACTTCAATTTTTTGTAATAAATATCATTAGTAGGTATCCGATATTTTAAATGAAACTTAATCAAAAAGTTTTTATATGTGTATTAAAATGGGATGGTAATTACAATGTACACACGTTTAATAAGAATATCCTGACTTTAATAAGAATGTCTTGAAAGAGTAAGAAATGATGGGATAAAGAATAATTGTTTTTTTATAGATGGATGTTATAAGTTGAATTAAGGAAGGAAGGTGGTTTGGCCACATTGAGATAATTAATTGAGAAATACTTATGAAATAAATAAATGTGTATATCTAAAATAAATAAAGAGCGAGAGAAATAGATCGATGGAAGGAGAAGTTGGATAAATTTAAACTGAAGTAAACGTAAGCAGTATTAGGAAAAGGAGAGCATGAATTAGGAGATTTATAAATGTGGACGGGACGAGATACGTGTGCATAGATAGAATGGCGTGGAGATCTGTCCTCTACCTACCTCAAAAGAGGCATGACGTGATGGTTTTGCATACAAGTTTAAACACAAAATTGACTCGACGAAAATTCAATCGATTTGCAACCAACAAAATTACACCACTCAAAATTCCACATCCTATATTTGACATTGTTACTAAATATCTATTTGACATTGTTATTAATGAGGAGCTTGTTCGCGCAGTCCGTATCATTAATTATTATAATATTCTGCTGTTTAAATACAATTTATTATGTGATAACTTCTTTAAGCGGACATTTTAGCAAAAGGTTAAATATAACAATTATTATTTTATCGTCTTCAGTATTCACTTATTTTTTATCTTCTCTCTCCAAAAAATAGCAACGTGACTTGTTTTTCGTTTACATTTGATATTCTTGCTTATCATATGTGCTCATGTTTATTTTTCTTAAACATTGCATATTATATAATGTAATTATGGTATACGAGTATGCATAATAAATATTGTAAATGCTTTGGATATTATTCGTGTACTGAGAAAAATATGCGGTATGACGATGTTTGACTGAATACGGATTGAATTTTTTAAAGATGAGTGTGAACGAAGGGCTGATATTCTAACTACGATAAAGAAAACCACTCCGATGTGGTTTGGGTCTTTCGAACGAATGATTGACAAAAGGTAATAATAATACGTCGTGATAAAATAAATTCTTGCGTATATCCCCATTGCTTAGTATTAGAAATCATTTTCAGATTCTCTTTCCAACGGTACCAAACCTATTTTCAGATTCTCTTTCCAACGGTACCAAACCTATTTTCAGATTCTCTTTCCAACGGTACCAAACCTATTTTCAGATTCTCTTTCCAACGGTACCAAACCTATTTTTTCACTACATTTAAAATAAAATAAATATAGGTTTATTGATAGCAACATACTCGTAATATGTACATGTATAAATACATTCAATAATCGCACATATATCTCAAGATAAATAGCAGAAAATACATTTAAAAGAGAAGCTATCAAAAGGTCTGGGCTCTTCTCATAGCATATCCCAGGTCGAGATACACTCCACCAATATAGGACGAACCCGGCCGCGAGGATATCAGATGTTTTTTAGCCCACACCCTTGTACATGTAGATTAAGAAGAAGAAAACAGAAAATTGATAAATGGTAGAAAAAAATTATAAAGTAAACCCACAAATACCACCTTGAAAATAAATATAAATAAAAATTTACCATAACTTGAAAAAATATCTTAAAGAGAGAAGCTACTAAGAGGTCTGGACTCATCTCACTTTTTCACATTCAGACCTTTTAATTAGTTGAATAAAGATTGCTAATCTGATTATAAATCCGCTAGAGCATATAATACAAGTATAATATGCACAATTAAGTTTAAACTACAATATATTTAAACAATCAAGTTTAAACTATCTATGATTGAAATTCTATTCGATATTAATTTGTTCATAATATCTTGAAATAAGTACATATGAGTAGATACTTGAACGTTATTTCCTTAGTGGGGTAGGCAGAGAGAACACGCCTATAGATGTTTTATATCGTCATATAACTTTCGCCTCCATATCCATTCAAATTATCGGTCTCCTTTAATTTCATTGACCTTACATTTCCTTCAAAACCGACTTACTTGGTTCACTCATACACTCACATTCAGATAAATATGTTTTTGCTCATTCGTTCGACACGCCCAAATTATCTCCGACTACTGTTTTTCATACTTAACATAGCAGTCTTAAAATAGTGTCGTATTTAAAAGTTTTCCATGCCTGTTTGTTATCACTAGGCTTATTAGTATCCGGCAGAAGTTCGCGAACATTCCAACAATGAATTATTATTCCGATTTGATACGATATGTATGGTATACCGTATATATATATGATATACTCGTACAGCAGTCAAGTGAACGATGACCCGCGTTCGCCGGTCATTATTGACGCGTAGATTATATCCATATTCAAGTCGATTTACGATTTATTGCTCACTAACACATCAATGTGATACCCGGCGACATTTTATTTTAATTATTTCTTACATGATGTCGAAAAAATATGATTGAATATAAAGTGATTTGAAGGCAAGTGTGGCGATGGGACATAATTGATTCAAATTGAATCTAGTAATTGACACCTTTAGTTAGCGAATTAACACTTGTGATTGGAAATAGCACGAAACAAATCCCGAAGCAAGTTGTATAATATTGTGAATTTGTCTTCTTCTCTCGTTTGGTTACAACACTTATTAGATTTTTCAGATAATATGTAAATGCCTTCTCCTTCAAGACCTTTAACCTAATAAAAATAATAGATAGGTTGTTTCTACGCAACCCCTTGTTGTTCCTTTTTCTATTGATAAAATAAGTATGCTCGATTCAATTTACATACCAACTTTATCGCGATATTAACTTAAAATGCAATATGTACGAGTATTTTAACTGAATACCGCGATATAATAATTGTGAGCAATATGTGTTAGTTTGCTGAATGCTTCTGTAGTATATACTCTTATATTTCCGTCGTATCTTTCGATTTGTCCGAGAGATGCTGCCTCAAAGAGGGGCAGAACTTACAGATCGATTTTATCATCATCGAATAAAATTATTGTTCTGAATCGATACAACAGAGCAGGGTATTATGACAGGGCGTTTACTGTCATAGTTCCGTGGCGTGAAATGGTCTGCCTCTGAGTATAGAAATATGTGTGGTTTGTGCAGTTTTAGAAAACACTTGAAAACAGCCTTTTTTGACATTTTTAATCAAAATTTATAATTATATATAAACACTATACACATAAACTGCACTCCACTTTAAGCCAAATGTGTTACTATCACATATCGGAAGATTAACATAAAAGTTTATTTATACATAGATCGTTCCTCCCTTTGTCGATTTTCAGCGGTTTTCTTACCAAACATATATTTTCAAACACATGCAGATTCTGGGAAGTACCCAATCTTATAACTACAGCCACCACCTTCCTAACGCGAGGGTTTCAAGTTCAATTTTTATGGAACGAAAAAATCCCTTATCTGATATTCTCATATGATGCATTTTAACATATTTCTGATTGGTTGGATTGATATCTGGCAATAAGTTCAGCAAGTTGTACTGTAAGGCGGAAATGTTATACAATAAAAAAGAGAAAAATTTAAAAATTAGTTAAAGGTCAGCACAATTATTTAAAAAAAAGTCAGCAAATTTCGCTTATAGAAAATTTACCGGTCGATCAATAGTGTTTCGCTTAGAGAAACTTTAACACATAGATCAATAATGACTATTTAGTTTGTATGATATATCATATATAGTATGAAACAGGATTTTATATTAGTGATAACATGCTATAACAATATATTCAACAAAGTATTCTGTTTTTATTGGGAGTTCGAGTAGGTGCGCTGCGATTCGATTAAGATGTATTAAAATGTTGAAATTGTTCAATTGTTTAATTTCGATCGTTTTGTTTTTTCAATAATTAAGTTCATTTAAGATGTTGCTTTTAAAATAAATAGAATAATTGAAAAAAATATGTTCGATATTGATGTAAAGTTAGAATATACTAAAAAAATATTACAAATTACAATATATGCCTTACTTTTTTATACTTGTAATTATGTACATTATTGACTGCTTATCAATATTTGAGTAAAAATTAAAAAAAAACAATATACGTTGATTTCACACAAATTACTTATTCAATTCATCGTTATTATAATTTGAAGTATCTTCCAAATGGGTTTATTATATAATATTGTATATACCGCTCTATCTAAAAACAACTTTGGTGTCTGAATACAAGAAAGGAAACGTGACATTTTCTTTATCTATTTGTTATGTAACATGTTTACAAAAAAAATATTGGATACAGGTAAAAATCAAAGGTCACATGTTAACTGATTCGACAAGGGTTTACTGTTTTATATGTGTCAAAATTTATATGATTGCTACATACTGGCGCTACAAACTTGTCTGAAAAGTGATCAAAATATTCCAACGTTTTCCGCTAGTTCAGTATTCGGACATTTTTATATGAATTGCAAATTACATATATCGATCGCCATATGAAAATTCAACATAATTATTGAAAAATCGAAAAATCCAGAGTTACTCTATTTGTGAAATAATTATTTAAAGCATCCAAAATCGTGGAGAATACCAAGTAACAAAAATATATATTTTTTTAAATGTTATTTTCGCTTATTTATTTTTATTTTGAAGTTGCAATTTGTATTACTGTTTGATATATTGTGTTTTCTCTAACTCTTATTTTACTCCCTAGAGTGGTACAATTTGAGTATTTCTAACTTGAATGCTTAGATAATAGACTCGATCGAAGTATGTGTATTCCCAATAACGAATTTATGATACAAACATACGAATGTAATCGGTAGAATGATAACGAATTATCAAACATTTCAGCCTCGACCAGGGCTCTTTATCAATTTCTACTAGGGTTACTAACTTCATTTAGATTATGCTTATAGCGCTTTTTGTTAGTTTTGACATCAAATAACGTTCGATTTTTCTGGAAACCATTGCTCGTACCACACATTTCAACACCTCGATTACTACTCGCTCAATGTAAATACTATCATTCTAATCAAACACTTATCATTTATGTTATGTACGTCCAAAGGTCCCTCCTCCTATAGTGTTAAGGTCCCTCGACCAGCTCGATAGTTGAAAATCTAGTAACACCGCCCAATTTGACCGCCTCCTCTCAAAACGAGTATCGGCCTCATTAGCATACCGAGGAGCCTCAAGAAACAGGTTTGTTTTATTACGAGTGATACTTTTAAAGTTGTTTATTTATTTGGCTATGCTGCCGGCGAACACCGTGTTTAAATTTAGCCATTGCTTCGTGAACCTTCTTTACATATGGACAAAATGCTAATGAGACCATCGAGTCGGAGGCTTGTCTTGCATATAATAATATGAATTCCGTATTTGCCGATGGACAATTTCTAATTTGTTTTCGCTGATTTCAATTGTTTAAGCATTTAAAGAGTAAATAATGAAAAAAATCACATTTTATATCCTGCATCTAGTAGAAAAATTGTTTTTAAATGAAAATATTAACAGTTTTGAATTTAATACTCGAACATACGACGTCGCGAAATGCGTGCTTTGAAATATATGTAATTTTTAATCGAATTTATTTCTTTAAGAGGTTAGAACAATACAGGAAATAATGAAACTGCACTCTTTTTAGTAAGTGGTATTTGAGTAGAATGAGGAACGAAATCATGACGATAGACTTAAATATAATTTTAATATAATTTCATACAAGCATATGCATAGTAGCGTTATTTTTTCGCAAATATTGTACAATAGAATCAATATGTGCGTTGGATCCTTGATGAATTTATGCTTGCATTTTTTTGTCTGCATCATTTTTAATCGTGCTTTTTTCACACAAGCTCTAATACAAGTACAATAAATCGTAAATATGGAATTCTTTGAAATTTAATTCTCAATAAAGAACTCTCATATTATATTTAAGTCTATTTTTTAAGAAGGCTCATCACTGTCGAGACATTTGATGTCGACACTGGAATAATGATGTGTAATCGTAATTAATCTAATAGCTTAATTTTCCTCAGTATGTGTCCCCATTCTTGCAGTAATTTGTTTTAATTGTCGCTCCAAACTAACTTAAGTAAAATATTTCCACTGAATTCAAATATTTTTCTTTTATTCGCACTAACAACACTTAAAAGGCTTTAATTGTACTAAATGTACTCGTATAACAATATCACAGAGTACTTTTTTTCTAGTCATTACACTGAAAATCGTTAGCATCATGTCTACTGGGAGGTAGCATCATGTCTACTGGGCATAAGTGTTTCTTGGCATTGTACGATTTTATGAAAAAACTATTTTCTAAAAACTTCAGGAAGAACCTTGCACTCAAACCTGTGTTGTTATTGAAGTATAAGTGGTTCCTTTGTTTAAAAAATTAGAAATTGAATATTTTTCGTATGTTCCAACACGTTAACACTGTAAATTCAAGTTAAATTTCTTGATCTAACATACAACCAACTACTTTAAAGTGAACATCTCATTTTCAGGTGCATATTCAATGGAACACGTTATATTTGATATGGTTAGAATAAAAACAGCTTTCTCAAATGAAACATATTTAGAAATAAATTATGTTGTGACTTATTTTCTTTCATTATTAATTTATAACACGGCCAATGAGAATACACTACAGGAAATATAATTTTATTTCGTCTTTTGGAGGTGAAGCACTGAATAAAATATTTTCTCCGTTATAAAAATATTCCTTTCTTTGGTTTAAGTATGTTTTATTGCAATTAAAGTGAAATTTGACTTTACAACATAAAATATCGAGGTGTTTTTTATCGGTGACCGACTCGAATAATTGACAATACGTTCCATCGATGTTTCCAAAGTCCACTCATTATGTATGCACGTTTTGCATCGCCGTGTCTGGTCGTTTTTCCAAGTCAAATTATTATTTAAACACACGTAAGTAGGATTATTCAACGATGTGTAGTATTAATATTAGTCAATTGCATTTGTCTAAAGACCGTGTCGACAAAATAGCAAGACTTCAACTTTCGAGAGCCATAAAATGCAAATTGTCAGAAAATTTAAAAGAATACATTATTTGATAGGTTCTTAATGTATATATTATACATTTTTTGTTATGTTTAAGTTGTGGGAAATTAACGTGCGGCATTTAAGGGAAACCATTATGCAATTGTTAATTTTATTCTTCTATTTAAATATTAAATAGACATTAAGTTACGAGTACATAAGTTTTTTTCTCGTTGGTTTTTTCTCTCAAATATCTTAAATGAAGGTCAATCATAATCTATAACACCACCATTTATGATCAAACAAATACTTTTACAGGAAATAAGTGCATTTGGATTATAATGTATATGGTATACCTAACTGTTCAGTGAATGTTCTCTCAAGATTTGTTTTATTGTTACGTATGAGTTGTTCAAAATATAAATGAAATGTAAATATTAAGATCACAAATCAAACGACACTGTGTAGTTAAAGTAATTGATATAAAAATTGTATAACAATTTATTAAACGATAATAAGTCCTTGTTCTATAATCAACTCGTAAAAATGCTCAAGGGTCAACTGAAATGAAGAAATCATTATCTTTCTGTAAAATATTGCTCATTAATCTAATTTCAAACTACAAATGTAATATATTATAAGGAAATAATATATTGGGTGTTAACATACGTTGTGTCCATTTTTTTCCTATTTAAAAATGAGCACCAAAAGTAAAACAAAATGGTAAAGGTTATATATACGACATTCGAAAGAAAATTTTCTGCTCTACAAGATATTGTGTTTGCTTTTACGTTACATATATTATTATATTTGATTACAAGCCTTCAAAATGGAATCTCAAGTAGACGAAAATGAACATTTTCGACACCTCCTTCTGTTCGCGTTCAATCGAGGGAATAAAGCTGCCAAAGCTTCTCGCAATATCTGTGAAGTGTACGGTGAAGATGCTATGAATGAAAGGATAGCTCGTCGATGGTTTTTGCGTTTCAATGACGGTAATTTCGACCTGAAAGACATGGAGCGTTCCGGACGACCAGTGGACTTCGATGAGGACCGCTTAAACCATATTATTCATGAATATCCCCTTCAAACCACCGTAGAATTGGCTGAGCAGATGAATTGTAGTCACATGACTGTATACCACCATCTTAAATAAATGGGAAAAGTCCAGAAGTTCGGCGCTTGGGTTCCACATGTTTTGAGTGAAAACAACAAAAATCAACGTTCGACAATTTCTGCTGGTTTACTCGCGCGTCATCTACCTATGCATGGCCACAAGCAAAGGTTCCTTTATCGCATCATTACTGGTGATGAACTGTCCTTTCATTTTTTGTCGACGAGCTGTCCTTTAATTCATAGCATCTTCACCGTACACTTCGCAAATATCGCGAGCAGCTTTATTCCCTCGATTGAACGCGAACAGAAGGAGGTGTCGAAAATGCTCACTTTCGTCTACTTGATATGCCATTTTGAAGGCTTATAATCAATAAAAGAATATATGTAACGTAAAAGCAAACACGATATCTTGTAGAGCATAAAATTTTCTTTCGAATACCATTTTGTTATACTTTTGGTGCTCGTTTTTAAATTTGGAAAAAAAACGGAAACAACTTATGTTAACACCTAATACATAATATCGTATGGTAAGGTTAAACGTTAATTAAAATAACTACAAACTAAAGTCAGTATTGTGTCTAGATTTTAACGTGAAACATTGTATCGTCTATTCTATACTCGACCAATACATCCAACTTTTATATTTCGTGACTTCAAGGTACTAAAATCGTAATATTTATATTTTTGTCACAGATAAAAGTAATACGCCTATGGAATGTTACGCATCTACTACACTAGTTTTCATTTATTTAGTGATGCTTTCACATTTGATATATTGTATATAATGATTTCCATCATCATAACATTAAAAAGTGCAAAAAATATTGTTTGCGCATTTGAAACCCATTAAACTTATTGCAATATACCTGAACGAAAAGTTTTTTTATAGAATGTCGCACGTATAATTGGATCATTTTCATACCATGGACTACTTAAAGTACAAATCTTTTTTTTCTGAGAATATAATTTGCCAATTAATTTAAAAGTTGTGATTTTTAAAGTTCACTTCAATTTTAATAGTCTGCGCTTTCTTCAAATTTTGTTTGTACATGTTTAAGGCCCATACACGACAATATTAAATTTGAGACTTGAATTAATGTCAGATTTAAACCTGGCTAGTAGAATCTTATGTTTTTGAAACAAACTGTTAAGTTAAAAACTGTTAAACTCATTATGTTATGTACGAGTGTATACTGGTCCTTATTTGCATTAATGTGCAATTAATATATATAAAGCATACCAAACGAATATAATTTTTAAAAGCAGGCATTTGACAAATTCTTCGATTAACTTGGAAATGATTATTAAACGAATATTATCGCCAGACGGTTGACAATTTGAATACTTTTTGGTTTGAGACCGGAGCAACCTGTTTACATTCCTATCGGGCGAGTTGCGTTAGAAATATCGAGTGGAAATCAACTTTGCCTTTTTACCTCTTCAAAGATAAAATGATCTCGACATTTGTGGTAAAATGCATGTCTTGTAAATTGCGGGTTATAGTTTCATTTTCCATAGTTTCGTTCCAAAAAATATGTAAGGGTACTAGTCTGGTTTCTTAACAACTAGACCTTTTAACATATTTTCACCGATCCAATGAAATTTTTGCATGTCGGCTAACCCCCATCAAGTTGTTATTTACCATATATTTTTTATGAAATACACCTCGTCGATCTATTTATTACGTTGTAGCACTTTATTCCTATCAACACATATGTTTTAAATAAATTACCCATGATTGTATCTAAAGCATAATTGATTAAAGTAAAATTTAAACGACGACCTCCGTAACCTAGTTGTTTGACTTCCAGCCGGGGGCTTCGGATCGGATCCCTGGAGATACATACAAAGAGTACTAGTCTTGTAGAAGAGTTAGTTTGGTCACTGGGTTCGACTGGGTTGTAAACCAAACACGAGCAATGATGAACCGCGAGTCCCTTTTCCAGTAATTCTATACCCTAAGATTCGATTAATGGCGCCGAAGATAGTGCTGTTGGATGGTATTAATCTGGCAAAGTTTGTGTCTTAGAAAGTTGATAGTTCAAAATTAAGTTGTATCTATGATTTTGAGTTAGACTGTCGTGGTAAATTGAAGAAGATATGCCACAGATAGGCCAAAGTGGCGATAGCCAGACTGAGTTGTATGTTATAGCTAATAATTATGATGTGAGAGCTGATCATTGATACCCTTATAGCACTGCTGGTATTGACAATAGAAAAAACAGAGCTATTGAGTAGGCAATCTAGTCTGCTAATTTTTATTACGAGTCCTACTTTCGTGCCTTTCAAATTAATGAAGTTTAGAAAGTTTGGTATGTGTCTAAAACAATGTCACTCAAACTTCGCTATGTATTTGTTATTTTCTTAATCATCTCAAAGTGATTTATTTTAAAGTAACATACTAAAACAAATTTATAACAAAATGTAAGATTTTCACAAAAAATATGAAATTTATAAGTATTATGAAATTATCAATAAACTAGACGATTAACCTGTCTTGTGCAATGTTTCAGAGTTTTTTTATAACGCTTCTAAACTTTTATAAAATTGTTGTTATAAAACGGTGATTGTATATAATATATTTACGAGGTCAACTACTTTCTACCCCTTTAAACACATTTTATATCAATTTCCCAAATAAAAGACCGCAATACCGCTCGACACATTAACTGACAGCTGAATGTCAAAACTATGAAATCTTTCGATTTACAGCGATGGACAATTTCTGTGGTAATTAGTCGAGAAACATAGACAGTTTAAAAAGTTTATAACTTTATATATTTCTCCAAGTTGAGTAATAAATATGAATTAACCTAACATATCCAGCATTTGTATTACACTTTCGGTGTATGTAGTACAACCTGAAGAATTTATTTCCATGTGACAATCTCTTCAAACCAACCAGAAAAGTGTGAATCCTTTGTATGATATACCCTAGCCACTGCACGTCTATATTTTCATTTGAATAGTTTACATGATCAGGGATCCACGGATTTCCGTATTTAGCATTTTATATCAATCAGTAATTTTCCCAATTACCCCACCAGAAATTTGAGCTGCCTATCTATTTTTATTTATATTTGACTCCGTGAGCCTTGGCATTATTTTGACGTGTTTTACGTGAGAAGAGCCCATACGTGATAAAAGACAAGTGCTGATTACTTTCATGTTCATGATAGGGTTGAGTTCTTATTTTCAGAATATTAAGTGATATGAAAAGCGAAATAATTTGCTATCCTCCTCTAGTCTCCGATCCATCTCACCCGAACTCTCTCCCGATCACTTATCATAAACAAATTTGAGAGTGTTCAATACAAGGCATAACAGTGAGCACACCAAATAGGGAAGTCATGCTAGAAGCAACGAGGAATAAAGTCTGATTTAAGACTTCATGCACAAAACTTGAAGCAATGCAACTCATTTAAATAAGTTAAATGTGTGTCTTAGACAATAATGTCCCAAATATGATGTTCTATTCAAACACAAGTTTATGTATAAGAATTTAATTTTAATTTGGCTAACGAAGAGGTCTATGAAAGAGTTCGAGACCGAAGTCGCGATAATAGACCGTACTGAAATTTACAAAGTAAATTTTGATAATGAATTTATTTTTCTCGTCTTCTTAAGATTTTATTTGAAAGTAAAATAATAGATTTTAATAAATAAATATGAATGATATTAGTCTTGGTAGGGGACGACCGTGAAAAATATGTTTGGACCAAGTGAATGAAATTTCGAAGGAAGGAAAGAAAAAAAGTAAGGCCTCGGCCACACAGGTAGTAGCCTCGCTTGGTGCTTAGAGCTACGCTGCGAGCTAGGTGAGATCCTAGCGAACCAACGCACTGCATACTATCGCAATGGCCACATTGCACGCTTCGCGCCACGCTGCATGACGATCAGTCACCTAGTGAGTCTCCTAGCGAACAGACGTGTTGGTTAATTTTATTGTCACCAAGTGATTTTACAAGATGGCGGAAATTTTAATAACATCTGTGTATAAAAGGGAGCCTTTGTGGAACCCATCGAGCAAATTATACAAAAATGTACCTGTAATAAAATCACTTTGGAATGAAGTTGCACAGGAAGTAAATAAAGATGGTAAGTTATAATGAAATTGGTTAGTATTAAGAGTGACATCGTTTGTTAACTCAACCGCTCCCAAATGTCAAATGAATTTATGCGAAGCACTTTGGTGTAGCCAAGCATGAAACCACCTAGTCTATTAGTCACATAGCACCTAGCGAAGCACTTTGGTGTGGCCTTAGCCTAAGAGAAACAAAAGGATATTCATGAAAAGATGTGGAAGAGGTGAAGAAAGTATTACGTTATAGGAAAGTTTAGCGATCTCTCCTGTCTGCTTACCCCAACAACGAAATGCCTCAATGTTACGTATGTATTTTTTTCAAAATTTATCGATTAGAATGTTGGAAAACATTGATGGGAACAATGTGCATTTGGAATATTTATTGTTTTTTTTATAATTAATTACTCATGTATACAAAATAAGATGCAAATAAAAAATTAACCAAGTATTATTTACCTCCATTCAGGTATTTACCAATCCACAGATTGTTTTTAAAGGTGTACTTGTATTTTATAAATAGTTGTATATTTCTTTTTAGAAACTCACTACATTTCGCTTTACTTGTATTTCGTTCCGGATTTGTTAAACTCTTTGCAGTCAAATTTTATGATAGCTTGCCGGCCAGCTGTTTTTTTATTCGAGTGAAATAGAAAGTGTAAAATAGAACATTTTTGCTCGTATACAATTATTAATAAACAGTCAGGGCTTTATTTTTAATAAAGAACTATTCCTCTTTTACGTTTTCTTGTAAATTGCAGATATTTTCACATTTACGATCATTTTAAGCAACATCGACATCTTCACCTTCTGATTAAAAACCCTTTAAAGACTCACATCTATTGACAAATGTCGAATATGATGATTAGATAATATTATTAATAGTTGAATTGAGCCCTATCTGTTTGTCGAATCCGCAGAAATTATATACTGCAAAGTTTTTTACCACCGAAAACATATAGGAGATATCACGGTTTTAAAATTTGACTTCTGTATTCTTAGCATTGTATCGTGTTCTTATAGATTTTTTTTCACAAAAATCTTGACTATTATAAGTGATTAAAAATAATTTTCGATTTTTTTTCCTTTAATGAATTTTTAAACAACACGTCATTTCATAAATATCACTTGGTTTAAATACGGTTTTATATACAATAAATAGTATTTAAATACATTAAACATTGTTTACAGATATCCAGAAGGGATTGTCAAACATTTACAAATGAATGATAATACATGTGGATACATATTACATTGATTAATAATCAAATAATGCAATGTAGACTATTGGAGAAAATCCTTAATTTATTTTGACTTATTTACTTATCACATATTATTAAGACAATTAGGGAATTCCCATTTGGGCGAGAATATAACCAAAACATTTTTTCAATATAACGTCACTCCAACAAATTGTTTTGTTTTCCATAGGCAGGACCTCTTTTTATTGCTAAAACAAAAATAGTTTTTAGAATAAACGTTATAGAAGTTTTTGTGCGCGGTACAACGTCATTCAAGATCCTTTTTGGGATTCTCCCACCAACCAACGTGTATTTTTTGCTCTTCGATTAAGCTTATTTTCCTCGTTTCGCTGGACCACTGTTAACACATTATTTTATATTTTTATATGGTTTTCTATTTGTTAAATAATCGCTTTTATTTATGTATTAAACTTTTAATACACAAACTTCCTAAAAAAATTCACCGATATAAACGTATGAGCCTAATAGAAAATAGCTTGGACTAGTACAACTGATGCTTAAGATTTTTTTAATTAATCGGTATAATTGAAAATTATAAGTCCATTTTTTTACTATCATACTTTTCAAAGACACGAAACGTTTTAGTATTCAAATGTATTTTAGTCCGTTGTATACAGTACAACCTTGCCAACTTGTTATTATGTCGTAATTGCTTCCATCCAACAACATATTGTATTTATTAAAAGGCCTGTTGGGACAAAACAGGCAAGGACTTATTTGTTGGGTATTGAATTTGGAAGAATCGAACTCGAAACACCCTAAAGGCCCGTTCTCACGGTTGAAGTTTAGTTGACCGTTTAAAGTTGATCAACAAAAGTTGAATACGACTTGAATCACTTTTTGTTCACACGTTTCAATAGAAACTGATTCAAGGTCCGTTCTCGCGGTTCAAGTTTAGTTGACCGATTAAAGTTGATCAACAAAAGTTGAATACGACTTGAATCACTTTTTGTTCACACGTTTCAATAGAAACTGATTCAAGGCCCGTTCTCGCGGTTCAAGTTTAGTTGACCGATTAAAGTTGATCAACAAAAGTTGAATGAAATCTGTAGTGAGAACCTTTGTTTCAATAGAGTTGATCAACTTTTTAGTTGATCAAGAAAAAATTGACCCAGTCAAACTTTATCGTTCAAGTGATGAGTCATCAGCCATTTGATTTCAAGTTGAAACCGGTCTTGAAACGTGTGAACATATGAATTCAAGTTGATTGTCAAGTTCACTTTTAACTCAGTAAATATAAAAATAAAAATCCAAGAGAAAATGTTTTCGACACCATTTTTAACTGAATTAAATTGAAACTGTTTATTGAATCAGTTTCTATTGAAACGTGTGAACAAAAACTGATTCAAGTCGTATTCAACTTTTGTTGATCAACTTTAATCGGTCAACTAAACTTGAACCGCGAGAACGGGCCTGTATTCAACTTTTGTTGATCAACTATAATCGGTCAATTAAACTTGAACCGTGAGAACGCGCCTTCACTACAGATTTCATTCAACTTTAATCGGTCAACTAAACTTGAACCGTGAGAACGCGCCTTAAGTGATAGACAGGCGTTCAATCACTAGGCCATTTAGATTTTATGCATCATCTTGATATGTTCTGATTTTGAGTTGAGGTTAAAAAATTACTAGGGATCTCCTTGGTATAAAATATCTCAATAGTATTCCCAAAACTATAAGAAATACTTCTAATGAAAAAAGATAAAATAAAATGTTAGTAGAAAACGTCTCCTCTAAAATTATAATATATTTTGTATGTAAGTTAAATAATAAAAAAATAGGAAGAATAATAATATATGTAAGTTGTTAGTATTACTGTAAAATTAAACTATTTACTAGCCATAGTCGATAATTATACTCGTATAAGTAGAATTAAACATACTATGAGCAACTCCCTCACCATAGACAAGAACTGAGTTCTTTATTGGTGAGATATTTTGGATTTTATATAATTGACTTATGTTATACTGTGGTTTTGTAAAACTTTTGTAAGTAATTGAATCTAAATAAATAAAAACATCTTTAAACTTTTCAACCCAACGACCACCCTTAAACCTTTTACCATAAATCGCGTAAATCAGTTATATCCATCACCAGATATATTTTTTAAGAATATGCTTAACAAAATATTCTTATTTGTCCTATCTCCATGACACTTGTACAAAACACAGTAGGCATATATTTGATCACCTAAAGTGTTGAACTCCCTTGAACTCTTGACAATGACATGCAAAACTATTCGCCTCTCAAGTTGTTTGTCCTGTCGGTGATTTGTTTTGCTAAAAATATTCATGGACAATTTTTGTGAAAGTTACATAAGAAATATAAAATCGAATGGTTTCTCCAAACTTTAAATATGCACTTATGAATAGGTTTCATCAAAATATTTAGGATGTTTTTTATCAATACATTATACGATAATATTATATTTCTACATGCTTTGTCTGTGCATTCACACTTCTTATCAGAATAGTTTGTGTTAACATAATAATATCCTCTTGTTATCACAGTTCGTACTGTAATGTAAACTAAGCTTATGAACGTCGTATCGCTATGTTGATAAAGAGAGAAAAATACCTGCCATTGGAAGTTATTACTTAAAAGCATTATCAGTGGCAAAAGGCCATTTTTATCAGCCATAAACTCACATTTTCTATCTATTAGTTTTTACATTGATGGACAAAGTGTCAGCTACAATATGTATGAAGTATTTAACTGTTTTGTTCATTATCTTAAACCACGAAATCAGTCAACTACATTTGCATATTTTTGTGTGTACAATTATGTATATACATTATATATGTGTGTGTGTATATATATATATATATATATATATATATATATATATATATATATATATATATATATATATATATATATATATATATATATATATATATATATATATATATATATATATATATGTATGTATGTATGTATGTATGTATGTATGTATGTATGTATGTATGTATGTATGTATGTATGTATGTATGTATGTATGTATGTATGTATGTATGTATGTATGTATGTATGTATGTATGTATGTATGTATGTATGTATGTATGTATGTATGTATGTATGTATGTATGTATGTATGTATGTATGTATGTATGTATGTATGTATGTATGTATGTATGTATGTATGTATGTATGTATGTATGTATGTATGTATGTATGTATGTATGTATGTATGTATGTATGTATGTATGTATGTATGTATGTATGTATGTATGTATGTATGTATGTATGTATGTATGTATGTATGTATGTATGTATGTATGTATGTATGTATGTATGTATGTATGTATGTATGTATGTATGTATGTATGTATGTATGTATGTATGTATGTATGTATGTATGTATGTATGTATGTATGTATGTATGTATGTATGTATGTATGTATGTATGTATGTATGTATGTATGTATGTATGTATGTATGTATGT
>OX463843.1:31150547-31217236 GCA_949825065.1 Odontocerum albicorne | reverse complement strand
GTGTGTGTGTGTGTGTATGTTTGAGCGCGCGCGTGCGTGCGTGTGTGTGTGTCTAACCCAGGAATACTTTATGTAAAAATTGACCCCCGCCGTTTTGTACCCGAATCCATGCGAATATTGGTTCTTATGCATCTAGAACCATGGCAGACACCTATACACATACATATGTTAATATACAATAGCTTGATTTTTTTATGTATGTAAATTATGTACTTTGGAGCGTACACATCATTATTAAATGATTATTAAATTGACAGTTTGGTTGAGTTTCAAATGTAAGTATCATGTCCAGAACAATGCTTTCGATCACCTCAGTGCCTCATGATAAACCTTTATCATATACGAAAATCATGTGCGAACCAATTCATATGTGACCGTTTTAAAAAAAACTTGAATATAATTCGATTGACCGCTCATTGCATCTACCCCTCGACGAAAGACAATGGGGACGCAGCATTCTGTCTAAATCTCAGAAAGCTACAATTATTCCTGTGTCTAAGACCAATCCTCACTGCACAATCGAGAACAGATATCGCACCTCGAAAATGGTCCGGAAACATCGACTTAGATTGACCATTAAAACCAGTTCGAAAGTGAATCCATAAGGAATCGAACCTAGGGCGCTTGTTTTTCTAAACAAAAGGTTAGCGTGATTGCTAACAGATAAACCACGGCCGCCGACATTGAAACTTAGAAGCACCAAAAATATTTATAAAATAATTAGTATGGATGTTCATATTGATTAATTAATCAATTTAAAAATGAGTACCAAAACTAAAACAAAATGGTAAAGGTAGACGAAAGTGAGCATTTTCGACATCTCCTGTTCGCGTTCAATCGAGAAAATAAAACTGCCAAAGCTGCTCGCGATATTTGCGAAGTATACGGTGAAGATGCTATGAATTAAAGGACAGCTCGTCGATGGTTTTTGCGTTTCAAAGACGGTAATTTCGACCTGAAAGACATGGAACGTTCCGGACGACCAGTGGACTTCGATGAGGACCGCTTAAACCATGAAGACCCCCTTCAAACATTTTTCATCACCATTTTTAAACCATTTTTCATCACCAATAATGATGCGGTAAAGGAACCTTTGCTTGTGGCCATGCGTAGCTCGATGACGCGCGAGTAAACCAGCAGAAATTGTCGAACGTTGATTTTTGTTGTTTTCACTCAAAACATGTGGAACCCGAGCGCCGAACTTCTGGACTTTTCCCATTGATTTAAGATGGTGGTATATAGTCATGTGACTACAATTCATCTGCTCAGCCTTCTGAGCAGATGAATTGTAGTCACTAATTCTACGGTGGTTTGAAGGGTTCTTCATGAATAATATGGTTTAAGCGGTCCTCATCGAAGTTCACTGAAGGTGTCGAAAATGCTCACTTTCGTCTACTTGACATTCCATTTTGAAGGCTTGTAATCAAATAAAATAATATGTGTAACGTAAAAGCAAACACAATATCTTGTAGAGTAGAAAAATTTCTTTCGAATGACGTATAACCTTTACCATTTTGTTTTACTTTTGGTACTCATTTTTAAATTTGAAAAAAAAAACGGACACAACTTATGTTAACACCTAATATATGGTAATTCTCTTGTCGTTAATTACGTCTCATATCATGTAACACTCACTTGGTGTCGAAAATGTTCACTTTCGTCTACTTGACATTCCATTTTGAAGGCTTGTAATCATATAAAATAATATATGTAACGTAAAAGCAAACACGATATCTTGTAGAGCAGAAAATGTTCTTTCGAATGGCGTATAACCTTTAACATTTTGTTTTACTTTTGGTACTCATTTTTAAATTTGAAAAAAAAACGGACACAACTTATGTTAACACCTAATATATGGTAATTCTCTTGTCGTTAATTACGTCTCATATCATGTAACACTCACTTGGTGTCGAAAATGTTCACTTTCGTCTACTTGACATTCCATTTTGAAGGCTTGTAATCATATAAAATAATATATGTAACGTAAAAGCAAACACGATATCTTGTAGAGCAGAAAATGTTCTTTCGAATGGCGTATAATCTTTACCATTTTGTTTTACTTTTGGTACTCATTTTTAAATTTGAAAAAAAAAAACGAACACAACTTATGTTAACACCTTATATATGGTAATTCTCTTGTCATTAATTACGTCTTGTGTCACGTAACACGAGTTATTTTTTAAGCGAAAAAACATTAATGGGAAGTTTTTGCACAGAAATAGTACTCAGTAATCGAACTATTTGATTTGTGTTACGTTTTTGAGCTGACAAGATTATCATCGTTGAATTGTGATAGATTGTCATTTATCAGTTTGATTCAAACAAACCGTCTCAGTACCAACATTAAGTTCTTAGTTTACATACATCCTTAATATCACTCAATATTCCATCGTTCATCGTCACGCAATGTTATACTCTTCTCAATGCAAACATTTCCACCGTACTTTTTTTATAATGCATATTCACCCAAATATGGGTGTTCCCAGCCAGTGAGCAATAAGTTGATTAAATTCATCGTAAGTAGAAAATAGTCCTAGAAACGCAATTGCAATAAGTTCACACTATCAAATTTTGGAACAATGACATTTTTATAAAATAAAAACACTAATTATACTATATGTATCTAAATTTATTACAAAATATGAATTATTAAGCTCTTGAAATTTTTCCTCTATATCCACGTTTTCCGAATACATGAATTAACACCAATATTGTTGTCAACTGTCATTTAGTCCACTTTTTTCCCAAATGTGGTTATTTCTTTATATTAATTCTTAGATTTTTTCCGCTTTCATTTGAATTGTGACGTTAATTTATGTTTAATGATTTTTAGGGTAACACTGGCGTCATCACCACCGGCGCCGGAGCGCCCGTGGGCGTAAAGACTGCCATCCAGACCATTGAGCCGCGCGGACCCGCGCTGCTGCAAGATGTGCACTTCCTGGACGATATGGCGCACTTCGACAGGGAGCGCATCCCTGAGCGCGTCGTGCACGCGAAGGGAGCCGGCGCCTTTGGATACTTCGAGGTTTCGCACGACATCACGAAGTACTGCGCCGCCAAGGTTTTCGATACCATCGGCAAGAAAACGCCCATCGGAGTACGATTCTCCACCGTCGGAGGAGAAAGCGGATCTGCCGATACCGTTCGAGATCCTAGAGGATTTGCCGTGAAATTCTACACTGAAGATGGTATTTGGGATTTGGTTGGAAACAACACCCCTATTTTCTTCATCCGTGATCCCACCCTCTTTCCCAGCTTTATTCATACCCAGAAACGTAATCCAGCAACTCATCTTAAGGATCCGGATATGTTCTGGGACTTCATCACTCTCCGTCCCGAGTCCACCCATCAAGTCATGATCCTGTTCTCTGACCGTGGCATTCCCGACGGCCACAGGCACATGAATGGATATGGTTCTCATACTTTTAAAACAGTGAACAACAAGGGAGAAGCTTTCTATGTCAAATTCCATTTCAAGACAGATCAGAAGATAAAGAATCTTCCCGTGACAAGAGCTGTTGAAATCGCTGCTTCTGATGCTGATTATGGAATAAGAGATCTCTACAATGCCATTGAACGCAAGGATTACCCTAGCTGGTCATTCAAAATTCAGGTTATGACCTATGCTCAGGCTGAAGCTTGCAAATTTAATCCATTCGATGTAACTAAAGTTTGGTCACAGAAAGAATACCCACTAATTCCTGTCGGCCGCCTGGTCCTTGATAGAAACCCCAAAAATTACTTTGCAGAAGTGGAACAGATCGCATTCAGCCCCGCTCACCTTGTGCCCGGAATTGAACCGTCTCCCGACAAGATGTTGCAAGGTCGTCTTTTCTCCTATTCTGACACTCACCGTCATCGTCTGGGTGCGAACTACTTGCAGTTCCCTGTAAACTGTCCGTACCGCGTGAGTGCCAAGAACTACCAGCGTGATGGACCCCAGAATGTTACTGACAATCAGCAAGGTGCCCCCAACTACTTCCCCAACTCCTTCAGCGGTCCCGTTGAGTGCCCGCGCACCAACCGCCTGCAGCCAGTGGAATCCGTCACCGGCGACATCAAGCGCGCCGATAGCGGCCAGACCGAGGATAACTTCACTCAACCGGCCATCTTCTGGAGCCATGTCCTCAACGAGGATGAGAGGTCACGCTTAGTTGCCAATATTGTCGACCATCTCAGAGGAGCAGCAGGGTTCATCCAAGATAGAGCTGTCAAGAACTTCTCTCAAGTAAATGGTGATTTCGGCAAGCGTTTGAAGGAAGGCCTGTCCAAGCATAAGCGTTACCATGCAAATCTGTAAACTTATTACTTGGATATTCCAAAAAAAAAACCTCTTTCCTTTTTCCTAAGTTTCCAACTCAAAAATGTTATAGATATTCTTAAAATTACAGCCATCCAAAGCAACTTAAGAATTAATTAATTATTTTTACACTTATACGAGGGTAAGTAAAAAATTAACCGCACTTTGTCCATCTGTTTTTTTTTTCATTGTTATTAAATTCATATTTTGCCGTTTACTCTTAGATTCGTATTGATGAATCCATGTATCATCACCGTTGAACTTTAACCTATTTGGTCTCCTGAAAGCAACCCTATGAGAATGAAGATTCACCTCTGATGAAGAAGTAAAGACACCGGTGCATTTATGGCTCGCAGTTCAGCCTAAAACATTTTTTATGAGGCAATACGAAAGCTTATTGACAGATGGATAGTGTATTGAAAAGCAAGGAGATTGTCTCGAAAAATGTTGAATTTGTCTTTTCTAAAAGTTGATTAAAATAAATTCTACAGTCAGTGCGGATAATTTTCGACTCACCTCATTTTATACAGAAATAATTTAAATAAACAGAAATAGTTTTTCAGGAAATAATTTAATTACAATATTCAAGCGAAGGATTATTTTTACAAGTTTTTTTTATTTCAATCTTTTGTCTTACTGAATCTTGTTATAATATATAATACTTGTAGTGTATGTTTTCAAACGTATATGCATTAAGTTTGATTGATTTAAGGGGTTTTGTTGATGTTATGTGTTCAATGGAATGCATCACTAATTTGTAATAAAATGAATATGTATCTATAAGAGTGTTTTCTTTCTTGTCCTGATGTAAATATCGATAAAATACAGTAGTTGAACATTGGCTATGCACTAATATATTTGCCAATAAAATAATTTACTTATTCAATACAACAGTACCTTCATAATTCACATTACTTAAATTTGAGATATGTATGAAAAGTGTACTTGTATTTTAGCACTATATAATCTCTACCCATCTCATCTTAGCATGCAGTCGATGTGATGCGATGTGATGTGATGTGATGGTATTGTATATTTTTTACAGGAATTTTAATTTGCAGTGAAAATATCAGGAGAGGGATAGTTTTGCTGCATTTGAAATTTTCTATAAAAGTACTAGTTTTTGCTGGACTCTTAGAACTCCAGGCCATACGCCGCTTTATAACTATATTTCTGCACTGCGAGTCATGTCACATATCCCGTGATGTCGGTCCTTAAGTCCGTCGTCGCTCTTATACTTTTTACACTCAGGTGTGTCGGCACCGGAGGAGTCCGTATAGGCAGTTTCTTCTTCGTCACTATGTGACGTCACGCTTATTTGGTCCCTCATAACAACACGGGTGATGGTGGGTTCGACTTGTTGAATTCAACTTTACTGAACTATCCACAAAAAAAATAAACAAAGCTAAAATAATAATTTAAAAACATCAATGGCAAGGACAAATCGAAGTACACCAACGATGAAGTGAGTCTTATACGAAAGTTAATCCTAAAGTAAACTCTCAACAATAGTTCCGTTTGGATCCCAACACAACAAAAAAAGTCCCTATCCAGCGCGATCTACACTAAAAGATCAAAATCATCTTTATTTTTTTATGAGTTCACGTATTGCCGAAGAAGGAACTACTCAAAGGGACTTCTCCGGTGGCAACACACCTATGTAAGTGTGAGAATAATAGTAGTGACGGCGGACTTAAGATCCGGTATCACGGGAGAATGAAAATGACTCGCAGCGCAGTATTTTTTATTAAGTCCTGGAGTTCAAACAGACAGCAAGTTGCCAGTGCTTTCACGAAAAATTTCAGGCAACATAACTATGCTTCGATGCCGCTAGATCAGAGTAGCTAATGGGTTCGAAGATGAACCGATGTAAGACTGAGTGGAGTTCCCTTCGGAAATTATTGACTCGATTATCATCGCAGTAACACAGAATGTACTCTGCAGATTGATCCAGATGGCCGTAAAAATTACAACAGGGTGAAGGAACAAGAAAGCTCCCATGGCCAGAGAGAAATTGGGTAGTCCAATAGTTTGGGTGTACCCACGGAAAGCTCTTATAAACAGAATCCTTGATCTATTAGTTTAGAGCAGAGTTAGCCAACCTTTTAAGCCGCGTACCAAAACCGTTATTGGGTAAAGGCTCGCGGGCAGCACGTGTATTTTTTTATTTCATATTAAAATTTAAATGCCTGAAAACAAGGTAACGTGCTACATTTTTTTCTGATTTAAAAAGCGTTATTTTATTTTCGTAACCCTATCACTATTATCGCCCTATATTGATGGGGTGTGTCTCGAACAGGGGATGGGTGTTATAAAATGAGCCCAGACCTTTTGATAGTTTCTTTCTTAAATGTATTTTCTGCCATTTATCTTAAGATATACGTGTATTTGCGATTTCGGAATTTATGTATGTACATAATATGTTGCTATCAATTAACTTATGTTTATTTATTTACTATCGCAACAGCACTGTATCAATTGTACCATCAGCTTGCTAATATGTTAGGCTGCTACAAAGCGCCACCAGAACACCTCTGGAAATCGGACCCGGAACCCTTGGTTCGTGAGCCAAACAACTTAACCCCTGAATCATAAGGGTTGTCAAATTCTTACATTGATTTTTATTTTATTTAAAAGACAATTTTATGAAACACTGTTTAGAGAGCAAAATATCTTCAAGAGCGCACTAGGGTCTCGAACAAACGATGATTAAACAAATCACGGCTAGCAGCTAACCTTGTGGGATTATTGCTATGTGGCAATTTCTCCCAATCAACCAAAAAGATGTTTATAAGGCTTTAAGTGAAAGCCAGACTGAAAACTTTTTTTAAAAATAAATCTGGGTTCCGGCGGGAATCGAGCCTGCAACCTCCGGATCAAAAGACAGGATATAAAATAAATATGTACGTACGTATATTGTGTTTTCTTACCTATTACACGTATAAAATAAATAGATACCTATTACACGTATAAAATAAATATGTACGTACGTATATTGTGTTTTCTTTGTGATAAATATTAGGTCCTTACATATGAAATTGGCGTTTTGTTTGGGAGGAACATAAAGTTGATTTTTTTTTAATATAATATATTTATTTAATCAAAGTATGTACCATTGCTATCTATGCACTTTTGCCATCTCATAGGTAGTTCATCGATCCCTTTACTAAAAAAACCATTCGGACGGGAATCAATAAAATCTTTGAAGTCGGTTTGGACTGCCCCATCGGAGTTGAATTTTTTCCCTTGCAAGAAGTTATCCAAATTTCGAAAAAAATAGTAATCTGTTGGGGCAAGGTCCGGAGAGTACGGTGGATGTCTTAGACATTCCAATTGAAGCTCTTCTAATTTGGTAGCCGTCTGTTGTGCAGTGTGTGGTCTAGCGTTATCATGAAGCAGCAGTGGCCTAGAGCGATTAACCAGCCTCGGTTGTTTAGCAGCTAGCTTTTCCATCATGGTTTGCAGTTGCTGACAATAGACATCTGCCGTAATCGTCTGGCCAGATTTAAGAAAGCTGTAGTGAACGACACCAGCACTAGTCCACCAAACGCTCACAAGTAACTTTTTTGGAGTCAATTTTCGCTTGGGGCATGGTTTGGCTGGTTCGGCAGGGTTCAGCCATTGCGATGAGCGCTTCCGATTATCATACAGGATCCACTTTTCATCACAGGTAATGATTCGATTCAAAATCCCTTCATTATTGTGCCGGTTGAGTAATGCAACGCAGCAGTCAACGCGCGTTTGTTGATTTGCTTCACTCAATTCGTGAGGTACCCACCTTTCAAGCTTTTTCACCTTGCCAATTTGCTTCAAGTGGATTAAAACAGTTTTATCACTAACATAGCCTTCAATTCTTCATTATCAACTTTCTCCACGGGGCTTGTTCTGCAGGTCGAAATTTCCAGAACGAAAACGTTGGAACCAAAAACGCACTGTGTTTTCTTTTGCGGCACCGTCGCCATACACATCATTAATCCTTCGAGCCGTTTCTGCAGCACTGGTGCCACGGTGGAACTCGTACTCGTAAATAACGCGATATTTCAAGTTTTCCATTTTGTAAACTGAGTGACGCAAAGAAAAAAAACAATTGAGGAAAAAACAAATGAATTATAATTTTCGAAACACAAATACTTGAGTAAATAGCTGTATAAATTTTAATTTGGAATTCCTAACCAAAGAGAAGATATTTGAGATCAAAGTTGCCAGTACGGCAAAACGCCAATTTCATATGTAAGGACCTAATATGTACGTACGTATATTGTGTTTTCTTACCTAGTACACGTATAAAATAAATAGATACCTATTACACGTATAAAATAAATATGTACGTACGTATATTGTGTTTTCTTACCTATTACACGTATAAAATAAATAGATACCTATTACACGTATAAAATAAATATGTACGTACGTATATTGTGTTTTCTTACCTAGTACACGTATAAAATAAATAGATACCTATTACACGTATAAAATAAATATGTACGTACGTATATTGTGTTTTCTTTGTGATAAATATGTACGTACGTATATTGTGTTTTCTTACCTAGTACACGTATAAAATAAATTGATACCTATTACACGTATAAAATAAATATGTACGTACGTATATTGTGTTTTCTTTGTGATAAATATGTACGTACGTATATTGTGTTTTCTTTATAATGTTTTACTATATAACATATAATATAATATATGAGTTTAGGTAAAATTTAAATAAGATTTTTGTAAAAATCTTATTTTTTCATGTTGGAAATGTAGAGGGTGTCGCTATGAGTCAACTATTTTTTATTATTATTTATTTCATGATTTATAAAAATACCGCTCGTTAGCCGCGCAAAACACCCTGATAGGTCACATTGGTTATGCCTGATTTAGATAAACAACGCTGCATGTCAGCCACTTTAGACTATATATTTTATAATTATCTTAATATGTTTTTGTAAAAAGTCCTAACTCTTAGTGATAAGCAGAGAATAATAAAGACGATTTTAGTTCAGAGAATGAATTCCACAAGAATTCCATACATAGCTCTGCATGGGGTGCCGGATGGACGGTACCCGCCAGGGAGACCCCCGATACGATGGAGAGATAGCTGGAGCTCAGCATCACAGGACAAACCTGCAGTTACAGACTCTTGAGTCTATAGAAAGTTTAAGAAGAAGATTTTAATTTCTTAAGGGGGTATTCTACTCTAGAGGCGTGAATATCGGGCGTTTTTTAAAACTAAAAACATTTTTCGCACGCATTTTTTTACAGTTTGTTTATTGATGATTTGAGAATGTACGAAAAAGTTTTGAGATTATTGTCCGAGTCATACTAGTTCGGCGTAATTCCCGCCTCATTTATAGCTATAACTTCGTAAATATTAAGAATTTTAACATTTTCTTCTGAGAACATATTCTTAAAGATCTAAACTTGAAAAATATGCAAAAAAATGTTTTTTTTTTCAAATTCCTAGAGTAGAATACCCCCTTAAGCTAAAATATATTATAAGTTATTTATAGTGAAAGCATGAACATTGTAGAGGTTTTCGGTTTCAAGGCTTTCACCTCATCATCAGGGGAGCACAAACAAGTCTTATTTGTGCTCCACTGATGATGAGGTGAAATCCTTGAAACCGGTAGGGTTATACCTTTACAAAAAGTGAAATAAACAATGTTTGATAAAACAAATTACAATGTATTATATGTAATTTAAGCATACATATCATACGCTCTTACACTTTCTATTGAATATATAGGTTTTAGTCTGATGTCCTCGCGGCCGAACTCGCTCTCTATGGGGGGGGGTGTATTTCAGGATATATGGAAATACTATGTTGTTGTCAATAAACCTATATTTATTTTATTATTTATTCACAAATCAATGGTCCATAAGGCTCTTATTCCTTAGATACATTTGCAAAAGGGGGGTGTGAGATAATTGTGACGTTTTATCCTGTAAATTATCTACATGATACACTGTATTGTAATTTATTATAATAAATCTCCCAAATAAAATGTCGAAGAAAGTGCATATTGTTCAACGTCGCCATCTACTCCCGACATGACAACTCAACTCACGCTTTACATGTTATATTATTGTATAACACTTTCGTTATATACAGTACAACTTGGCGGGCTTATTGCCGTGTGGCGATCTCTTCCTACTAACCGGAAAGATGTTAAAGAGGCCTAAAATGAAAGCCAGACTGGAACCCTTATTAAAAACAATCTGGTTTCAATGGGAATCAAAAACGCAAAGGGTAGGAAGTCAGACGTTTTACCAACCAGGGCATGGTACTGTTCCGAGATAATTAAGAAAATCATCCCGTCGCTTTCTATATGGCAAGCTTGTGAGGATTTTTTGAACTATGAAATGCCCGTTTGCTAAAAGGACAACTCAAAATCGCACAAAAATATTAAAAAATTTGACCAAAGGTTGCCATTGTTAGATACGCATTATCTATTATTTTAATTGATAAACTTCTACAACGCCGTCTAATGAAGTTCGTTGTAGCATTTCTCAAATATTGTAGAAAATTTCCAATACTTTAAGGTAAAGGAAGTTCATTCTTAGATCCACACTTGTAGATCTCGATATGCCTCTATCTGGTGATTTATGCTCGATACCCAAATGATTTTCGTTGACTACGAAACACATCACAGAATTGTCATCTAGTGCTAATTCAGAGTGCGTTTTATGTTCCAGGCTGATTTTGCTTGGCCGCCATTTTTATTTGGATGTCATTTTTCAGTTCATATTTGACAGTCGTGGAGAGTGGTTAATAATAATTTATTATGGAGCATCGAACTTCGCAACAACGTGTTGAAGTTATTAAAACATTTGATTTAAATAATTGTTCAATTGTGAATACGCGAAGAAAATTGCGTGTTTTTATTTTGTTTAAATCATGTGCCAAGCAAGTCAACCATTCAGCGTGTAATAATAATGAATAATTTTGAAAATGTGCATGCACTGGGAGATAAAACAAAGTCTGGGCGACAACGTAGCCAACGTACGCCGGAAAATATTGATGCAGTGAGGCAGTGTTGATCAACATCCGTGCACCTCTCATCAACGCCGTGCACAAGAATTGGGAATGTATCCATCATGTTTGTTATAAATTATCAAAAAAGATTTGCATTTTTATCCTTATAAAATTCAATTGACACAAGAGCTACAGGAAAATGACCATAAACGGCGGCGAGATCGGATTGCTCGGGTTTTACAGGTCGGTATTGACGACCACCATTTGTGGCAAAAAATCATCATGAGCGACATGGCACATTTCGACTTGGCTGGCTTTGTTAATAAACATAATAGCCGCTATTGGGGCACTGAAAATCCTCAATCGATACACCAACGACCATTACACCCTCGTAGAGTGACTGTATGGTGCGCCACTTGGGCCGGCAGCATCATTGGGCCATATTTATTTGAGGATGCTAGAGGCAATGCTGTAACAGTTACTGGTGATCGCTATCGTGACATGTTGGTAAACTTGTTTGTGCTCGAATTGGATCAATTGGGCCTACAGTAAATGTGGTTCCAACAGGACGGTGCCACATCACACACAGCTCGTGCTACGATGCAAATTTTGCAAGAAAATTTTCCCGGCCGAATAATGTCAAAAAGTGGGGATTATCGACTAGCCCCCACGATCCCCTGATTTGACCGCCCCCGATTATTTCCTATGGGTGTACTTGAAGGGAAAGGTATACACCAACAAAACAACCACAATCCCGATGCTTAAGGATAACATTCGAAAATAAATTGCTGAAATGACACCAGAAGTCTGCGAGAATGTTATGAAAAATATGCTTGAAAGAGTTTGCGTTTACGCCACAGCCAGAGGCGGCTACTTGACCGACATTATATTTCATACATAATGGTAAAGACCATATAATCAATCAATTAAATATAAATTATAAAATTGTGTTTTATATAAAAGTTATTAACAAAAAAACATCGGCCTGGAACATAAAACGCACCCTGTATAGATATATCTCGGTTGGCTATCGGCACTAATTTAATTCTACTACACTTTCACTGTATATAATATAAAGTGCCGGGTTAATTGCCATGTAGTAATCTGTTCTTGGACGTGGACATTTGTTCTTGAGACTATAAGGCAGAACGAGATATTGAACAAGCCAACAGTTACAAAAGTAAACAAAGTCAATTGGGGCACTAAAATGCACTTGACTAAAATGCATATATTCAAACTAAGCAATATCAAGATCTGATAAAATGTCTCAGCGTATTAAAGACAGCATTGATATATGAAAGTGTGGAAAATAAATTAAAATACTTATAAAGAGAGATCTAAGCTATTCCTTGTTTAAGCTAACACAAAACAATCTGTCTGGTACATTGAGAGATATTTTTGATGTGAATTTTCACTGGCAATCTGATTGTTCAGGAGCCGCCATAGAAATATCACATCAAATATTACCCACCTCTCTTAAAGAGGGGTCAACTTCATGCAGGTTCAGAGGGGCGAATAGGTCTATAATCACTGTCTTGTATTGTATTTCAATGCCTATTTCAAGAGCCATGAACTTCATAAATATGAGCTGGACTGTCTTCACACCTCGCACGTTGTATATTATTCCGATATTTTTGGAAATTTTACATACGTGTATATCTTTTATCAATTTATATGTAATTTCCATCGTTTGGGTATAAATACTTAAAAGGATGCAACCCGCAAAACAACTTTTTACTAGAATGCCTTCTTCGAAATAAGAATAAGTTTCAAGCTGATGAAATATTTGGATAAAAAATTACTTTTTTATTCTTCGAGTTATAGTCCTTAACATCGCAACAGCAAAAATAGCAATCATCACTGTTACATATTGAACCACTTCTTTAGTTTATAATATCCCGCCTTATTAGATAAATTTGGAACAACCAATTTATTACATGAAGAAGAATTCAACCTCGAAGTTATGCTTCTCTCTGAAGGTACATCCTTTAGACACAAATTCGAAAGATACAATGGAGACATTATATTAAAGGGCTTACAATGGAGACATCTTATTAAATAAATCCATTCACGACACTTAAGCAGTGTAGACTTTTTAGAAACAAACCAATATAACAATATTAAAGATTATCAAATATCAGCCTAGCAACTGCATTGAAAACAGACTGGAGTCTAGAAATTTGTGAATCAGGCAAACCAGAATAAATTAAGTTATAATAATCCAAACGCGGTACAATAAATAAATTATGAGAGCTTTATTTCCATTGTTGGAAGACATCGATGTACAAATTTAACTCTAAAACTATAGAAATCTGAATAAACCGTTTAACCAATTTGTCTATCGAAGGAGAGCTTAATATTAAGACAGACACCAAGAAATTTGATACCATCTTTCGGAAAGATACTAACACCCATAACTGATCAAGCATCCCCATCAAGAATATGCCGTCTACGCGGCGAAGCCACCCAGATACATTCCATTTAACTTGGACATCCAGTTTGAGACTTTGGGAATGCTGTTAAAAGTATCGTATTTCAGAATATTTTTTTCACTTGGATCACAACTTATAAAATGCAAAGCATCATCCACACAAACCTGAGACTCAAAATCCTCCGTGCAAATGAGATCACTGATATGATTTATATAGAACAAAAAGCAGCGGCCCCAATACCAATCCTTGTGGTATACCATACTTTTCAATATCCTGAGAAGATTATTCGCTATTGATAACAACAGATTGCCTTCTATTTGACAGATAAGATTAACCCCAGGTGAGGGCGCAGCTTGAAAACACATACTCATCCCTTTATACATCGATAAGGGATAATCACTGTATTTCAAAATTGAGAATGGTCTCAACGTATGTTCATCGCTTCTCATAAGTAATGCCTCTCAGAAACGGGTCAGAAATATACAAGGGGAAGATCTGATTGAGAACTTTAAATACACACAGGCTAGGAATTCCATCCAATTTCGGAGTTAATTGTCAATAGTCACTAAACGTATTTTCTCTGATGCCGCGACATAAAAAACCGAGATCAATCCATCTTTCCATTTTCTAATCGATCCGTGGTAATTCGTGGCAAGAACAAGCTTAGGAGAAGAAAATAAACATCGGGAAGCAGGAGGCGCGTGGGCCGGTGTATTAATACCAGCGCGCCGGGAGCGAGTCGGGGCTCAGTGCTCCTCCCGCGCGCTTCACGACCACACGCCACAGCACAGGTGAGCGCCCAGCCTCTTCCTAAACCTCGGCCTGTCGTCTCCTTCGGCCAAACCTTCTGCTGCCGAGCAGCGCGTCGTCTCTTGATCACTGCCCGACACTGCAACAACTCCTATATCTAACGAGTGATAGTTTTTTTTAACAAGTTTATAGACCCTTGTGATCCAGTCTCTTCAGTGAAATCAATTTGCGATTCGGTAATACTTAAAGCTATTTTAAAATCGAGCAATAAATAAGATGATCCATGCGTATCAATTGAGATAACATAGTATGTAGAAGGATATTTAAACCAAAATCGAACCCTCAATAATCGAGTCATCAAAACGTATGATTTTAAAAACTTAACTACTTTATTTAAGTTTGAACAGGTGGTTTAAGGGTCGAAAGAAGGATAAAATTTATAATTTTTAAGTCTCAAGTATTATGTCAACCAAAATATCTAATAAATTTTACATATAATATATGAAAAAAATAAGGTTTTATACTTTCATACAAATGTTTTTGATTGAGTATATCATTCGATTATTCTTTATGGTTTCATTTCGTATAGTAATGAAAGATTTGCTTAGCAAATAGAATTACAGATACAATGTAAAATAATCTAATAGACCCTTTTATGAAAAAATTTAAAGAAGTAGTAAGAATGTTTTCTAGAATCGATTAAAATATTCTCCATTGATTCGTTTCTATTAGTTACCAGATGGTTGACATTAACAATGTAGCTACTGTAAATAGGATATAAACTATTCCACTCGTACTTTGAATGAATTATGTACTCCAGTACCGGTATAATAAAAAATAACTAAATTGATGAAATGTCATATAACTCCGTTCCGCACATATCGGCTATTTTAGTGACCTGATTGTTTTAGTTTACAAATTTATAACTGACACAGCGCCAGCCTCGGAAAATTAAAGATTTTCCCGCCATTTGCATCCCTGCGTAATTTTATTTCTTTCCTCTTTACGGGCAGTGTGTTGAGCTCACGTTTCCGTGACGCATAGCTATTTCTACTCCACTTGAATATCAGTTTCACTCAATGAGCGAAGTTTAACAGAATTGAGAGCACACACGCTGCCTGCATGTGTATATTTATTTATTATTACTTTCATGTATTGTGCCCATAATATATATACATATACAATATACAAGTATATATTTTTGCGCAATTATCTATGAATGCATGTATGCAACTATGCGTGAACGCTCTCACATTAACATGGTTGTGTACGTATAAGCGTTTGTGTATGATATGTGTGAGTGTGCGTGCGTAAGTGAGCATGCGTGTGCATGTATGTGTGCGTGTGTGTGTGTGTGTGTGTGTGTGTGTGTGTGCGCGCGTGTGTGTGTGCGTGTAGACATTGCACATATGATATATTGCATTCTTGAGACGTATAAAGATGGATATATTTTTTTAATATATTGAAAATATTTATATAAATTTGTACACAATGTTTAAAATAAATCGTAATAGTATTTTGAACACATGATACGAAAAAATCTAGTCAATTACAAGTAATGAAAATAACAAAAACAATTCTGCACAAAATTCTAATTGAAAATCCTGCCCTTAATTTTCTTAAATTAAATATATATATATATATATATATATATATATATATATATATATATATATATATATATATATATATATATATATATATATATATATATATATATATATATATATATATATATATATATATATATATATATATATATATATATATATATATATATATATATATATATATATATATATATATATATATATATATATATATATATATATATATATATATAAAAATAAATATATTATATAATTAAATTTTGCAATACATATTTTTATTTGAGTATTTAACGTCTCGTAATATGTATACGAGTATATGTAAAAGCTTTACGTTGAATATTTGTTTTTTTTTTGTATTCACATTAGAATTGTTAAATTAACACGTTTAATCTAACTCAATCTTAACAATTAAACACAAATGATTGAAAGGCAACTCTCTAAATAAATATACGTATTTAAATACAAAAATCAGTCATTGTGCCAAAATTTAAGTTGATACCTCGTTTTATTATGTTCCCTGGAATATTTACTACGAGAAAAAAAATAGCTTGTCAAAAATGACACTAACTTTTTCTTAATTTTTTTTATCATAGTTAAGTAGAAATTTGTAGATACATTACTTTCATAGTAAATGTGTATACGAGTATACGCCAATATATTTTTACCGACATGAATAAAGATAGAATATAATATGAATATAGAATAAAATGGATATTTAATCTTTTATATTGTTATATACACACAGTATTTTTTGAACGAATCAAAATATAAGTCGTTTTTGTTTTCATCATTAATTATTGGATTTCAACAACGATTACCTTTTTTAAGTCTTAAAATTTTGTGTTCAAGTTTTATACAATCAATTCCAATCATACCACGTGCATTTTGTCAGTTTTATACAATCAATTCCAATCATACCACGTGCATTTTGACAGTTTTATACAATCAATTCCAATCATACCACGTGCATTTTGACAGTTTTATACAATCAATTCCAATCATACCACGTGCATTTTGACATTACTTTGTATGTGAGATACACTTGGATACTTTTTTTTCTTCCTTTCTTTTACGAAGCAAATAATACATATATTATGTTAAAAATGTAATTATTATAAATCATCGATTAAAGGTATAAAAGTTGAAGGTGATTTGTTTTGTTTTCTGAACAAAATATATACTAAGCGATATATTTTCTTTCAATTTTCTAGTCTCAATTTCAGATAACTCATCTTGTCAATTTAAAATGAACTATTTATTATAATGGTTTTTTTTCTTTTGATGAATATATTTTTTATTAATGCTCTTATTGAGTTATTGAATTTGAACACTACAAATATTCGCTAATAGAAAAGTTTTACATGTATTAATTAGATTGATTTGTGTGAGATATGAAACCATTGAGAAAACACACAATTGCAATTTAAGAATTTAAAAATAAAGCCCCAAAGCTTCGAAATTTTCTGAGATCGAAAGATTTCATGTATTTTTTTTAGAAATTCATATTAAAAACAAAACTGAATTTATCTAAAATTCTAGTAGAATCTCTAGTATTCTTTTGACTCAATAAAGATTCATATTATAGTAGAATCTCTAGTATTCTTTTGACTCAATAAAGATTCCTATTATCAAGTCAAATATACATACATATGATATTATAATTACGATGGATGCGTTAAATTAAGTTTGTAAGAAAAAAATGTTGATTGATGCAGTACATAATGAATGTGTCTCTTACTTCAAAAGCATGAAAAGTATCCTTTGATGATGGCATTGTTGATAATTTAAAATAAGTGGCATTGTAGACATTTGAAGGTTGCGTTGCGTCAGGTCTTGGTACCCGATAGGCGGTCCATCACGAGGGAATGTTTGGGAAAGCGATAAATTTATCCATCCACATCTGTAGTGAACGAGAATAGCCCGCTGGATATGACCTTTAGCCGTTGCCCAGGAGAGGCTATCTTTGTCCCGTTCAGCACTCTTCTATCGCTTGCGCCTCGGAATATTCACTTCGCTTGTGACCTATTTCATTTACTGTTTTTTGTTTCATTTTGTTTTTCACATGTACAATACTTGAATGCGTTTTAATGTTCTGCTGGCGATTCTTGCAATTGTTTGTATTTTTCATATTTTTATCACTAGAATGAACGAATAAACACTGTTCAATATGGCAATACTTTATTTCTTAGCAGTTACTTTTTCCATTTAAAAATAATATCTTGGTAAATTCTCTGAAATTGTTTAAAAAACGAAATTAGTTAATCTTTTAAAATTTTAAAAAATGTTCTAAATACGAGTATAAAGTGTTCTTTTACGTGTATAATATTTTTTGGCGACATTCTTTTTATATGTATGAGAAAATATTGAAAAATAATTGTATTCCATTATTATTATGTACAATATCATAAAAACAACATCGCGAGCTTATTGCCCTGTGGCCATTTCTTTCTTTAATATCTCGTCTTATTCGTCTCATGAGAACCATCTAAACTCATAATTTGTTTCTTTCTTGAATCTTTAAGACGCTTGTTTCACTTTGTGGGGTAATTTTTATAAATTAAAAAAAAACACTTTAAAACACTTTTTTTAAAGTCACACAGATTAAACATCAATTTTAGCCCACGTCTTCAGCTGTTTGGCTTTTTAATATCCTATGTGAAATAAAACTTGTACGTATTTGAAATATTATTCAATCAATCAAATAAACAAAAATACTCCTAAATTATTTCATGTGTGTGCCAAAATTGAAGAAAAATTCCGTTATTTTCTTTAGTTTTTTTTTTGTTTTTGGCAAAACAATTCTGAGTTTTTTCCCAAGACACAGAAAAAAATATACACAACGTTTTTATCCCGTTCATTATTATTGCAGTTTTTCAATTGCATTTAATTATATTTTATATTGCAAGTCGCATTTTATTACACTTTGTGTTTTTATTTTTTAAACCTAAAAATAATATTTGTCCAACAAATTAAAAAAATATTAATATTTCTTAGGTATTTTTAATATTGATTTTTTTAAATGAAATCATGATAGATCAACGAGACGCTGAAATGCGAGCATCTTGCGGAAAATGTTATCAAGTCACTCCAATCATGAATTTACGCTACGTTCTAGCAGAAATTTCCTATTGGATTTTCCCGTTCTTCATTTTTATATAATAATTTACTATCCGTACTGTTAGACTCTGCAACGTGTTGCCGATTAGTGTAAGATTCACGTCTTTGTTGGTATACTTCTAATAGCGATTTACAAAATATTAAATATCTCTAATGGGGCATGTTTTATCCGATTCCACAATCACCTGTCGTCTTTCTTTCCCCCAACGCTACCGATTTTCCATTAATATATGACATTTTTAAGATTTTAAAATATTTTGTAACTTATATGTTACCGTTACCTTATAAAAATGAATTCTAATTGAAACATATTTCCACCTAGCAAAAAGCTGTCAGATATTAGTTGGTAAAATAAAGTATAATTAACCCATAAATAATACAAGGAAATAAAAGTAATTAAAAAATTGTAGCTATTAGTTAACAGTAAAAAGATTCGTATTCTGGTTAGTTACAATTATAACCCTTGCAGAAACCTGTTAAAATTATTATATATACGGTTATATTTGATTTTTCTTTAAATATTTTAAATACTTTTCCATGTTCAGTATGGAGATTCAAATGAACTATGTGACTTTCTAACCTATGGAAATAAATAGATAACATTTGATTTGACGCACTAATAACTATTACCCGCTAGAAAAGATGAATATTCTTTGCAGTTTATATTTTAACAGCTTCGATTTCATTGGTGTATTGCATAAACAATATTCGAGATATTATTATTTTGAGGTCGGTAATGACCATGGATGAAATAAATAAATATTAAGGTTACATATTATTTGAAAAATTTCATGAGATTTTTATTCATCATCCTGAAGTATTTTATAGTTTTCGATTATTTAGAAAGATTAATAAGTTCCATGTTATATCTTCCACTACACGTGTATTCAAGGCAACATGTTACGTGGTTTTTTTTAAATCATAATAAGAATCATATACCGTAAAAGGAATACAAATTACCAGTTTTCTATCCATATGTAAAGTAAGATTTTAGTAAATATTATTTTGATATTACATTTCTGAGTATCGCTCATTATTAAAATCTCAAAATAACTTAAGGTAACATAATACACAGCATTAACGTAGCTCAGTTCCTCAACAATGCGTGTCAAATGCCTTTTTCAAAATAACTTAAGGTAACATAATACACAGCATTAACGTAGCTCAGTTGCTCAACAAAATAACTTAAGGTAACATAATACACAGCATTAACGTAGCTCAGTTCCTCAACAATGCGTGTCAAATGCCTTTTTCAAAATAACTTAAGGTAACATAATACACAGCATTAACGTAGCTCAGTTCCTCAACAATGCGTGTCAAATGCCTTTTTCTTAAATTTTCCACACGTCTTAAATTAAACTTTCTGTTACATAATATTTTCACAATTGTAAATTTATGATGATTATAAGCAGTCTATATGTTCAAAATGTGACACTTGGCGTGTGAAATTCGTCTCGTGGAAACAATTAATGTCGTCTACTATATATTTCATAGTTTATAATCGTTTAACATAGATTACGCAACGCGCATTAAAATAAATGTAAATACGTTTCAGAACTTCTTATTCTTATTCTACATGTGCAAGGGTGTGGGCTGAAAAACATCTGGTGTCCCTTTGGCTGGGCTCGCCCTATATTGGTGGGGTGTATCTTGGCCGGGGAAATGTTATTAGATGAACCCAGACCCTTTGATAGCTTCTGTCTTTAACGTATTATCTGCAATGTATGTGTTCTTGAAGTATATCTAAATGTATTATGTATATACTATGGTGCTATCAATAAACCTATATTTATTTATTTAGAACACTATATACTTGTCCGAATTACTTTTCAATTCTAATAGGATTTAAGAACATCGATAATGGATGATATTTTTAAAATTTATCTTTTCACCGTATATTAATTATGTATAACATACTGTTTTCACCCTACAGTAGAGATGTGAAAGATGTGTTTAAGTTATATTAAAACTACATACAGTAAAACATAAAATACGGCACCATTGACGTCCATTGCGTACAGTTTTTTATAATATGGGTAAGATCACAAAACGTCACTTTTGGTACATAATGTGATAAAAGTGCAGCATAGATTGATTGATCAAAATACACTATACAAAGACAATGTTGATAAACTAATGCTTCTTATAATGGGTTTCAACGAACATGTTTTTAAAATTGCCGTACTTTATTAAAAAAAGTAAAAAGAGGTGAATTATCTTTAAGAATTTTCCCCTACACATTAATTATTACATTAAAAACTTTTAATTTATGTGTTCATGTTTCTTGATATATACGAGCAATGTATTAATTTTTTACCTATATTAATTTTTTGTACCCATTCCTGTAAACTTTCTTATTAGAAACATTAATTTTAATAAATTTTCAATAGAATGCCATTTTTAAAACTAATTAACAGACATGCAAACGATCAATATTCTCATAAAAGTTTTTTTTTAAGAATTGCACAATAATCAGCACCATATTTTAAATCAAAGAATTTTATTTGCTGACCGCCACATACGAGTATTGAGCATGATCATCATTTTAAATACAACGATTACTAAATATTATTTATAAATACTTTATGTGTGGTATCTCGAAAACAATTCAAACGAATGATTCGCAGTGATGTGTTCTTTAATAATATTATTGAACATTTGCCAGTTTAATTTATTTTACCCATCTTCTGGCATTTTCAACACCAACATTTATCAGGCTGACTTCAAAGCGTGTATTATGTTTTGAGGACTTTTGTCCTGTACCTGTCTTTTGTTATACGAGTAAATAATCCCCTTAGGTGAGATATTCTAACTCACCTAAATGGCGCTTGGTTCATTCTGATTATAAATTAAAGGTTAGGTTAGGTTAGGTTGGGTTAGGTTAGGTTAGGTTAACAGTATTTTAGTATATGATTTTTTGTCGCATATAGACATTTAATTTAGTTTATCGTCCATTGCACTCTTATATGAATATAAGAATTAAAAATATTACTTATTAAATCAAATAGTAATTGTCTTCGATCTAAAAGTCTGTCATCAATATATGCGGAGGGAATTTTATTTTATTTTAAATTTATTTTAAAATGTCACTAAGATAAAAGGTATATCAGAAGAAAGGTTTTTTTTCTTAAACATTTTATAAAAAATATTGTCTTTCTAAGAGTAAAATATTCGTAATTTGCGAAAAGATTCATTTTCGTGCTCAAATATTAGCGGCATATTACAATACAGCATTATTTTAGTTGTCTAAATAAACATTTCTAGAAATTTAAACTATTATCAATGGTTTTATTTCTTAATATGAGTGGGTTAATAAACAATACACGTTTATGAAATATACGATAAAAACTTTTTTTTTTGCTTAGTCGCTCCACGTTTTGCTTAGACGCTCCACGTATATTTAAAAAAATTTAAGCAAAATAGTATCGCACTAAATATAATCGAAAAATCAATAAAATATCAATAAAAATATTTGTTACAGGGTATGCAATTAATATTTTCCGGGAAAATTATTATACTTAAAAATATATTAGATGTACAATATATTAACTCTTAATGACTAAGTGTGAAAGGAAAAGTTAAAGTGATATATGGGGTGAGTAATGAATAAATATTAGAGCAATTCTGCTATATATGTAGTATTTTCTCAGATGATGGAAGACTTACTACGAAAGTTATCGAACGACGTGTAGTAAAAAAAAAAGAAAAAGAACAATCCACAGCAATATTCTTTGTGGTTGCATTGATTCACGTGCGAATTGACTACAGAGGTCATTGGCTGATATATAATACAAATGTAGAATGATAATGTATGCGGATTGCTGTATACTTATGAGATGGTAGAGTTAGCGAAGAATGAAGATGAATTGGGTGATATATAATACAAATGTAGAATGATAATGTATGCGGATTGCTGTATACTTATGAGATGGTAGAGTTAGCGAAGAATGAAGATGAATTGGGTGATATATAATACAAATGAAGAATGATAATGTATGCGGATTGCTGTATACTTATAAGATGGTAGAGTTAGCGAAGAATGAAGATGAATTGGGTGATATATAATACAAATGTAGAATGATAATGTATGCGGATTGCTGTATACTTATAAGATGGTAGAGTTAGCGAAGAATGAAGATGAATTTCAGAGTTTGATAAGTAAAAAAAATATCAGATGATGGACGAGTTACGAGAGATATCGAACGGCGTGTAGTCGGAGGAAGCAAAGTCAATAGGGCACTAAAACACATATACCCAAACTGGACTGTAAGAAATCTGCTAACTTTGATGTATGGGTATGAAACGTGGGCGTAGAAAAATACTGAAAGAAGTCGAATAAACTATTTAGAAATGGGTGCACTGAGAAGAATATATCGGGTGACAATAACAATTTAAGGCTTATATATTAAGTAATGTGAAGAAGAGCACTGTAAGCTGATTTAGGTGTGTAGAATGAAGAAAAACTAACAAAACAAATGAGTCGTTCACAAGCCAAGTGAACCAAGTCCATTCTGGTTAGTTTTGAGTAAACTAGGTTCAAACATATTTTAATGTTTCTAATTATGTAAGGGTATGATCGCAATTTTGATAAGTGTTATATTGAATACATTTATTACACTTATTTTGTACAAAAGCATTTTTTGCTAAAAGCTTAAGTTTTTCGCACACCTTTCATGCAGTGATCTTAAATTCAATATTTTTGGACTTGGTTCTGAACCACTCAAATAAACAGTGTAGAAAAAGGCTCTAGTAAATTATATTTTAAAAGAAGAAAATATAAAATCGGAAATTTTAGCGCTCTCTCCTATCTGCCTACCCCGACAGGGAAACAGTGTGATGATATTATTGTATGTAATGATGACTAAGATGTACTCTATTATATATTATAATATATAGTACAAAAGCATACTCTACTATATATAATACGAGTATATCATATAGTAGAGTATGCCTTTGTAGTATATATTATAACATAGTATATCATAGAGTAGAGTATGCCTTTGTAGTATATATTATAACATAGTATATAATATATGCTACAATGGCATACTCTACTATATATTATAATATATACTACAAAGGCATACTCTACTATATATTATAATATATACTATTGTACAAAGGCATACTCTACTATATATTATAATATATACTACAAAGGCATACTCTACTATATATTATAATATATATTACAAAGGCATATTCTACTATATATTATATTATATATAGTAGAATATGCCTTTGAGATGACTTGTCAAGTTGTGAGTGAATTGTATAATACTCGTAATTCAAGATGCACAAATTGTGATGTTCATTGTCATCATTTTCAACAGCAACGCTTGTTATATCAATTCTGTATTTCAAATTCCTTGTTAATTTATCTCAAATAAAACCTTAATGCGTGATAAAAACATTTAATTTTCAGACTAAGGTTATAATATTTCTAGAGTTTAAGCGTTAACACTGAAAATTCGTGTTTATTCAAATATAATTGAAAATTGAAACACTGTTGAATCCCCTTAGTAGATTAAACATTGTTTCAATTTTCATTTATATTTGAATATATGATATACGTGTAGATATGGGTTATTGAACACAAAAATAGTGTGCTTTTGAAATTTATCACAATTTTTTTTTAAAGTCGTTCGAAGGAATTTGAAATTGGCTTTAGTTGATTTAACACATTATGTATGGAATGATTTTTATTGAAAAATGATGCATACAATATTTTTGTATATATTTGAATCTTTCGATATTTCTAATGCATAAATACTTTCATATTGTTTGCAGCAAAATGTCAGCTCGTTCGGGAGTGAGGGGTAGGCGCACTCGCGTCTACGATTGTAATTACAACATGGGCGAGAGCTACTACAAGCCGGCCATCGACCGTCTCGATAGGAAGCTGACTGGAAGGCCCGAGCCCGAGCTTCTCAGCGCAGGTCCTTCTCCCATGATGAGGCAGCTGGATGACCGCTACAACTCTGCTTTTGCTAATGAAGACCTAAATACTGCGAGGCGTCGTGCTGAGAAGACCATCTCCGAGGATACCCTGTTCGACTCGCGCGGTGCGCGCGCGGCACGTGGTCGCCCTCTCAGCGCTGCATTCGAGGAAGCCGAAAACGATTTTGATGATGAGGTAATTCCTTTTATTTGCTGAATTTATTCATAGTATTTCTATTAACCAACCATAAATGATCATCCATCGAATTGAACTTTCTTAGAAAGAGAAAAGTCAGTATCTAAAAACAAATTTCTAGTTTCTCGACTGGCTAGTCATGAATGAATGAATGCCTAGCCTTTATTACTTGTGATAAGTATAACAGAAAGTACAATACAATGTAGGGGATCAGGGTACTTAACGATGGTGCCACCGGAGACGATTATGTAAGCTAATTTGTGATAGACATATCCTGTTGTATACAGGGCAAACAGCTTTAGAACTTACAGCTTCTCTGCGTCTTCTTTCTCCATTGAGTCCTTGATAATTATGCAATACTATACGTCCCTATATATCTTGCGCTTTCCTCCGCCAGCTCACCGACGAGGATATTTCTGGACACTATTTTGGTCTGATTACCGTTTGTCGCTATGAACATCTCCTGAAGTATTTTATATTTTTTCATAAAAATAAAACTAAATGAGATTTATGCCTTTACTATTGTCAAAAGTACTGTTTCAAATTCTCTACATTTGTTTTTATCAACAACGCTGCAAATTAATACTTTCATTCAATAAATTTGGCAAACGCATACTGCTTTCATGTTTTACTTACATCATTTCAGCAAAACAGTTTTTCTGCTTTTCTTCTAACAAGAACAGATCGTGTGAGGAAAGAAGCATGGTATATTGAAATCAGATTTCAGAGTGTAAAAAAATCTTGGAATAAATTGCTGAAATTGAGCTTTTTAAATAAAGGAAAACATTCTATATTGACACTTACTAAAGACGAAGAAAATATATACTTTTGAAATTACGTAAGAAATTATTAAATGGTGATAAATAATTAAAAGTAAAAACACTCAGAAGAAATACTTTATTTTTTCCCGACGCTTAAACTTATATCAGCGTAGCCGTTTTTACAATCCGAGGAGGTTTCCCTCGAATATTTTATATTATAACTTGTCTTTCTTTAGAATATGACTTTGGTCCAGTGTACTTTTTATTTTTACTCGCACTACAAGCGAATCTAATTAGGTTTAAGATAATGTGGTACGAAGTGAAACAACAACACCTTACGATTGCCAACGTTATCTACGAACATTTCAAAAATAATTGAGACTTCTCGATTGTCACAATGGACTACATAATTTTGAAAGAAATAAAATTGTAAAGGTTTTCAGGCTAGTTAAATAGTTCACCTGGTAACAATACTCACACGCACTAGTTTTATGCGAGTCTCTCTGCCACGCTCTTTAACATATCCTAATGACGAATTCAAACACGATGAAGGGTACAATAAGAACGAACTGAAAATAATAAGCTGCACTGTATTCACTAACTATCTAACTAACTGACTGTGATCTCCTTGAAATCTATGCTCAGCACGTTTAATTTAATATAATTTATTTTAATACCTAAAAAATTATCTCAAAAATTATCATTAAACCACAAAATATAAAATTTTTTACAGTATGACATTTTTACTGTCCCTAGAAATGAATTGGGATTCTCTTACGTCATACACTCCTAATCAAATTAAATAAAGTCATACTTTGATTTAAAAAACTGTCCCCGGAGATGAGCCCCTCCTCTACTGACACCGACATAATGCCAAATACCACATTCTGAGATGATACGAGTAAATGGAAATAAATTAATTATTTATATTACAGAAGGCTTTTCAAAGTTTAGGGAGTTTCCACATCTTCACAAAATATATCATCTCCGTGGCTTCGAGGAGAGACGCATATATCCCATCAAGTGGTTTTATGTTCGACCTTAATGGTGACCAAAAGTATGAAAAAGTCCCAGTCAGTGTTTTTGTATACATTTCTAAACAAACACTTCTCGGTTAGTAGAAATTTTCTTCTCGTCAGACTACTATATACAATAGAACTGCAATAATCAATCTTCTCTTTCGTGACCTCAATGCTGAGAAACTGTTGAGCATATTCATATGGTTTTCTTGGGAAAATAGTGCAGTGGTTTCCCACTGCCTTCCGCACTATTATAGAAATTGTAGAAATTGTATACATTTTGTATATATTGTGAGCCCTGCTGTCAACACAGTATTTTGCGGTGTAGTACTAGGTCCCAGATTAAGTGTGCATTTGTAGATGTTAAGTGGGAGAGTGTTGTAGAAATGTTTTGGGATATACAAATATGGATAGGAGTTGGAAGGGTTAGGAGAAAGGACAGAGAAAACACAGAAGCAGAAGTGACCAGCCTTTTTAACCCCTCAACCAAGTTTAGCCTGCGGGCTCATGTAGTTTCCGGGGTGTGGCCACTGACCGTACACTGAGCGTTTCTTGGAACCAAAGGAGAAAGTTCAAGGTGTCAGCAGACCAGGAGCTGAGTATTTTCTAGGCAACCCTACCGGCAAGTACAATACTATCCACAAGGTACTGCCGCTTAACATGGCACTACACCCCTAGTAACACGCCAGTATCAATATTGTTATTTAAAGTTTGAACTTAAGCAACAGCATTTTAATTAAATAAATCGCGGTTTAAAAAAATTGTCAGTAAACTTACCAAGAGACTGCATTAGTAAATAGATATCACGAACAAAGAGGCTCCTTTTGATGCAGCCGATAACGGCCAATTAAAATGCATTGCACAGTTTGTTTAGTAAAATTCAGTTCAACCAGTCCTCAGCCTTATATGTGCAATCGCTGTTTAAACCTTAACTCCCATTGATTACGTATATATTTTTTTAAATTCATCCTTCGACTAAATTATTACATATCACCAAAATGTTATTTTTTATGACATTGTAGTATACCATTTTAGCTAAATACCATTATATAATACATATTGTCATTCAGAAATTTCTTTCAATGAAGAAAAAAATCTTTAATAGTTAAAATTGACACAGGAACACTAACTTTTAGTAAATATGTTCAATCGAAATATTGAGTAAAAAGAGTCTACTTTAGTCAAGAATTGTGTTTTACCGCAAATTTGACGAATGGAATAAAAACGTGGGTTCATTAAATAAGGCGTTAATAACTTGATCAAATATCAAACGTACGGGTTGTTGACATAATACAGAATGGAATTATTAGTAATCACTAAGAAATAATTATTTTTAGCTTTTGAGTGGGAAAAAACTATGAGTATAAAATTTGTTACATAATCGCGTCATTGGTTCACTTAATATTTAGATTATTTTCGAGCCAAAGAATTGATTTGACCGATTTTAGCTGATATTCCCGCTACATGGTAGGAACATTTCTGCTCGAGTCAAATTATCCCTTTGACTTCTTCACTCACTTTTTTCGAAAAAGCTCATTTCATAGCTTTATAAATTATTACCGAAAATAATCCCCTTAAAATGATTAACGTGTAAAGTTTACTTTCTGAAACTACGGATCGTGAGACAATTTTGATGGTTATAAGGAAATTTTACAGTAACGGAACATTCGTCGAAATAATTAACATAAAAACATTGGGTAATTGCTTATTACCTTCAGCTGTATGAATTTTGACACATATCTGCCATCACAGTTGAAAAAAAAATTATAAAAAATATATACGTAGGATTAGATGATCTCGTTTAATTTCGCACTTTATCAGCTGATATTATTTAATTTGTACAACATTTGGGTGCCGGTGAGTTAAATTGTTATGGTAATATATTTTAACTATTAAATTGATTGACTATAAATCTGATTTATTTTACAAAACAATTATGCAAATAAATCAGACTACGTTCTTTTCAGGGTAGGCATAGATGAGAGATGTTCATAAATGAATATCTTTGTTGCACATTGATATACTGCGGAACATTATTTATAAACCACTGATTTTTATTAATTTATTTATAAATCACGACCATGTAACACTTGGGGCGAGGACAAAGGTTCGGATTAGGTGAAAATTTAAAAAGATGCGTGAATTGTTGACTTCAGTTCGCTAATTATGTGTTCCTTATATTAATATCTACTAAAATAAACTCCAACATGTTGAAAAGTATTGGTGAAGGATCAAGAAACAACTGATGAAAGTGACTTTAATGAAATCATCATGAAAGTCACGCAATGGAATACAAAGAATGAAAGAAACATGGCATGGAAACGATTGCAAAGAAATAAGAAAATGCATGAAATATAATTATGAAACAAAAGGCATTTTGAATAGTTTCCTGTCTGGTCAGGGAGCGCTATACTGCCCTCATAAGCAAAAACGCAGCGAATGGCAAATGTTAGGTTTTGAGAAAACTGCATTTTTATGTTTTTCATGCTGCTTAAAAATATCTTGATTCGTAAACAAAAAAGCAGTAAAATGTGATTCATAAGCAAAAACGCAGCAAACGCATAGGCACCTGCTGTCTTTTTGTTTATGAATCACATGTTATTGTTTTTTTGCTTAGAAAAACAAAGTACGAGTATTTTGTAAAATTAAAAAGACATTATGTCGATTTTTGTGTTGAAATAAATAGTTTTCTGTATTTTTTTTATGGATTATGGTTCAGAATTTGATATGAAATACCTCATACTTAGTTAAACTTCTGATTTTTTCCCGTTAGCTGCGTTTTTGCTTATGGCGGCATTATACATATCTGACAGATAAGCATATCCACCGAGGTGCAAACGATTGACCTCATTTTGAAGGACTGTCAATGTACGTATTGCCTGGAAGACTGTGAGCGCTGCATCTCCTTTTGTCTGTTGCTAGCCGATGAGCCTAACCGACCAAAAGAAAAAATGTAACAAAATATGAAGTCACGCTATCGAATACATAAAATGTAAGAAACATGACTTAACAGTGACTTTCGATGATTTCTTAAGTACAGAAATTTAATATTTTTATTTCATATATACCGTATTATATTGTATTATTTTTTCGACGCATACAATACGAGGAAAGAGTTTATTACTCTGAACCAGAGAACTAACTAAAAAGATGTTTAAGAAAACCAGAGTGAAACCTCATTTGAAAACGTTATGGGTATCAACGGGAATCGAACCCGCAACCTCAGATCTATATATGTGATAGATGTCTTTTCAACAAGGCTATGGAGGTCGTCAAACTGTATTGTCTTAAACCCAATATATGAACGCTTGTCTGCCTCCGTATTCAGTCTTAAGAAAGTTTATATCAGTTTATATAAAATATACCAGTTTATATAATATAAACGAGATTTGGCATATTCAATGGTGCTAAAATTCATATTAAGACTCAGGCTCTTGAATATTCCCCCTACACGCGTTACTTTATCCTCAGCAAATGTCCTCCAATTTCGGGCCAAAAGCTTTCAGCGCAACACTTCGAATACGATCTTTTCAACGAAGAAGTAATCTTGCGACTCTTCTCCTCCGTCCGCGCAAGGGTACATTTTGAAGGGAAACTGACGAGTATATCTGTATGCATTATTTCCCAGGCTAATCTTGTTTTAAAAGTTCTGCGCTAATTAACAAATGAAAAGTCTTGAAGTCAAAAGAGGCTTTACCTTTATCTGTATATTTTAGTAAACACAGTTTCAATATTTCAACAGGTATCCAGCTCTTTACGTCGCCTTCGCGCTAACAAAAAGAAGTCCGCATTCGTAGATGACATGGACATGGAATCGACAGTTTCGAATCTTCAGAGTCGTTCCAGACTGGGACTGGCAGACAAGATACTCGAGAGCGCCGGATTGGGTGAGACACGACGCACAGTGAAGATGGTATCTTCTATCACCTCTGCCAAGGAAGACCGCCAGACAGACGGCATGACCCGTTGGACAGCCTTGGACGAGGGAGCAGCGGGGAGAGCTCGCCAGTCGCGCGCGCGTCTCTCTGACCTTGAAGAGGAATCTGCAGCCATGCAGCAGCGTCAAGTCGCCCGCGAGCGTCGCGCCGCAGATCTGCGCGCTCTCACAGACAGCTTCTAAACTACGATACGCTTAATGTTCCCTCTAAAAAAGCGTTTCTCAGCAAACCCCACAGTTCCATGGAGTGAAATTGTTGTGTATATATATTATGCAAACATACTCAATTCACAATCTACCTGTATTGAAATTCGTAAGTAAACGTAACATCAGATGGCACAGGTTTTTTTAAGGAATAGTTCTTTAAAATAATTTCATTATTTAACGGTTGAATATTTTGGTTTTAATTTGAAAGAGATATTTGTACTTTCGAAAAAACAACAAATAAAAAAACGTATGAGTTTTTCGTTTACTTTACATGGACATGTCTAAATAAAGCGCAAAAGGACAGAATTCAAGAAAACACTGCGTTAAAAATATGTCAAAATGCTAATACATTTAAATTAAAATACAGTTACTATACCTTCATTGGTTCTATTATAATTTCTCAATATATTACAGTTATTGATTAGAGGGAACCCTATCAAGTCACCAAGAGAGACGACGACGAATAAGCAAAGACGCCATCGAGTATATCTTCGGGCAATTTGGCACAACTCTCGAGTATTATGTATAATATACGATACATAATGTTACACATATAGGTAACATACGGTGTAACTTTTCAACGGTGATACATTTATGTTCACCGACTCAGTGGCGTCTGTAACATCCTATTTACGTAAATTTGTCTGCTCAACAAATTTATAATTGTTATTTTGCGAAGACTATTCCTATCACCTTTCAAAAAGTTCTTCTCATACATTTACTTCATCACCTCGTAAAGAAAAAAAGCGGGTTTAGCGCAAAATATTCCTATGACTTCCAGAAATAAAAATCGATGATATTTTTTAACCCGTCTATAAATAAAAATTTCAAATCATGTTTTTCTTACCCTTTTTCTTTGTTCTCCATTCGATCAATATAATAAGAAAGGAAATTACTTAACTTGGTTATTATGATCAGCACCTGGTAGTCTCAGTCACGCTATTGAATAACACCGCGTTAATAGTTCTTCCTTCATGCACGCAATGAGTGGAAAAACTTAGTTCATTCCAAACTCACTGGAATCAAGCTTTTTTATATTACCTGCTAAATTAATCTGAAATTCATTTAATTTATCAAATACTTTGTATGAATTCATTCCATTTTGGTACTTTCATTTTTATTAACAAAAGCCTGCTTTTATTTGTATTATTCTTGCGACAATGCATTTACTTTTATTATAAGACATTCAACCTTCATTGCACATTGTATTATAATAATTTCTTTGCGAGGTGTAAATATATTATAATTGTTTTTGTCAACACATTTTTTTCTTAAATTATTGTTATTAATAAGTTAGCTCGAATTTATGGGAAACCCCGAAGCTGCTATTTTCAAATTGCTTTTCACATCCAAGGCGTTAAAGTGTTGCATATTGTAAATTTATTCGCTTGGACTCTCTTGAAGTTCATTCACCTGAAAGATAAAGCGATTTGGATAAATTGAAATGTGCTGAAAGCCCGATCACTCTAGATATATTTATTTATGCATTTTATTCATCCTTGTTATTGTTCCTTGTCATTTGTGCCACATATAAATGTTATTGATATATTTATTGTTGTTTAAAAAAGATTAAAACATTTTTATATAATATAAATAAAAATATTGTTAAATACTTGGTATCTTGTTTTAATTAAAATTGTGAGACCAATATCGCCTAGCTATTACATCTAATCTGAAAAGGAATCGGATGTTTTCTTCAGTGCATATTTATTTTCCTACAGTGCATATTTATTTTCCTTAAAAAAGAATTACCTATTTTTCAAAAACTGTCATTCTTATGTTAACACTGAAAATGTAAGGTACAAAAATAAAGAAATCCTTTTTTTACAAAAATAAAACAGCCGTTGTTACTGAATCAGACAACCGAAAACGTGGAATACAAAACAGAGGGAAAAAATCTTATTTTGAGTATAATTTGTTACATAATAAATATATAAATAATTGAGGAACTCCCCAGATTTGAGAAATAGAACTATCATGGAGTAAGGTTGTTTCATACATTGAGTAAAGAAGTTCATTCATACATTGAGTAAAGAAGAGCAACAATTTTATTTTATTGAAAAACAATCACTTAACAACTTATTTAGTTGAAACATATGTGTAACTTGAAATTAGACGAAAAAAGTTTAAATTACGGAATTATGTGGAGAAAAAAAATCTAATTTTTACGCTTGATTAATTCAAAACTAAAATAACAATATACAGTGTTCGAGGAAATACATTTCATATAATTAAATAAATAAAGGTTTATTGATAGCAACATAGTATGTATCTTTCATATATATAAATACATTCCAAAATCGCACATCTACTCTATCTGTTCAATGCCAGAGGTGACTGGCGGGAAATGAAATACAAGACATTGTTTATTATTAGTCAACATTAACGTTTATTTAAAATACACTCCTTGTGAGTCAATACAATACTGGAAGCGGTTGTAAAATTTTCTGAAGCACTCCTGAAACTCATTTTTTGGAATTACCTCCGAAATCTCCGTTTGAAATCGTGTCGAAACGCTTTCCTTATATCACCAATTTCAGTTTCGGGAATAGTCAGAAGTCGCATGGAGACGAATACGGGGAGTTATCATGCTTTTGTGCGCCGGTGCATTAACGTGCAACAAAGACCATGCCCCTTGTTCCCGGTATTCGGGTCGAACTCGAAGAATCCTGGATCATAAACGATTCAAAACACCCAAGTATACATCGACGTTCACCATTTGACCTTCTAGCTTGAAATCCTTATGGGTATTTCCTTTGGAATCAAAGAAAACGGCGAGCAGAGTCTTGATTCGACTCTTCTGCATACGCACTTTTTTCGGTTTCGGAGATTGTGGACCCTTCCATTCTAAGCTCTGGCGCTTTGTAAGTGGCTCATACTGAACGCATCATATTTCATCATCTATGAAGTCTAGATCCATCAGCCGCTCTTTTCATGTATCTACAGTGTTCCACTCCGCAAGCTTTTTGATCATCAGTCAGTACAGACCTTTCGTTTGCCTAAATTTTCCATTAAAATGCGATTGACAGTGGATTTCAGGGAACTCCTCGATGAACTTAGTAAACGCATAATGATCATTTTGAAGGATTTCAGCCACTTTTTGAACGTTTTCTTCAATTCGAACTGTCAATGATAGTCCAGGCCATTGATCATATTCAATGCTCTCTCTCTACCCCCACGAAATTTGGCATACCACTTAAAAAACGTTCTTACAACTCATTGCTTCACTACCATAAACGTTGGCACGTTGGTGCATTGTTCCTTTTCCGATCGAGACTCGAAAGGTACTGTCAACTGTTATGTCATTACGAATGCCAGTTCCTTGAAACTTTTACGGAAGATAGCCGAAATGTGTCGTTAGTTAATTCATTTATTCATCAATAGATGGCGCTGATGGTTACGCGAAAATAAAATCAGTCACCTTCCCGTTGGACTGATTGGGTATATTTCAAAATAAATAGTAGAAATACATTTGATAGAGAAGCTATCAAAAGGTCTGGGTTCATCTCATAACATCCCTCCGGCCGAGATACACCCCCCTTTATATAGGTGGAGCCTGGCCGCGAGGACATCAGATGTTTTTCAGCCCACACCTTTGTACATATTATATATAATATATATTCGAAGATTTTCGTGGATATTTTTTATTTAGAAATATTTTTTAATGGACTCTTGACTTAGAACATGGACAACGTTTCGAAGACGTTGTATTCTTGATCTTCGATGTAATGTTGAAAATACATTATACTAAGCGCACATAGTACGTCCATTTTGTTATCCACACCCGCAACCGTAACTTTGTATTATCTTTGACCGTAACGTGAACATAAACATAAAGGTTTTGTTGAATGGATTCATACTCAATAATTTTAAATTCACTTAGCCATTCGTCTGTACCACTCCTAAATCGTAATATATGAAGGTTTTACCTACGTTTTATCATCTATAATTATATAAATAGGCATTTGATACCACATCCCTTTTGACAGACAAATAATCAATTCGCGGGTCCAAAACTGAATACTAGAAGGAGCTTTCATAAAGTCAAAATTCCACTTCAATAACATCAATCAAATGAAATAATAAAAGGGCAATTAATCTATTTAGCACCATTTAGGTGGAAATATGGAAAGACAGCTGGCAGTCGACGTCACAAGAGGGAAACAATGATGCAGGACCATAACAAGCCAACAGGCCTAAAATCAGAAGAAGCACCGTTTAGAGAGCAGACTCTCCTCAAGGACGTTCTACCTCGGAATTCGAACTCATATTAGGAATATTGCAAAACAAAATAGTTAAGTTGAGTGTAAGGACAGGAAAGTGGTGGCTGAGGCCATTATATGGGTACTTCCCCGCATTTGCATATGTTTTGAAAAACATGTTTGGTAAGAAAATCATAGAAAACTTACTAAGAGTTTTTTACAAAAAAAATCTTTGCAAGGGAAGCAACAATCTCCAAGACTGAGTTGGGGTGGCTAAAACTCAAGTTTCCGACTTCGTTTTAAAGCATCTCTAAATCGACTGAATTTAACGCGGTGTTCAAACGTCGTGGAGGATTTGATCGCCGCCAACTACAGCGTAACGAAATATTTTTATGGTCCCATCAATTTCTTTATAATGGTATTTGACCTGTAGTAGCATTTTGGGCGGGCGTCTATATCACATATTTTTAAAAACTTTTTTATATATAACACAAGGACTTGTTGGATATTTTACATTCAATATGAAGATTAAAATAGTTTTGAAATTGGTTTGTATCTTAGATGAACAAGAAATTTAATACACTGTTGTGGACATATTTATTATCCTTGGGTTATGTGGAAAGTTTGTGAACTGCCGTACAGATGCCGTTTCTATATCTAAAGAGGATATCAGTTATTGGTTATATTCTTGAGTCGAATAATAATATGATCTTTTGGACCGACTTAACAAAAAAATATCGAAAATAGATCGCGTTTATATCAAAGAAAGAACACTTTTTAAATCATGAAAATGCATGTGTTAATACAAATGACGTGTTTATGGTAAAATCGTCAAATCGAAGAATGTTTGCAGTCCTATTGACCTCATGAAGCAGATTTTACTAACCTTTAAACATTGTGATAGAAAATTTTCTTCAAATGATAAGCAGAAAACAGCAGTCAGACCTAAATAATTCAGAATTTTGCAGTGGTCTATAAGTACTTAAGAATCGCTGGGATATTTTTTGTCAATTTCGTAAAAACAAAACACCCTATCTTGTACTTTATTTACAAAATTAATGAACGTAAATCAATGTTAAAGGTTTGTCCTAATTTGCCATCAAACTTCTTCAGACTAATTCTTAATATCATTTTTTAAATCGAAATTGGAACTCCTGGTATACTGCAAACTAAATGTTACAACTATTTAGAAATAAAATTAATTCAGAAGGATATGTGTTACTTTTAAAAAAAGTTCGTTTGTTTCTATCATATTATTATTGCACTATTGAACATTTTTCCAAAATATGTTATTTTATCAGTACGAGTATATTTAGTAGATATTTATATTTGTGAAATGTTTGTTTATTTTATTATTACGTTATTCTTTTTCTATTATTATTACGTTTTGTTTCTTTTATTACGAGTATAAGATTATTTAAAAACACTAAATTTTGTTATTTTATCAGTACTAGTGTGTATTAAGTAGATATTTATGTTATTTTAAGTAAAAATGAAATGCTAAGCAGCAAATAGAATAAGGGATTTATCGAAAAACCTCAATTATTTTTATGATTTATAGGGGGACCCAGAATAAAGCTCACTTTTGAAAAATACATAATGAACGATGGTTTGTTGAAATCAACTTTAAGAAATATGTAACAAAGGTTGGGATTTTTTTTAAATACATTGTCTAGATGGCTACCACCGCATCGACGGTATTCATCGACGGTATTCGATCTGTCCCGAAAATTGTAAGCTTTGGGTATCGCTTCGCTCTCTTGACGAATGCTTTATTTCAATTGGTCATGGTCATTGAATTACTCGTATTTGCGTATATTCAACATTTTAGGTATTCCACAAAATAAATCGAGTCGGAACAAATCAGGATTTCGTGGTGGCCAAACAATGTCACCCCTTCGCAAAATCTTTTTCCAGAGAACATCTCTTGAACCAGTTACAAACTCTTATTGGGCGTGTGACAAGTGACCCCTATCCTCAAATTGTACTCCGAAAATTCATGTAATTTCACAGTCAAAAACTCTCTCAACGTTTGAATGAACTAACATATAGCTTGGCATCGAAATAAATAAGGAACTGTGCCATGGCTGCCTAAACGGTAACTCGTGCACAATATATTGGTCTCTGGTATTTCAATCTTGGGTTTTTATTACTCCAATAGGGACAAATTCGCTTATTGACGAGGTCATTTATATGGAAATGTGCTTTGGTTGAAAAGAGAATATTGTCGAACGCGGGGAATGCGGGAAATCCAACCTTGTAACAAAGTCTGCTTCATTTAAATCCTGAATAAGCCGAATTTCGTAGGAATGTTGTTTAAAATCAAGTGATACAATTCTTTGCACGGTCGTACACAACATCGGTAGTACTGACGAACGCTTGCGGGTTGATAGCGTTGAATCGACGCGCACAGTTCCGTTGACTTGCTATATTTTGCTCTGTTCGAGAAATCCGCGGGCGACCTTTGGGATTTTAGCGTCAAGTTAGGGATTTTAGCGTCAAGTTAGTCTCTTCAAACCTTTAAATTAACTGCTTACTTAATTAATTTGGTATTTGGACCAACTGTACTATAATTTTCTTTTGATTGATATTTCACTTAAAAAGTGCAAACAGTCATCTTAATTTTGAAGAAAAAAATCATTATTTACTTTTCCTCTGAAAATTTAAATATTGAACTTGATTTGTGACTTATTCTTGAGTAGTAAGTGTTTCAATATATTGGCTTGTTTTTAACTTAACTCAATTTATGCTAAATCTTTAATTCATATTAGAAGATACTAATGACTCATTCAAGTGCGTTTGAATGTTCAGGTAATTTCCATCGATATTCAAGAGATCATCAAGTTTGATTGGACTTTTCAATCATTTATATTGTAACAACGTAGCAGGTTTGATAGAACATTTTACAAAGTTGCATTTTTGAGACGAAGGTGCCTGAAGTCAAAGCCGAAAATTTATTGGAACACTTACCTGAAACAAAACATATTTTGATAATTTTATCATGTTCGCACTTGTGGTTTGAAAGTTATATTATTTTTAAATGTATGAATTGTTCATGTTTTAAGTACTATATATAATATATAATATATATATATATATATATATATATATATATATATATATATATATATATATATATATATATATATATATATATATATATATATATATATATATATATATTACTCCATATTATTATATTTACAAGAGATTACTTTACTATTCCATTAATTACCTTGGATTATTTGATATACTTGTATTTTCAATTCTTTTCAGAATTTATGATATAATAAAATATTTTTAAGTATTGGGAAATATTTTGGTGTATTATTTAAATCTTTATGGAAAAGCGAACCGACGAGTACAAGTACATAACAATGCATAAACCCACATTTTTTTTGTTAAAGTGAACTATTTCACTAGGCAAGGCCTGTAACGAAGAGGTATCATCGCTTAGTAATAAATAAATACTCAGCTGAAACATTCACACTCTGCATTATTTTCCTTACACCTACCATACTTAAATCCCAAATTATCAAATACAAAATTCTAACTGCATCATAATCTCAACAACCACATTAACACCATGTGCAACAACTAACTCCTCACCATATGCCTTACGATTGCATTAATTAATTATTCAATCACAAATAATATCATTGATTTTTTTATGTATTTGACATATTATTGATTGAAAATTCCGTTGAAAATTTTCGGTCAGGTATTTTCGATAGTTTAGACTTTCGTCATATATTCAGTCTTTTCCGAAAATGTTAGACATATTATATAATATTTTCCAAGTTAACATAGTATTACGAGTATTTTGTATTCTTCACACTAATAGATTACTGAGCCGAAGTACTAAAAAATAAGTAATAAAATAATTTCTGTACCCTAGAGGATAAACCACAGAAGTCACTCTGTACCCTAGAGGATAAATGTCATATGTGTCATACATGAATTGTATGATGCAACGTCGTTTATACTCTGGGGTAAAATGTGGCTCCCGTGGTTTATCCTCTAGGGAACAGATTTATTACTAAATAGTATTGTTTATAAATATTATACTTTTTGGTACTTATTCTCGAGGTCAATGAAGTAATCTACTCTTCTTGAAAGATTGAGAAAGTAAAGAAATTGGCGTGACACTTGGTCATACTGCAATCCATCGACTTATTTTTATTAAGCTAGTGTTCTATTTTTTCCTAACTCGCGCAGGGCTGTAAAACAATTAAATTGAGAGCCTGATGTGCGAATTTTCAATTCGAAGAATTTGAAAATTTTAAATATTAAAAAAAATTGTTTATTAATATGTTTATTTTTACCTATCTTGTTTCTAATATTGTGATTATCATATACTATATTTCAGCAAAACTTCTGTTTGAAAATCTTATGACGTAAAATCTAGTATTTACCATTCAAAACTCTCCTTCTCCGATAATGGAACAGTCTGGATTTTAGATCCCCGGGGAGTCGTGGGACTACATCGACCGAGTCCGGTCCAGTTAGTCTCGTTGTGCATACAATATGTATAAGTGAGGTCTAACGGAATTGCCCCTTTGCGAATGTGAAGATGTGCAGATAACCTAGCACATAACAGAGACGTGCCCTGTTTACGCCTTTAAAGGGATAATAGCATGTCTGAAATACATCAAGCTACTCCAAGTACGTTGACTAGCCTGGGGAGTCTATCTGTGCCACTTTAACCAACCCTACCACTACACGAAATACATCAAGCTACTCCAAGTATGTTACATTGACTAGCCTGAGGAGTCTATCTGTGTCACTTTAACCAACCCTACCACTACACGAAATACATCAAGCTACTCCAAGTACGTTGACTAGCCTGGGGAGTCTATCTGTGCCACTTTAACCAACCCTACCACTACACGAAATACATCAAGCTACTCCAAGTACGTTGACTAGCCTGAGGAGTCTATCTGTTACACTTTAACCAACCCTACCACTACACGAAATACATCAAGTTACTCCAAGTATGTTACATTGACTAGCCTGAGGAGTCTATCTGTGCCACTTTAACCAACCCTACCACTGCACGAAATACATCAAGCTACTCCAAGTATGTTACGTTGACTAGCCTGAGCAGTCTATCTGTGTCACTTTAACCAACCCTACCACTACACGAAATACATCAAGCTACTCCAAGTACGTTGACTAGCCTGGGGAGTCTATCTGTGCCACTTTAACCAACCCTACCACTACACGAAATACATCAAGCTACTCCAAGTACGTTGACTAGCCTGAGGAGTCTATCTGTTACACTTTAACCAACCCTACCACTACACGAAATACATCAAGTTACTCCAAGTATGTTACATTGACTAGCCTGAGGAGTCTATCTGTGCCACTTTAACCAACCCTACCACTGCACGAAATACATCAAGCTACTCCAAGTATGTTACGTTGACTAGCCTGAGCAGTCTATCTGTGTCACTTTAACCAACCCTACCACTACACGAAATATATCAAGCTACTCCAAGTATGTTACGTTGACTAGCCTGAGGAGTCTATCTGTGTAACTTTAACCAACCCTACCACTACACGAAATACATCAAGCTACTCCAAGTATGTTACGTTGACTAGCCTGAGCAGTCTATCTGTGCCATTTTAACCAACCCTTCCACTACACGAAATAAGAAGAATATTTTCATTCTTCATTTAGTTAAAACGCTCCAAGTAATATTTTAACTACACAACAATATTTTATCAGATGATATTATATTAGAATCATAATCATTTTTACAATCTTAAACATAATTCATAAATCTTGTTAAGTTGCCGATTACTAATAGCAACATTTCTTTATAAATTCTTCAAGCCATATATTTAATGATTTCACTTATGTACATAGGTCAGGTTTATGTTCATTTTCATAAAGTATCAATTCATTTTTATTTGAATTTGTTTAAAAAAATTCAAAATTTTATGTTAATTCACTTATTTGTAACGGAAGTTGAACAGTAATTTGTTGTTTGTGCTGGGTTAGAAGGGAAGAAAATGATAAATTTAATGGATAATTATAATATTTTTGTTTGTCTTATGTATTTCAAAGTTTTCTAGGTTTTTTATTGTGTAATATGTGTAGTATGTTTGTGTTTATTGGATGTGAAAACGAGTGATCATGGGTTATTAGATGTTATTAAGTATTCAGCGAACTCAGAAAAAAATGGGTTTTTGTTACTCTAATGTATTGTTTAATTAATATTACTTTTATTTCTATTTATATATTTAGTAATTCTTGTGTTTTTATCGCTATACCCCAATATTTTCCAAACAGCTAATCGAATATTACGTGCTCCTTTACAGTCCTTATTCCGATGAACGATACTTTGGTTGATATGACTTATATTGCATAAAGAACAATGTTCGTGGAACTTTATTATTGGTATACTGCAAAATATTCTACTTAAATTATTAATCAAATTGTAATTTTAAGTTTCTGAAGAAAAAAAATTTATTCCTTGACAGATTTGGTCAAAAAAAATTGTTTTGTGTTAATCAATTTGTTAACTGACCCAATACAATGTTATATGTTGAGCTGATTTGTTTACTGACTCAATACAATATTATATGTTGAGCTGATTTGTTTACTGACTCAATATAATGTTATATGTTGACCTGATTTGTTTACTGACTCAATACAATGTTATATGTTGAGCTGATTTGTTTACTGACTCAATACAATATTATATGTTGAGCTGATTTGTTAACTGACTCAATACAATGTTTTATGTTGAGCTGATTTTCGATTCCCGTTGGAACCTACGAGTAGATTTTTTTAAAAGGACTCTTGTCTTATTTTCCCTTAAGACTCCTCTAATATATTTCGGGTTGGTTGAAAAAGGATTGGCAATAAATCGACTTACATACAATACAATATTTGGTATACGATGTTTTCTAACACACTTCGCTTCGTGCGCAACCACGATTACTACTAAGGATATACAAAAATACAATATATACGATGTTTTATAACATACTTCGCTTCGCGCGTAACCACGATTACTACTAAGTATATACAATACAAAAATACAATATTTGGTATACGATGTTTTCTAACACACTTCGCTTCGTGCGCAACCACGATTACTACTAAGGATATACAAAAATACAATATATGCGATGTTTTCTAACACACTTCGCTTCGTGCGCGACCACGATTACTACTAAGGATATACAAAAATACAATATATACGATGTTTTATAACATACTTCGCTTCGCGTGTAACCACGATTACTACTAAGTATATACAATACAAAAATACAATATTTGGTATACGATGTTTTCTAACACACTTCGCTTCGTGCGCAACCACGATTACTACTAAGGATATACAAAAATACAATATATACGATGTTTTATAACATACTTCGCTTCGCGCGTAACCACGATTACTACTAAGTATATACAATACAAAAATACAATATTTGGTATACGATGTTTTCTAACACACTTCGCTTCGTGCGCAACCACGATTACTACTAAGGATATACAAAAATACAATATATACGATGTTTTATAACATACTTCGCTTCGCGCGTAACCACGATTACTACTAAGTATATACAATACAAAAATACAATATTTGGTATACGATGTTTTCTAACACACTTCGCTTCGTGCGCAACCACGATTACTACTAAGGATATACAAAAATACAATATATGCGATGTTTTCTAAAACACTTCGCTTCGTGCGCGACCACGATTACTACTAAGGATATACAAAAATACAATATATACGATGTTTTATAACATACTTCGCTTCGCGTGTAACCACGATTACTACTAAGTATATACAATACAAAAATACAATATTTGGTATACGAAGTTTTCTAACACACTTCGCTTCGTGCGCAACCACGATTACTACTAAGGATATACAAAAATACAATATATACGATGTTTTCTAACACACTTCGCTTCGTGCGTGACCACGATTACTACTAAGCATCAATCCAACAATAAATCAAGTGAAAAGTTGTTTAAATGTAAAAATAATCCAGAATTAGTACAAAATTAAACACGGAACGTCTGAATACTTAACAAATGATATAGCAATTATACAATTGCGCTAAAAATTTTACTTTTCCCTATCGATGTACATCATTAATATATTTTCTTCGTTAACTCAAATACAATATTTGACGCCCCTTCGGCGAACTTTGGCGTATTTCCAAAGATTGCGCATAGCTTAACGGATTATCATGCCCCATTTATTATAATCGGTCGAACACACTCGTGATTATAGCTGCCGTTTAGTTCAAATCTTCGCCATTTTTCTCTTAGATTATGATTTCCCGAGATAAATTACAATACAACGATCTCCATAGCCCAGCGCTACAACTTTTGTCTTCTACCTGAGCCTTTTAAGCTAGATTTTTATTATACAATCGTTTTAAAAGTGAGCCTGTCTCGAGTTCTCCAATCAGGCTTTCAAAATCTTACTGATTGGTTGGAATAATCTGTTATTTGGCAATAAGCCAACAAGGTTATACTGCATACAATAAAAAAATATCCAATGAGAAAAAAAAACAAAGTGTGGCCAACTGAAATCAGAATTACTTAAATCTACTTCATCAGAGATAAGTTTTGTAACCTGAAAAATAATTAAACTTTATCGAATTATATTCTCGTTGGTATCAATATTACCTGCTGGACTAAAAACCATCTGGCAATATCTTTCAATCAAGCAGGCAGATTTTAAAATGCTTTCATGCTATTTTTTATTTATTTATTTTACGTTTGACACAAATCTAACCCAATTACAGCAAATAAGAAGATTTTTTTGAGGGACTCAGTTTGGACTTCCTTGTGAAGGGACTCAGGTATACCTACAAAATGTATTAAGGACTTCAATCTTCAATTTAGCCACCGAGATATAGAAGATATCGAAAAAAAACATTCAACCAGATCATTCCTTGTGCTGGTATTGATGCTCTTAATAACTCAATTAATATGGTACCAAAAACGTTCTTAATTCACGATGGAGTAAATAATTCTTCTGTACATCAAACGATAAATAATTATTCTGTATAACACGATAAATAATTATTCTGTAACACAATGGCGTAAATAATTGTTCTGTACATAAAGATTTACAAATCAACAAAGAGGTTGCTTTTTTTACTGTTAGCAATATAAATAGATACAGTACCCGGCGCTTAGTAATACATATCGGGCTTAAGAAAGAGACTGTTGGCCATAATCATCTAACTTCGGCTTTGTAGAGCGTCGTCTCTGTCGCACGATGCGCTAACAGTCTGCATGACTATGACTGATAAATCGGGACGAAACACGTGTATGAATGACAGAGACGACGCTCTACAAAGCCGAGGCTAGACGATTATGGCCGACAGACTCTTTTTTAAGCCCGATGTGTATTACTTACCGCCGGGTACTTTACGTATATTTCTTCTAACACTTAAGGAGTAATATTCTAGCATACTTATTAAAGAAAACCAAGACAGAGCCATGAATAAAATAAAGATAAAATCCACACTATTTGTAATAAAGGAGTCTCAAAAATTTCTTAAGGGCTCGCTCAACCATAAGGGAATTCCGGATTCCTCTCGGGTTCCATATGATTTAGCCACACTTAAATCTACTGCAAACCATATGATTTAGCCACACTTAAATCTTTCTACACCACCACCATTAAACGTCTTCGAGACTTATCACAAATCCAAAAACTTTGTTCGTAGTACTCCCAAATACACACTCTCAATATGGTAACCGAGGGACATTTTCGCGTCCCATTGGCAATCAAACACAATAACACTTTATGATGCTTATAATGTAATATCTAACAAAAACTCGAGGCTTAAAAGACAAGTATTCTACCAACTAGGCCACGTAGGTTGCCATAAAAATACATACAATAACACTATATGATGCTTATAATGTTAAATCTAATAAAAACTCGAGGCTTAAAAGACAAGTATTCTACCAACTAGGCCACGTAGGTTGCCATAAAAATACATACAATAACACTATATGATGCTTATAATGTTAAATCTAATAAAAACTCGAGGCTTAAAAGACAAGTATTCTACCAACTAGGCCACGTAGGTTGCCATAAAAATACATACAATAACACTACATGTTATGATGCTTATAATATAATATTTAACAAAAACTCGAGGCTTAAAAGACAAGTATTCTACCAACTAGGCCACGTAGGTTGCCATAAAAATACATGCAATAACACTATATGATGCTTATAATTTAATATTGTTATATTTATAATTTGTAATGTTATATTTTGGAAAATAAACAAGCAAGTTGGGGAGTTCTACTGTGTACAATTCGTTTGATGAAGTTATAAAAATATCATCGGAAACTGTGGAGAATCGACCAAGTCAGAAATAAACAATATTCAACTTTTTACAATACCATGAGCTTCGATATCGTTTATTACTCGATGTCTATGACAACTTCGTTGAAGAGCGGAGAAACAATTGCCATCTAAAAGTTATATTGCATGTTATTCGAGGGACTGTGGTACTTTCGCTTAAATTTGAGACCGAACATTAAGATAAAAGCCCGTTCTCACGGATCAAGTTTAATTGACAGATTATAGTTGATCAACAAAAGTTGAATGAAATCTGTAGTGAGAACCTTTGTTTTAATAGAGTTGATCAACTTTTTAATTGATCAACTCTATTGAAACAAAGGTTCTCACTACAGATTTCATTCAACATTTCTTGATCAACTATAATCTGTCAATTAAACTTGATCCGTGAGAACGGGCCTTAAGTTACATCGACGGATATTCAGTCAAATTGCACTGTGTCGAAGTGTCCCTACAGAGTTTTTATCGCTGGACTTGTTGAGTCGAATCGCCTTTCTGGAAAATAAACAATTGGCATTCAGAAGGAAATAAAAAAATATTTTATCTAAAATAAAATAAATTTGTCTATTTGTTTTATTAATAGACAAGTATATTTTTCACCTACGAATAAGCTCTCTTTAACATATTTTTAGACAGTTAAAAAAGATTTTCACCTGGTGACATACCTGTCAGATTGTACTTTATACAACAACATTTTTGTATAATACATCACAGGATACACTTCATTTTATTAATAGACAAGTATATTTTTCACCAACGAGTAAGCTCTCTTTAACATATTTCTAGACAGTTAAAAACGATTTTCACCTGGTGATATACCTGTCAGATTGTACTTTATACAACAAAATTTTTGTATAATACATCACAATATACACTTCATTTCTGAATAACTCTATTGCGGAAATAGATTCACCGGTTTAATAAACTCAAGGGCACCGTTTAATCCATGTATATTTATATCCCTTCATCTCGCAGGTCCTTTAGTAAATCTCAACATGTACTTACTTCGTTTCGTCGAATACTCTGAAACGTAAATTTGACTCCTGACTTGCGACAAACCTAAATATTTTGTATTTAATTTATCACAGCCGTTTTCGTTGTTAGTTCTGTAACTTTTCAGTACATTCGGCATGGTATTTATGTACGCCTCACCTTTGAAAGTTACCCGTTTTAACCGGGAGTTTCTTTGAGGTATTTGACGGGAGCTCTTGATATTTCTGTTACGTACTCTGGGAGGCAGTTCAAGTTTATCTTGCTTGTCATGTGACTCCATATTTCGTCAAGATTCTCTTCAGTAGGTTTCAAAGCATCCCCCTATTTCAATATTTTTCGATAGGTTTTTTTGACTCAAGTAGCTCTATTTTGGTCTTCAGAAACTCAAGACTTAACTCTAATTATTTTTTTCTAGAAGTATTTAAATTTCTGCAGATTTAATTCCACACAAGTCAACCATATCGCAAAGTTTGTTATATTTTGTTGATAAGAAGAAAACTGATTCAACAATTCCCTCATTTTGTTGCCTTATTGATTGACCACATTGACCCCATTAATCAAGGCATCGGGCTCAGAACCGCCGGAGTAAGCAAATGACTCGCTGTTCATCATCACACGTGTTAACAATACTAAACAATGAGACGGCATTATCACACTATCAAAATAACTGTTTTATCAGACTGGTTCCTCCATGCGGAAGTCTAGCTTCTTACCAAATAACCGTCCTAAAATAAATGAATATTAATGTATCGAAATTCCAATTTTGATTTAGTCAGCTATCGCAGTACACATGAAACTGAATGTTAACTTCCATTATATAGGAACTGTTGATTATTTGGCATTGACTCAAACGAAAAAGTAATGTCTACATTCATGCCATTTACTGTCTAGTCCAGGGACTCCAAATAGTTATTAAAGAGGACCGTATTGAAAAAGTTGGATCGTGTCATGACTAACACTGTTCCATACATCTTGATTTATGACAATGGAACGAACTTTCGGAGATGAATCAGGTACGCATAGTCCTAAACGAAAATGAAGAGAAAATTTAAAAAAATATTACTTCATATAAACTTTCTTATTACCAAAATAATTGTCTTTTATTTCTTTACTCTTTAACTTGCAGACCGGACCACACCACAATTGTCGTGAAACTTAACATACATAGTCCATACATTCAAAATCCGCCAGATGTATGGTACAAGTATCATATTAAATGCATTTACGTAAAGGGAAGAATCTAATCTAATGGCCGCAGTCACTACCTTCCTATCCTTACACCCAACTTATATATATTTATTTTGTAATGTTTTTAGTCTGTTAATAATAGTGTGTTCGAGTTTGTGTAAGGACTGTATATTTAAGCTGGATTATTTTTTCACTACTCATCACGTCCCCGTTTCCATCGCCTCGTTGGCAATCGTCTGTCATATACTGCATCGCAAATAACCAACCCATCAGGATTTATTTATGATAGAACGTCTTCTTAAGGTATTTGTATGAAAAAACTTCTCTTTTTATCACTCGACTTTTATTATAAAGGATTCTAATGTCATGAAAAAACAATTAAATCATAAAATGGTTTCTAATATATTTATTAATTCTAGTTTAAATTAAATTTTGTTTTGTCTTTAAGTCATGTTTTCACTATACAAAGTAATAAAAACAAATAGTATAAGATCTTTTAACTCCCGTTCTTAACATTTCTCAACTAATATTTTCTATTAAGCATTAATGAAAGATCGTTTTAAAGGTGTTTTTTTTTATTTTAAAAAATAACGATAATTTATTATGACTCGAGTCATGCATGACCTTTCACAAGTTCGTATTCAAGTAAATTACGTGCTCCTAAATAGAGTTCTTTCTTCAATCGTGAATTTTTTATTGCTATAAGATATAAAATAGTGAAATTCATAACATAAAAATATGTTTTGTGTTGGATATATTTGCACGTCGAGGTCTGAACATCGACTATGCCTGTGATCTGGTGATATGAGAATACAATACTTCATCTTTCGCAGTTTAGATCTACTCCATTCTGAAAGATATTTATAATTTAAAAAAATGTTCCTCTACCTTGACTCCCATACAATTTCCGTGCTTATCCCTACCTTCCTTGAGATGTGTCTTTATTTTTGTTGAATCACTTTTACTTAAATTTGACTTCTGTTTACCACGCTCTAGACACGTTCAATATGAAAACATTGAATATTAAACAAAATAATCACATAGACATATTTGCATGTCAGTGTTACATATATACGTAATTAAAATTCGATACAATAATTTTCGTACAACTTAAATAAAAATCTTGAATGACCGATCGTATATATTATTGACCACTCATTGGAAACAGCTAAGTTAATATAACGTCTAGCGGAACGTTCAATATGGAAAAACAATGATTATTAAACTAATGAATTCCATATTGTCAATGTAATATAATTAAAATTCGATACGACAATTTTCGTACGACTTAAATCAGAAACTGCGATCTTAAATGACCGATGTAGTGTACATATCATTGACCACTTGTTGGAAACACCTGAGTTAATATAACTACCGGAGACTCTTGAAATAGTATAACCTTTGGAAAGCTGTCAACGTTGATGAATAATTGTGTAGAAAAAAACTGGCGTCCGAATCGAATACGTAAATTTCTTTTGTTCTACGGTTCATTACAAATGCCGCTGGCTTTGACAATAGAATTTTTCAGACATATCTACATTATTATTTCTGCATTATTTGACGATTTTTTTTTGTTGAATGTAGTTTTTATAACCTTGCACATAAATCAAAATAAGAACTTTGCAGTTTTTTTCAAAACCACGTTAGAATAAAGTAAATTAAACAAACGGACAAATTATATGCTAGTAAATTTTCTCATTTCTAAAACCTAAAAAATAAGCGTGGTTTTCCCCATAAACGAAGAATGTCGAATGCTAACTGATTACGAGTATTTAAACTTTTTATCGACTGGTTTCTTAAATTTGCAAATTTTCGGGATGTGTTTTATTCAGAACCCTATTTTTTGTAAATAAACTGTGTACGCACAATATTTTTTGTTTTTTTTATGGTTGGTCTTTAATTTATGTCAAATCTAATTCTAGGGACACAAGTACCCTTTATTAGATAATTCATACAGGAAATAATTTAACTCTTTTAAGTTTCCACTTTTCATGGGAAAGTAAGAGAATATCGAAAAATTTCTTAAGGTCAGGAAATATGTACGTATCTTTGTCTCTGCTTATTCTTGATTTTATCACTTGAATTTTTATTTTTGTTTAATGTTAAGATAATAAAGTGGCCTTTTTATTTATTGATTTTACGTTGGAATTGATTTGATCACAGTTCTAAACAGAAACACACGTTAAAAACAAAACAAATGCTAGTACAGTATTGACTTAAATTAGTTGAAATATAATTCCCATAGTTTCCAAAACTTATGATTTCTTTCTCCAACTGTTGATTGTGTTACATGTGATGATAATATATATTCATATCTAAACACAGCTATTTTACTGCGATAAAACCATTCTAATTGGCAAAGCGGTTGAAATTACTGAATATTAACATAATACACCAGTCGACTAAATGTTAAATTGATTAGAATATAAGGGATCTAACAATATAACAAATCACCTCTGTTTAATAGCGCATTTGGAACCGAATCGATCACGAGATATGTTATGACATTAAAAAATATATATTTTTAGAACAGTCAGTCAATACTATCGATTATATTTAAAATTGGCATCTTTGTCTAGTATGGTGTATATTATCTAACAATGGATACAGAGCCACGCTAGGGTAGTGCCGCTCGCGTGCGAAAGCTAATGACTGTTCAGAATGTAATATCGTATTTTTAGATCCATTTCAATAAAATATTTACACCAAATAATCGTGCAACCTGGTTTTTGATATTTTTAGTATCTCAGCAATCTCTCGTGTTGTAGAACACTGGTAGTCTTGATCAAAGCCTTGATTTCGACATAATCAGTGGTAATCGGCATTCCAGAAGGGACACCATCTTTGAATGTTTAAAAAAATTATCATATTGGCTATAGGAATTCCGTCTTAAAAATTCATCTTAATAATCCTCGCCGCTCTTATAACATTTTAATTACTAGCTCTAAACAGATGTAATGTATTTTTTAAAATAATTTTTATATACTCGTACATAAATCCAATTATACTTGTTACCGGCGATTTTTCTTCAATTCCCTTGATAAACTTGACACAGAGCACTTGATGAAATGCGGCCCTGTGTGTAAGAAATCACTTTATTTACAGTAGATTACCAATCGATGAGCTATGCTTGGCTATCAACACCTGCTGGCATTTTTCAATGTACTTAAACATATATATCACACTACACCTGAAATGCCACGATGATGCAAAAGAACAAATGATATATGAATATCTTATTTTATTGAGAGGTGAAAAAATAATTGGCATGATTAACAATGTTGATTTATCTACGGAATGTCGTCAGTCATCAAGGAAACATTATTCAAAACTCTTAGCTGTCTGATGTCAATCATAAATACATCATTGCTGTTTCATATTTAAACTAAATCTGTCCACAAATTTTATTTTGATGAAAAAAACTAGTTTATTTTATTAAATTAGCTGTCCACATTTTGTTAAAAAATAATGTGATATTATTTATCAACAAAAAAAAAGGCAAATGACACACACGCCAAAAGTCAACATTATAATGACCAAACATTATACTCGTAATGTTGTATATTCAATTTATAACAAATTTCAAAATATTAATTTATTTCTTCTTAACATATTTATTACTTTGCTTAGATATTTCTTAACCATCAATGTTGGTTTGAAAATATCATAAAAATTGCTCATGAAACGAATTAGAAATACCATATATGATCGGTTATACACGTATGCAAAAAGATCAAGCCCACAACATATACTCGTATTATATTTTCGGAGTAGAAATATCGAAATTATGGTTAATTCGTCTAATTGTTTCATTCCATCCGAGTTTATTCATTTGTCGGCGATGTTGCTTAGTTGTAAGATTTTTTGCTTAACAACCAGATGTTTTCGGTTAAATTCTCGTTATCGATCTATTTTTGCTTCGAGGCATCTTTTAAAATGAAACGAATGCTAAGAAATAATATGGTTTACGATCCTTCTTTTTGTCAAATTACCTCAAATATTTATGTTCTGAAAATATATTATACATACGTATATTCCATAGGAGGTAAAGTGTGGGTTGGATTATTTTTGCACTTATAGCTCCATAAGATATAAATAATTTGTACGTGCTTCTACGTAGATTTTCACCATATATATAAATGTGCTTTTCGCTTCCACTACATCCATGCAACTCCTTAAAATTTTATCTTTTGATAATCTGCTTCAGTTTCTCGTCCTATACCCCTGACTAATGTAACATAATGAACAAATATAAAAATGTAGGAAGATGTACAAGCCAAGTTGTCAAACGTTGCGAATCCTGCTATTATATTTCGGAGACGTATCACCTTGAGCCGACTTGAAAAAAATGACGTCTGTGCTTTGTCAACAGCTGTTGGTCATACACCATTTCTACACATAATATTATGTTAACTATTTGAAATGCGATGTTTTATACGCACAAGGGATACGTTTGCTGTAACACAGTAAACCTCGCATAATCCATTAAGAGATTTTATTTGATTTATAAGTAGTATACGAGTATTTTATTTGATTTGACGTTTCTAGGTTAGTGTAGACAAAGAGGATATCCCCACACTTTCCTATTTCGCGACATACGTTTCGCATGTTCCACATCTATACACCTTCTCATACAACATTTAGATTTCTCTGACTTCTTACATTTCTTTAATTTTTCAAAATGTAATTCACTTGATCAAAAAATAACTCATTGGGTACCTTTATCACGCCTTCCACTTACATTTGCACAACATATTCGTTTTGTTAGTCTCTTTCTGCATTCATTCGTTCTACATGTTCAAACCAACTCAGAGTACCCTTTTTTCTCTCACTTAATACATCAGCCTTAGATTCACATTCATCCCTGATCACTTCATTTCATATTCTGTCATACATAGTCCCCCATGTATTCTTCTCAGTGCACGCATTTCTGCAGCATTTATTCGGATCCTATCCCATTTTTTTGCACGACCACATTCTACTCTCACATATCAAAGTTGGCACTCAAATACTGTTAAGCGTTATATTTTTTACAAATTTTGATGCTGTTCGGTTTGAGTATGTGTGGTTATTTTTTTTAAACATAAGACCATCGAGGCTTGTTTGGCAGAACATTACATATGCCTGCCACCCGAGTATGTCTGATTTTATTTTTGATACTGCATCGTCGTCATATGCAGTATATGACGATAATACAGTATACGCTCGTGTGTGTCAAATGTGAAAGACTGATTGCCAATTGTACGGCACCGGTACAAAAAACTGTATCATAAGTGGATGGCTGCTGCGCAATGGTCAAATTCGGCTCACGTTCAGAGGCGTTGAAAAGGTAGCGTGGTGAAGAGATTCTTCTTAGGCAGGTATTAGCAGGTTTCAACTAAAACACAGTAGGTAGAGTGAATTGTGAATAATGATTTATTTGATGATGATGATGAACGAGTTCTTCTTCTTTTACTAAATTTTTTTTAAACGTGCGCATTTTACTGCGTCATCGATCTTTTGTCAGTGATTTGAGGGAATACCTTTTCCACTGTTGTGTCATATGTGTGATTGTGTTATTTATATATGTATACTTATATTAAGTATTTGTGTGATAATCTCATTTTATTTTTGGCTCGAAGAGCATTTGATTTCGTTTCGGTTCAGATCCTGATTTATCGCTTTCTTCTAAGTTTTAGCTGAGCTTTCTTTGCTCCTTATCATTACCTTTGTAGATTAGTTTACTTTGTAGACTATCGAAGTGAATAAGAGTAAGAGTAGCCACCCTGTACCACCACCCTGTACCACCCTGCTAGACCTTTAAGGAGAATAATTACATATATTTATAAGATCAAGTGTAGGTGTAGAGTGTGGGGATGGGAAGGTATCGGCTGCGGCCTGTATGATTGGAGCTTCCCCGCATTTGCATATGTATTGAAGACATATTCGGTGAGAAAACCGCAGAAAACTCACCGAGGGAAGTCGAGCTTCAGAGGACCTCTGGGCTCTACCGTTCTGTGATATTAACACATTCGGCTTGTTAGTGGAGTGTGAGTGTTGTAGTGTGTATAATGTAACTTGATGTCCAGGCGATGGTTCGCCCCTCTTAATTTTTCTCCTTCAGCCGCGTACCGCCCATCGATCCTGGTGGCGTGTCGTGTCCCGGCCGCTCCTCTGGATCTGCAATGTTAAAACGCTGGGCAGTATCGAGTTGTCTGTGACTTTATACATTTAGCGGATAAGATTATATACCAGTGCTAGTGATAAAGGCCCCGTTACGCTTGTCCTCCCTGGCCCTCGTCATGTTCGAGATCTCTCTCCGCTTCCGATCGGCTGAGAATGATGTGGTTTGGGAGTCTGTGTTTGTATCTGAAAGGTAGTTCATCCAGTCTCTTATGACGCCCGAGTTTTGCGATGAGCGGGTTTGAGTGCGAATTTAGATATATTTTACTGTAGAAGTCCAGTGTCATTTTGTGGCAGTACTCCTTAATGGAGTCCTCTTTTGTTCTCTGGTGTAGTTTCTTAAGATTTGCGCCCGGCTTTGTCTTATAGATGATTTTAAGTGCTTTGTTCTGTGCCGTCTGGAGCGTGTTGTAAATATAATCTGGAATGCTGCCCCAGACGGGTGCCGCGTATGTTATTACCGGACGCACTATGAGTTTGTACACCAGTAGTTTGTTTTTCCGGGATAAGAAGGAATTTCGGCTGAAGATGGGTCTCAGCGCTGCGAAGGCTGCGACTGCTTTCTTTCTGGCTTCACCGGTGTGGAGCTTCCACGAAAGTTTGGAGTCCATATGGACCCCGAGGTATTTAACCGACTTACGCCATTCCACAGCGCTGTTACCCATCCTCAAGAGGGGGAGGCTGCCCACCTTCCGTTTTGCGAACATGACCGCCTCTGTCTTGCCGTCGTTGATCTTTAGGCGCCACTTTCGATAGTATTTTGCCAAGGTATTCAAGGCCCTCTGGAGGTATTCACTCGCCCTGATGGGGTGTGAGGATCGTGCGTAACAAGCTGCGTCGTCCGCGAAGAGGGCGACGGAGCAATTTTCCGGTACCGGAATATCGTGCGTGTATAGAGTGAACAGGTGCGGTCCGATCAGGCTGCCCTGGGGCACTCCCATTGGGATATTTCTGGGGGTGGAGAGCCCCCCGCTCACCCGAACGACAAATTGTCGCTCGGATAGGTAGGAGCGTAGAATCTGTATGATGTAAGGCGGTGTGTCCGTCTCAATCATTTTGTGTATTAAGCCGTCGTGCCAGACCGTGTCGAAGGCCTTCTCCAGGTCCAACAGGACCATACCCGTGTAACGATTCATATTGAAGCCCATCGACACGTCCTCGACCACGCGGGTTAGTTGGTGAACGGTGGAGTGCTGTGTTCTAAAGCCGAATTGCTCGTGTTGTAGAGTATTGTGCTGGGTATGATATGGAGTGTACCTGTTCAGTATCACCTTCTCCAGGACTTTTCCAAGAACCGGGAGGAGGCTTATGGGTCTGTAACTGGATGGGTTGCTTTTGTCCTTGTTCGGCTTGTGTATCGGTACTATTACGGCCATTTTCCACCTAGATGGGAAATGACCGGTGTGTAGGCACGCGTTGAATATTTTAGCTAATTGTATGATTGCGCGTGTCGGAATGTGTTTAATGAGTGTATTGTGTAAATGGTCTAGTCCTGGTGCTTTATTATTTTTGAGGGCTTTAATGATTTTTTGGACTTCCGCCGGTGTAGTGAGCGTGTATTCTTGACGTGCGATGTCTGCGGAACGAGTGTTGAATTCGTCGAGTGACTCTTGTACTGCGCGGTCTGTGTCTGAGTCCCGGAAGTGCGATGTTAATGTGTAAGTGTGCTCGTATGCGTCTGCTAGTGCGTTTGCCTTTTCTTCGTGTGATGTGGCAGTATGGGTGGAGGTGATAAGTGGTGGTATGTCTTCGTGTCGCTTCCTTATTCCCTTTGCGATCTTCCAAAGAGTGTCTGCCCCTGGTTTGATGTCCTTTAACTTTGTGTCCCAAGTGGTATTTTTGTGTTCCCTAATATGTTTTTTGATTTCGTTCCGCAGTGAGTTTAACGCTGCTTTATCTACGGGGTGGCGTGTACCTCTGTAGTGTTTCTGGAGCCTGTTCTTTATTTGGATGAGTGTGATGATTTCCGGCGGAAGTTTGGCACGGTGTGGAGTGACATTTTTAAGTGGTATGTAGGTATCACGAGCCTCTTCGATGATGTGCGTTAGTGTGTTTACCGCGTCATCTATTTCCTCCGGCGACTTAAAAGTGGATGATGTTAAGTATAACTGTGTGTTTATGTGCGTCTTGTAGCCCGCCCAGTCCGCACCCTGGTAGTCGTACACCGTCCTCGGGGGGCAGGTGACGCGCTCCCCTATGGTGAAGTACACCGGGAGGTGGTCCGATGAAAGTGCATTTATCACTTCCATTCCGGCAACCCCCGCGTGACCCTTTTCGATCACCAGGTCGAGGGTGGACGGCCTATGCCCCCTCGCTCCGTATCGAGTAGGCTTGTCGGGGTGGTGTAATGTGTGTTGGGTCGATTCTATGTGATTGAAGAGTGTTTTTCCGTTTCCATTCTCACAACCCTGGCTCCACGAGGAGTGCTTCGCGTTGAGGTCGCCAGCCAGTATGACCCGCGGCCCCATCGCGAATGCCTTCCCTAGATCCCGAGTTTCGAGCTTAGTTTGCGGCCTGCAATATGCTGCTATGAGTGTTATCGGATTGCTGTCAGTTTCTAGTCTGACCGCAGTCGCTTCCAGAACGATCCAGATGGGATCCGATAAGAGTGTATGTGGTATAGTTTCTCTAATGAGGATCGCCGTGCCTCCTCCCCTGGTGACGCGATCATTTCGGTACAGGGAGTAGCCGGGTATTCTCAGGTGTTTGTTTGGATTAAGCAAAGTTTCTGTAATGAATAATATGTCAATGTTTTTCTCACCGATCAGAAGCGTGAGTTCGTCTGCCTTGTTATAGAGTCCTCTGGCGTTCCAGGTGAGGGCTCTGATTTCCCCGCGGGAGGATGACGCGCTGGTCGGGGCCCCCATTCTAGCCATTGAGCTGTTCCATCAGTTTGACGATGAGAAACGCCTTCTCAATTTTGTCCCTGCATTGTGCCAGCCTCGGCCCCATCTGCATGAGCAGACGAACGATCTGGGCCAGCTCGGCCATCTCGCCGCCCATGCGGTGCGGTCCAACGGGTTCAGGAGTCGGCAGCAGCGGTGGTCGGCGACCGTTCCTTGGATCTCTCGGGTGGGCGTAGTTTTCACGCTGCGCGTTCTGATGTTGGATATTCGCGTGTTGCGCGGCTTCGTGAGCGTTTGCGCCAGCGATAGGCTGCGAAGCGCGGGCGTTCCGCGCGGCGGCCTGATTTATTTGGGTGGGAAGCGTCTTCCCCTCGCCCGTCACGACGCCGCTCCATGAGCGACCCGGTGTCACACGTGGTGCCATCCGGCGGGCGATTGATTCCGCGTACGCTTGCCTTGTAGGGCACTTCGAGTAGTTTGCGGGGTGGCTACCACCGCAATTTGCGCATGTGGCCGGCGTCTCCTTTGTCTTGGGACACTCGGCTGTCAGGTGGAACTCGGTGCACTTGACGCATCGGGCTCGATGGTGACAGTTTGATGAAGCGTGCCCCAGTGACTGGCACCGGAAGCACTGCGTACCGAGACCTTTCTTGGGTCGGTATTTGACGAGGGTCACTCTACAGTAGCAGAGGAACCTCAAAGTCGCCTTAAGTTTACCCATATCGGTTACCTTCCCAAAATGGGCAAGGTACATGGGCGCGCCTGTCTTGGTCGTCATCTTGACGACCTTTTGCGCAGGGAATCCCTGCACGGCGAGATCGGCGGCGATCTCTTCCGTAGGGATATCTGGTAGTCCCCGGATTACTGACCTTTTGGTCTTCTCATCCACCTTGGTGAACGTGTGGAAATCTTTTTCCTTATCGTCGAGTCCCTTTACGAGAGCATCGTGATCCTCGACGGAGTGGACCGTGATTTTCGCGGTCCCCTTCCCGGTGTACTTCACCTCGAATTGGCCTTTCGCGTTTTCACGGATCAGGCCAATAAGATTTCCGTGGGTTAACTCGCCGAGAGTGATAACCACCGGCGGTATTTTAGATTTAGAGTGTACCCCGCGCGCTACGCAGGGTGCCTCTTCCGTTACCTCCCGGAGGCAAGCGTATTTATTCGACTGGACCACGTCATCGGGTCCGGCAACCTGCCGTCTTTTGGCAGGTGCCCGCGGAGTTTCCCATTTCTGCGCCACGGTCCCCAATGGAGTCCGCGGCACAAGAACACCGTCAACAAGATCGCACACGATCCCGCTCTGCATCTTAGCGTCCACGCGCAGCCCGCACACAAAACACCCGCACTCACGGCACTCGCACTGTTCACAATTAGCGTTCGATTCGCACTCACTATTAAAATGATTTATAATCACTGAATGATTACAAGTAACGGCCTTAAGGCCCGCCTCTCGGCGCGCACGTTAGCACAGTATGCCCAGCGGCACACAGCACACGTAAAACACTGGATGGGTTTTCCCCGATCTCTATACCCGCAAGCGAGTATCGTGATATCTAAAAGATCCAATATCGCACCAACTCTAATGATTTATTTTGAAAAGGACCCTTCTTATGAACGGTCAATCGCTCATCGCAAGCGCCATTGTCCGCCACTGCATGCGCTCACACCTCACAAAATACCATAATTTTCGGGAGTTTGGCGCAATGCAGAGGCCGGCTGGCCAGCGATATAGTCTCACGACGACCTTCCATAAATCTCATTTCCGCTGCAGTCGCGATGCAGCGTGGACCCAAACAAACATAAATATTTACATATCAAGTTATAACCAAATATTTACACATATTAAGAGTGACGCATACGTCCGATACACCAATGATGACCAAATCAAGGCTTTGATCGAGAATAACCAGCGATCTACGATACAAGAGATTGCTGAGATACTGAAAATATCGAAAACCTCAACGAGCATTTGGTGCAATTTTGCATTTGAATTCGTCCTAAAAATACGAAATTACTGTCTGGACAACCAATAATTGAATTATAAAGTTTAATTTCAACAAAAAAGTTTTTACGAACATACGAGTAACACTTAGAGAGCAATTATATAAAAAAAACATTTCCACTGTGCTAGATAACGGAATATATGCATTTCCCCATCACGAAAAGTCCTCTCCGGAGATCCCATTTGCGGCAATTAATTATATGACGACCTCCGTAGAGACAAAGTCAACGACACTTGACACTGTTTTTGTTGATAAATCAATGGCAAAACAGTAAAAAAATTACTGTGCACTAGTGCCATCTTTAAAGTATATAAGCGATACTTGAGTATTCAAATGCAGTGATAAGAACAAAATAAATGCGGTAGTAATGCGCGCTTTGCACATAATATCTGATAACATATAACAATATTTGATCGAGTAAGAAATGATCGAATAAAGGGCAACTCTTTCTTAGAAATAATTGTGTGTAATCAGAATTATGAAAATAATCTTAAGATGTCTTAGCTTATTGAGAAAATTATAGGATTTGAAAGGTTATATTTTTTAACACAGATTTTCTAACAAAGCTGTTAGATTTGCATATGAAAAGGAGATCTTTCGAGAAAGATGGTGGGAACCACTGATGTATACAATAAAATAATTCACTACTAGTAAGACTATGGACGAACATATTAAACGTTACATAGAAATAAATATAACAATTTTCAAAATCGCGACATGTTTGTAATATGATTCCGGAAATTGTTTACTTGAACTATAATACAATAATCTCCCTCGATATATGAAGTTCTCGTTCCAAATTGTTTACTTGAACTATAATACAATAATCTCCCTCGATATATGAAGTTCTCGTTCCAAATAGTTGACACGCTAGATGGCGTCATTGACTGTCTGTTAAATATTTTTTCATTTTTAAATATCTGCGAGATAATTTCTTTCTTCGTGATAGCAAAGTTAACAAACATGTTTGGCACACAAAACATTCAATTTATTAGTTTCATTTTTTTTACTTTTATTACAAAAATAATAAAATACTTTGATGATTTTTAAACAGTTTAAAAATATCAGAGAATTTTCTTTCGCGTTATTTCTCAGATGAAAGTATATGGTCATCACGGTTCAATATGACCAAGATGATAGTTATCAAGACGGAATAAATCCTTACGTACAGGCATGACGATATTCCAGACCAAAGAATGTACTCAAAGAATGGGTCTACTATCCTTGGTGAGACTTGTGTTGATTCAATTAAAAAATATTTATTAAAAACTTGTTATGCAGTCGCTTTTTCTGGTAATCAGTAAAATAAACATTATAGAAATATATTGTTTGATGTGGTGTTGTAGGGTTTCTTCTCGCTGTTCGGCGTGAATTCGGGTGAGGTTTGTTCTGGGATGGGTGTTAAAAGATATCTTGAATGCTTTGTTCTGCACTCGCTGGAGTTTCAGAAGCATATATCACACACGTATGTTACTAGACATTTGTTATCATCTTTGCAACCTGGGCGTTGCTGTAGACCCAGTTTGCAATGGTAGTCTATTTGAGGAGAATATTGTCGAGCACATTTTCTTCAGCTGCCCTTTAGTTAAAGACGCGATCGAAATCAAGACATCCTTTCCCAGTTACCCGGCTTGTTTTTGAGGAATTCTGATTTTTGTGAATGGATTGCTAAAATGCTTTATCTAAGTCTTCTTCTTCTTCTTAAACTTTCTATAGACTCAAGAGTCTGTTACTGCAGGATTGTCCTCCTGTGATGCTGAGTTCCAGCTGTCTCTCCATCGTTTCGGGGGTCTCCCTGGTGGACGCCGTCCATCCGGCACCCCATGCAAAGCTATGTATGGAATTCTTGTGGAATTCATTATCTGTACATGTTGGTACCAGTATCGTCGACGCTGTCGTCCCCATCTGACCACATCTTGGACCTCACAGACCTTTATCTAAGTAAATATAAAAAATATTGTATTGAAATTTTGTATATATTTTTAAAATACTTTAAAAATTTAGTTTACTATAGTAATTTTTCCAACCTTCTCCTTTGCGGAATGCTACATCACACTATTTACACATATACCGGGTCTCACTTGCTTAGCACATACCATGCAAGTTATGCAGTTTTTTTTATCAGTTGATGGAACACATATTTAAACACGTTCTTTGAAAACTTGTTTGGAGGATCCTGCAAATTCTGTATTATATTTGGGTCTGGACACTGTAGTTGGTTTCCAGATTCATATGTTAAACTCTTCAAAATTTGACACTTCACTGCACATTGATGATACAACGTCAAAATTAATTGTCCATGTTGGAAAACAGGAATCAGAAATCAGGAGACTACCGTGTCAAGGTTGAATTATTTACAAAAATTATTACAAGATATAAGTCATATAGCATTTTTGAAGAGGTCTCGATCACGTGACAATACGGAACTGGGTCTCAACCCAAATCTAGTTCATCATATTAAAACATGGAATCGGGATACAAAGCCTTAACCGTTTTGATATGAAAAATAATTTTCTTTTTTTCACTCAATGAATCTTATTATACTCGTAATAAGCCTATATGAAGCAGTCTCCTACACATAACACTTTTATTTAATTATTATAGTTATAGGTTTGATCAATTGACATTTTAATATATTCATCATCCATCTAAGCAGGCACTAATCTTAGCTGGAAAGATAATAGAAGGGGGTGAATTGAGGTTCCATCCAGTCTCCAAACACTGTGGCCTGGTGGTTAGCAAGTTTGCTTAGCACCCAGCACCCTGTCTCAAGTTCGACTTAGCACCCTGTCTCAAGTTCGACTCCTAGAGAATTGACTCATGAACTTATTTAACTCAGGCCTTTTGCGTCTGAATTTAATTTTGCACTGATGATTTAAAGCTAAACTAGACGATTACTGTTAAATTTCACCTTTATTCAATCAAAATTTTACCCTAAAATCGCAGATTTGCTGAAAGGCAATCATATTGTATTAAACCCGAGAATTGTGATCTTGGCAGATCATAATTTTACCCTAAAATCGCAGATTTGCTGAAAGGCAATCATATTGCATTAAACCCGAGAATTGTGATATTGGTAGATCAGAATTTTTATATAGACAAACTTTATTTGTCCAGGTCGATCTTGGTTATCTTGGTCTTGCGCAAATGAGATCACTACTTTATGTTCTAAGTAAGATACAGGCAACAGTCTGGACACTGCAAATGAAAGGCAACAGACCCAGATCCATATAGATTGTGTATCCACTTTAAATTACATGTTGTTTTTTTGAAAAATTATGTATTTATTAAATTTCTTGTCATCTATGAATAAACAAAATAATATTGTCGCCCTCTATTGCCTAGTTGCTAAGACACCTGACTTACAACCAGAAAGTAGCGGGTTCGTTTCCCGTTGGTACACATATTTAAAAAAAAAACAAATTTGGTTTTCACTTCAGGCTTGTTGGTTGAAAGAGTTTATTACCATATGGCAATAAGTCCGCCAAGTTTTACTATAGTCAATGAAAGCATAATACAATACAATACGATACTATTTCTGGTGGATGTTCCTCAGCTTATAGCTTATGTAATATGGAAAATATAAATAAAAAACTGGGCGTACTTATTTTATCCATCATGAAAAAAACAAAGTATGCAGTTTTTTTATGTTAATAAGAAATACTTTTCCATGACGAATGCTATTAAGATATAATATTAATAAAAATGTGACAAGTGATTTAGCAAAGCTCTCCATAAATCACTTTGGTAATGTTGGAAAATAAATTTGTAAAAATCTGGCATCAAACTCCACATTTAATTCGCTATCATTTCAAATGGTGATTACGGCAATATTTTTTCATGATCACTTAATTAAATTGTCAGAAGTTGCGTACCCTTGTTTGTTTATTTCTTATTGTTAGAACACTCAATTCTAAGGATCGTGATCAACTTGATATCTTTCTTTTCATATACAGCGTCTTCCTAAAGTCTCATGACAACCAACACTCTGCTGCCTACTTCTTATTGTTAAAACACTCAATTCTAAGGCTCGTGATCAACTTGATATCTTTCTTCTTTTCATATGCAGCGTCTTCCTAAAGTCTCCTGACAACCAACACTCTGCTGCCTACTTCTTATTTTTAAAACACTCAATTCTAAGGCTCGTGATCAACTTGATATCTTTCTTCTTTTCATATGCAGCGTCTTCCTAAAGTCTCCTGACAACCAACACTCTGCTGCCTACTTCTTATTGTTAGAACACTCAATTCTAAGGCTCGTGATCAACTTGATATCTTTCTTCTTTTCATATGCAGCGTCTTCCTAAAGTCTCCTGACAACCAACACTCTGCTGCCTACTTCTTATTGTTAAAACACTCAATTCTAAGGCTCGTGATCAACTTGATATCTTTCTTCTTTTCATATGCAGCGTCTTCCTAAAGTCTCCTGACAACCAACACTCTGCTGCCTACTTCTTATTGTTAAAACACTCAATTCTAAGGCTCGTGATCAACTTGATATCTTTCTTCTTTTCATATGCAGCGTCTTCCTAAAGTCTCCTGACAACCAACACTCTGCTGCCTACTTCTTATTGTTAAAACACTCAATTCTAAGGCTCGTGATCAACTTGATATCTTTCTTCTTTTCATATGCAGCGTCTTCCTAAAGTCTCCTGACAACCAACACTCCCCTGCCTACTTCTTATTGTTAGAACACTCAATTCTAAGGCTCGTGATCAACTTGACATCTTTCTTCTTTTCATATGCAGCGTCTTCCTAAAGGTCTCCTGATAACCAACACTCCGCTGCCTACTTCACCTTGTCAACCAATCGGATAGGTGTCCAGTCTCTTCATCAGCCATTCACACTTCCAACCAGAATAGATCGTTTTAAGTTATCAAAGTGGGGACACTTTATGTGTTCAAAGTATCTAATTCTTCCCACACTCAGCACATATAGACGTGTCTTAACCTCGAACTCTACTCTACAAATTTTAACTTATAGTTTTTTTTTTAAATGTATATTTACTTTATAGATTTTTGGATGCTTAATACGAGAACAATATTCAAAAGTCCGGTTTACAAGTTAAAACCGACATTTTTATATTGAAATGCAGCCCATTCTTGTACATTGCTTTTACAAATGCTTACACGAAACCTAGCTTTATGCCCTCAGTGAGATACAGGTGTAGTAATACCTACCTAAATAAATAAATAAATAAATAATTGTCAAAATGAATAAGTGAATTGTTAAACACAATTAAATTAAATTAATTATTGTCAGATAGTAAACATACAGGGGCAATGACCGATGAAGAATTCAATGATTGTCACACACTATGAACAACAACAATATTTACTATTTACAACGTCTGCGAATTGGCTAGCCATCTCCAAATATAAATAATTAACCTACCGCCAGTTCATGCGCTAGAGCAAGGCAGATATGTATCGCGAATGTATTCACTCATTGGTATAAATTACTCGGACGCCGAGAAATAAATATATTATTATTGTCATTCATTCAACTGTCAAGACTTATTATTTATCACCCGCTGTCACTTTCGCTTTTTATATCCGCATTCCTGAGTCTATATTTACTTGAATACAAATCAAGATCATCACGACAAATAAACATAAGCAACCCGCTATACAGGCAAAACCCTAGTTTACTGGGGATACGACAAATGAAAGGCAACAAACCCAGATTCATTAAAATTGTGTGTCGAAATTCAATAACCAGTTGTTTTTTTTCGCAAATTATGTATATTGCTTGTCATGTGCAAAATAAATACCATAAATAAATGAAAATATGATGATGGTGGCAGCAAAACTTGACCGGGACTTACTAGCGGTTAACATACAACATTTTACGCGTCAGGCACAAGAGGTGCTATATATTTTGCTTATAGTGAACTCTCCTAGCGTGGTTGTCCCATTCAGCAACAGTATTTGGTGAAGTCAATAAGCAACAGTATTTGGTGATCGAATAAGCAACAGTATTTGGTGTAGTCGCTTTGCAGACCTACTAGTATCGCGACGACTTTCAAATCACCGCAAAATCAACAATTTATGTTTCCTATAGTTTATGCTGCTTAGAGTACGTTTTACTTTTTAAATTAATTTGCCGATTCGTTAAAACGTATGTGTGATTTAATATATACGGGTGGTTTCAGTTATGTAACCTGTATTACATGAAAATAATAATCAATCTACAAAAATCAATGTTGTTTCCGAATTCAGCGACTTAAAATCTATCGTGTAAAGAATGGCTAATGTTTCTGTAAACAAAACTTTGTTTAGAAATGTAATCGTTCGATCAGTTCTTCTGGTTGTCCATGGAAAAACCACCTCAAACACCACATATTAAAGGCATATATTATTTATCTTACGCAAGCCTGAGTAACGTGGTGTCTATATCATGGAAGAAAATGAAGATTAGACCAATCGAGTCTTTATTCCTTTTTTAACCTGTTCACCGCGTTAAAAATCAAATTCCACGAATCCTGTGCGCGGCACAATTTCAGCGTTTTTTAATTTCTAAGTTTAAACACATCTTTTGTTTAGAACCACTGATATTTGATTACAACACCAAGTAAACATGACACTTAAGTAATTTTCTGATAGTAAATAATAGTCATTACTCTTAAGGAGACTCATTAAATAAAGGAGATAAACTTAACATTACGTAAAATAAACAAAGGAATGCTACGATCAAATCAATGCTTCATGACTCTCACCCAATCAAATGCATATAGCACTAGTAATGTTTATTTAAGTAAGAGAGACTTAGTAATGTTTATTTACGTAAGAGAGACTCATCGCAGGACTCGATCCGCGCGACAGGTCGTTAATGCTGGAAATATTGAGAAACCAAAAAAATTCGGCGCTCTGTTTATTCAACAATATCTCATAAACTAATATATTATTTTACAAGGTTTTCAGAGATGTCGCTAGAATAAAGATTATTTTAAATTTTAGTTCAATTTTTATTCCGGTTTTGTATCATTTTTTTAAGCATTTGTGATTTGAAACTTGGATTGTCGTCAGATCACAGGCGTTTGTGCTCCCCGCGGGGAAAGAGTTAAATTCCTTAACCCTTCCTTCCCTATGATGTGTAACTAGTACGCATTGCTTCTAAAAACTTTAATATCTCTATAAATATAATAAATACTGGGTTCAGATTTTACGTATTCCTTCGTAATACATGTACGCATTGAATGAAAAAATAATATTAATAATAATTAGCATTTATCAGCCACATCAGAGGTATCTTGTGAAAATCGGGAATAAATTCACCAATACAATCAAACATGTGACGTAGGTATATTCATTCTAAAAACCACTATGGGTGAGGAAGCGACGCTATTCACGTCTCACTCTCACTCTACTTCGGTATATGGGAACGCAAGAAATAGAATCTCAGTTCGCAGTGGTTTCTTCCTTCGAGGTATAACATATACAGTGTTAGTGTTCGGAGTCCCGTCTCAGTAGCTCGCGGGCATCCATACGAGGGGTCTCTGTGCCCGTTTTGTGAATGTCGGCCGATGTTTTTTCATGTTTTCAGCAATTAAATTTCAATTATTATCACAAATTTAACTAATTTAAGCGATTGGCTAGGAATATTCTTATTTTTCCGATTTTAAATCGATCATTTTTACATGTGTATTGAATACACAGCACCGGACCGCGCGA